>OV651820.1:32079149-32539603 GCA_927349885.1 Psylliodes chrysocephalus
TAACCATTATCTTAAAAATTTTATAATCTCAATTGTTACGTTTGAATTGATACAATTAGGCGTTGCCAGATTTATTTAATTTATTTAGGACCTTTCAGACTACATAAAATCATAAGTGTTACATATGGTTGAACTTGTATTGAATAGGAGATTCCAATAATGACTGAATATACAGGGCGACGAATTTGAAAAACCAAAGTGACTAATAATTTAAGAGAAACGGCAAATCTGGCAACATTGCAAATATCAAATCTGGAATCACCGTATCCCAAAATAGGTGTACCCCAAATTTTGTACAATTAGGACTAGCAATTTACGAGATAATTGGCCGTTTCAAGACTTTTGGGCCACTCTGTATATTTAGTCAGGATCTGAAGATGGGATCCATAAAAAAATCACTAACATCTTCATTTTTAAAATATGTTTTTTAAATTTCTTTAAACCGTACTGGTTTGCACGTGGTAAGAAATGAAAAAATGTAAATAATTGTTGTGTCAGCCAAAAAGCGAAGAGGAAGTAACGATTAAAATATCGAGTGATAGAAGAGTTTGAGTTCGTTGAGATCGAGTATTAAAATGCCTTGAAACCCGCATTTGAAAGTATACCATGCCAACTCCGCCAGTGACGTCACAAATGATAAGTAAAAGTACAATTTTATAGGGTTGATTTTCAGTTTCTCTATTTGAAAATATATAAATTTTGGCGGCCTGCTCCGACCGTTGGGGTCGAGAACAGATCCTTCGCCGTTGAGCTATCGCGGCATTTGTATTTTATGTTCGTTGTCAAGTTAAAATTAGTATTTGGAAGGATATTATTGTCAACGATTTCATACGAGTAAATATAATAATAATAATAATAAATACAACAAATAATAAAGTACGTACATTTGTTGCTAAATAAATATCATTCGGTGCATCCTGAAGAATTGTTTTTTTTTCTATAAGCGTATATACACAGACCGTAGGAATATCCTATGATTTTACTAGTACAAAAATTAATTTTCATTATTGTACTAGTAAAATAATAATGAGAAACGCTTGGCATTGGGCGTTGTAATCGAGTAGATGGGAACTTTCATTTTTAAACTTATTTAATTTGACGTTTGTCTGTTTTGAAAATTTTGTTGAAAAATGTCTCAAGAATTGCAATGTACGCCTCCGGAATTAGTAGAAATAGCTAATTCCCGTATTGAAACACTAATTCCAACGAAGTCGCACAAAGTATATCCTCCCCTTAATAATACAATTAGGTAACTCGATTTTTTTGTGTTTTGCGTTATCTATTTTACTGCAACATTCGTGAGTTGCTCTTTATAATGGTACAAGTGGATAAGTTGTATAGCATCTACGACTTATCCACTTGTGAGTTGCTCTTTATAATGGTACAAGTGAATAAATCGTAAAACATCTACGACTTACGCACGAAAGTTGCAGTAAAGTAGATGACTCAAAACACGAATTATCTAATTGTAGTATTAAGGGGACGATATGATTTTGCATATGAAAAATTTTTAAAATGGACCAAAGAAAATAATGTTTAAAAGTATACGGAAAATTTTATGATTGCTTACTTCACGCATTTGTCAAAAAAAAAAAAATACAAAAGTTCAACACTATGGACACAATATTCAATGGTTTAGACTGAATTAAATATCAAATATAGTGTGATAATGAATAATTATACCAAATTAACGGCATTCTTAAGGCGACAAGGGGAAAATTATAGACCGAAAAAATCAAAAATATCGACAAAAGACCAATTTTATAAATTTATTATTTTTATCGATTGAAATCCTTTTAGACCCCAACTTATACAAAATTACAGGCAATTATAGATCTCTCCAAAATCCCGAGCTTTTTATCTTCATCCACAAGAAAATAATTCCTCCTTTTATTATCCAGAACTCCCATTTGGCACTTATAACCGAAGTACAAAAATTACTTCTTCTCATTCATTTTATTGCCGGCCTTTATCGTCCTATTATCATTTTCAGGTGTCTGAACTGAGGCTGCTATTTCCCAACGGCTCGCTTGTTTTCCCGCCATTCTCCAACGACCGTTATCGACACGACGTGCACGCCGCCCTCTATCGGTGTAGGCTGAAAAGTGCGTTGGGAATTGTGGTTAGTAGGGATGTTCACGTTAAAGCAGGTGAGTTGGAAAACATTATTCAAATGTAATTTTTGGTTTTGATAGACATGGACTGAACGGTTGGATTGCGGACATAAAATTAGGATAAACTTGTGATTTTCTTCACCTATCTGGTTCGTTAAATATTTTGCCTACTAGGCCAGTCAATAAAGTTAATCTATTTTGAAAATCTCACATTAATTACTAAAGTTTTTAAACTTTGTAAAAATAACTGGCTGGTTTAAATAACACTAAGTTTAACTTTACAACCATATCTAAGGTCCGGAACTAGTTAATTTATAGAAAAGGGGCTCTTTTATATATAATTAAAAAAAAAATCCCAATAGTCCAATTAAATAACGAAAAAAAGATCCTCCGAGCTTACATTAATTTGTAATTGGATGAAACAAAAAGGACCTTGTGTATTTTGAAGTAATCTTTCCGAAAAAAAAAGAAAAAAAGATGTAGCAGTTTTTCAATTTTTTTTAAATTAGGAAAAACCGGGTTTTCCAGAATTTTCCATTGTAAAAATGCTAATTATCTGGGCAAGTATTATTCCGATAGTGAAAATAAATGCACCATTTGAAAGAGGAGGCAAAAATAGTTCGGAAATTCATTGCACAGGTAGTTTTAATGGCGAATTTCTCGCCGCCAGAAGTGCTTTTACCAAAAAGTCGTTTTTTCGTTTTTTTGATCAGAACCATGGACATGAAATTTGCGATGAATTTGTGGCGAAATTATAAATGTTAGACATATGTGCCCATGAGAGAAGTTGCGTATTTTTTTGTTGGCTCTCAAATAAAATAAGTCCGGCGGCGAAATCTGACATAATTTTTCGGGAATTCGCAGGAAACCAGAGGCGTAGTTTTTTTTTAATTTTTTTCCCATATGATTTTTTCCGGGTTTTCCGAAAACATCTAACAAAAAAAATATATTTGAAAAAACTAACTTCGCCATCGAAAAGGGCACAAAAAAATACACAAATAGGTATACTTTAAAAATGTTAGGAAATTAATCCTAAGCTTGAGTGTAAGTTCCAACTTGGTGATAAGCTTGCTTTTTGTTCGCTAATATCTGGTAATTCTATATTTTGCACAAAACTCAAGAAACGTCTTATAACAAGTCAGTAAAATACAATTTAATAAATTTTAAGCCTAATAAGTTTAGATATATAAGAAATTTAAAACTGGAAAACGCAAAAAAATCAAATTACAGTAATGTAGTGTATACACGAGTTTTGGATCCCGCGGAGCGCGTGTAATGGGACTTTTGTCGGGAGAATTCTACAACTTAAAAGAAACATACACACTTTAAACTTTGTATACACATTTAGAAGACATGAAATCTGGGTTTGTTTAATTTTCAGACGAAAAAACTAAAAATTGTCAATTTTAGGCAACTTTCCTCAAAAACCGTGTTTTTTGGTCGTCACTCAATGAACAGTGGTCAAAAAATTAGATAAAATATATTTGCAGAATTTTTCGTAACGTAATCGTATTCTAGACACAATAGAGTACTCAAAAAAAAGTTTTAAGCCATTGGGTGCATTTTTGGCATTTTTGTGCCACTTCAAACTTTCGAAAAAAAAAAAAAAAATTTTTAAGGAAAAAAAAATTATTTAATTGTTTGATATCTTAGCCAATTATGGTCCGATGTCGGTGAAATTTACACACACATAAGATTTCACATTTAAGAGTAAGCTTTGTAAGTGGTATTAAAAAAATTCAAATAGTTTGGCCGTTATAGGCAAACAATGAAATTAGGACCGCGGTGCATTTTGCCCTTCCGCCATATGCCCAATTTTGGGATTTCTCTTGCCCCCTTCTGGGAATCACTAGTCACATCCCTTAAGTTCAAAACGCATTTTTGTTTTTTCAAATATCTTAATTTTTAACAATGTTATAAAGAATTTAGTGTTTGAACATTTAACAAATTCAATTTTTCGACCTTCGTCGCCTCAAAATACTAAACAAATTTCAATCGTCCATACCGCGAGAACGGTGCATCGGATCAAAATTTCTCAGGAGACATAAAAATTAGCATTTTTCATAAGCTTTCAAATGTCGTGAACTGTGTTTTAAAAATATTGATTTATTTCCGACATGCGCCTGCGCAAAATTGAAAAATTGACAAAATCCAAAATTTCGGCACTTTCGAAAAACTGCTACATTTTGTTTTGCCTTTTTTCGAAAAGATCACCTCAAAATACATAGAATCCATTTTGTTTCATCTAATTACAATTTAATGTAAGCTCAAAACCCGTAATTTAATTCGATTACAAAAGTTTTTCAAACTTGAAGATATATATTTTATTTAGCAGCATGTCATGGACTCTATACTGTACCATGATCTTCCAGTACTACGAATTGAACTGAACCACTGTAATTTACTGATTTTATGTATTTTAAGTAATATCCAATGAGTGCTTTAGATCTGATTCTTCATTAATTAATTAATTCATGAATAATTTAAAAGATATAAAACTAAAACCAAATTTAATGAATATTCATGAATAAATGTTCTGTTTTGTATCATCCAATTATACTTTAAAGTTGAGAAGTACCAACCTACTAAACTATTTGTTCAATATTTGTTTTATTAGGTTTGTGGCTACAGGCGATAGAATTGTAATTTCCTGCTATATGTAATAAGTATTCAAACCTCCATTATTTACAAAAGTTGTATTGGTATACTTGTTAGTGATGAGTTTATATTGTATCCTTACATACAATTAATTTCCGGGATATTGCTGACCTTTTGCTGTAATTGAAGGAAAATAAATGCGACGATTAAAAAATAAAAGCATACTTTTGTCCTTTTAATAGTGGCCCAGCATTATGTTGGTTGATGATGGCCATATGAAGGGTGAGTAACTAGATTGGGTAAGCGCGAGGTAAAAGTCAAAAGGCTTTTATCTGCCCTAACTAAACCCCCCAACAGTTCAAAAGGGTTCTGTCCCGCGTTCCTAGATGGAGATATCGATAATCACTTGCCACATACTCAACGAGTGGACGACATGAGGCCAGTTTCTGATTGCTGGTATTCATTATTGATTTTAATTTCTTACTCATACATATTGTTAATTTAGAATATTTTATAAATAAACATTTTGTAGAAGACATTTTATCTCTGTTATATATTATAATAGCTAAAACAAATAAAATTCCTACAATATTCTAGCTATATTGGCATGCATTCGGTTTAATATTGTAAGGGGTTTTTTAGCCTCTGAGAAAATTGTCCATTACTAATGGCGCTGGTTACGGGCGGCTCTCGAGCACCAAATTATTGGTTATGGTTTACTCCACAAACTGTCGAAGCGGCATCGAAAGTACTCAGGTAGCTACAGATGGAGATGAAAAATTATAGGGGTCAAAGGTCACTTAGACACATGTAACGGGCTTTAATCGTTGCTTGGGCTGGTACAGAATTTATTACTAGCTGAATTACAAGGGGGGAATAAAGAATGGAATTAGTAACCAGTAATACGGAAAGTTAACGTTGACACATATATTGTTTCAAACTATTTACAACATAAAATAAAGAAATAAATTAAGGTATTTCAACGCCCACCCTCACGGTAATATGTACAAACCCTGAACAAAAATAAACATGCAAAACGGCCGGAAATGACTTCCATATAGCCTCAATCAGACGTAAAAAATGAAATCAATAATTGTAGTAATTACGGTCGCAGCAAAAGTTTATTATTGAACTGTCTATTCGATTGTTGAGCTAAAAATGTAACTTGCTATTTCTTTTAGGAGAAATATTAATTCGGTCGTAATAAAAATTTACTATCAGACTATTTTGATAGACGCGGGAAAATTAACTATTTAACAGTTTAGTCGTTAAACAAAATAAAAATGCAATTTACTATTTTTCTACAGAAAATAATATTTACGGTCGTAGGAAAAATTAACTGTTGAATTGTCCAATCGATAATTACAATCAAATGTAATTAAATATTTCGGCAAAGCAAAATTGAATATACGGTTGCAAAGAATGCGAGGAGACAGGTTCGGGACAGTACTCTTTTCAGGGTTGAAACCGGGTCTCTATAAGAAGTTTACTCATACTAGTGGTTGGAAAGTAAAACCAACTAACAACCGGGATAGCACATTATCTCTGAATAAAGTGATCGTAATGACGAGCCGCTTCAGACAGGGGAATGCTACTATTTAAGTTCACTTAAAATAACGGAGACGCAAATGAGTGTTTCAGACGTAAAATATACTAATAACCGGTATAGCACATTATCTCTGAATGAAGTGATCGTAATCACGAGCCGCTTCAGACAGGGAAATGATACTATTTAAGTTCGCATAAATTTGCGGTTCGGAGTATAAAATAAAAGAAACTGTCTCGTCGCAATTCTATTAAGATAACAAATCAAAATATTAGACAATTCCCAAACAGTTCTGACCAATTATTTATTGGTTAAAGCTTTAAATAAACTAAAAATAAATTTGCGATTTTTCCATTGAAATTTACGGTAGTAGGAAAAACTAACTATACGACTATATTTACGATCGAATGAAAAATAAATTATTTAAGTTAATATTATTTAAAAATAAATCAAAATTTAACGGTTTCCAATAGCACGGCTTAAAGTCTGGAGCGAAAAAAAATCAATTTATAAAAACAATGACAACAATTTAACTATCGTCAAGATCGCGGCTAGAAATTTACATCGGTTTAAAATTGTATATCTCGCGAGCAATATCGGAATCGTGGAATTCGGTGTCTAAATATTTTTTCTATTTTCCGCTGTTCGATAAATCGGTATATTAGGAACTAGCATTTTTAATTGAATCTCGGACCTCGTTCAATCGTCGACAGCCCTTCCAATAACAGCAACCCCACCATTACAACTTGCACACGCAGAGTATTTGGACGATATGGTCTGAATTGTGCCAAGCTGATATACAGGCTATATCCACGAAGTTAAAATTAAGTAAAAATCGAAATTAATATCCGGAATTAGTTAAAAAAAAATATTAATGAAAATTGACTTCATTACAATATTTATACTTCAAATAGTACTGCTGGTCCAAAAGGCACTATCGAAATGTACCTGGTACAAGGCCTTTACTCAGCAGTCAGTATTAATATGATAAAAGGCCTGCAATGTCCCGTTAACTTCCCATCAATAGGCCATTAATTGCAAATATATTTATTTCAACACATTAAAGGAAAAATGAAGGCCTATTAACTGGATTTGATGGTTAAACGAGCTTAACAAATTTTTTATAACCTTTACATTATAATTAGTTGCTTGTTATAACTTTTTACCTATAATAAAATTTTGAAAATATTAATACAAATCACATTCTTTTTCTTTTAAAATGTCTCTTTTAAAAGTCCTATCGACAACTTTTTTAACATTCTCGTGCTGCTACTATACATTAAACCATTAATTACCTAAACCAACCCTGCCATCCAAAACACATGTTTAGAAGAAAGTCATATTTAGTAAGACTGATTGAAAATAATTAAAATTGGCAACACTTATGCCATACCCGTTTAAAGTCCAAGGTCATAGAAACACATCTTCTGCAAATACATCAATATCAATATATCATTCTATGTTTGCATTTTATATTGAGTATTTGTATTTAGTTTTATTATTGGTAGGGGAGCCAGTGGCACTTTCAGGTACGTTATTTGCGAAAGGCAAAATTACAAAACTCCGTTCATTCTTACCTTGTAGAACATAGAAATACTTTGCAGCGATGGAGCCTTCGACGACGACCTCTTAATAGAGCCTGTGTAGAAAATGCTGTCATAAAAGTGCAAGCTTTAAACTTTTAGATTATTTATATCAAAAGGTAATAGAAAGAAATATGCTTCTAACTGCTAGAAATTCGGTCCACTAAGTCAAGCAATGCGCAGTAATTTGTGATTTATTTTTAATCGTTGTTAAAACAGACCTATTATAATATTTTATCACAGAAAAAAATGAACCCTGCGTAGATACAACACATTATATCAGTTTTATACTCCAAACTTGAAGGTTTTCCACCGCCAGCAAGGTAGCAGCAAACTTTCTTCCATTAACTTTTAGTATAAATCACGGAAAGTTTCGAGATTGATTTTTTATATTAGCATTACCAATAAATTTATAATTTAGTGTGCTCAAATGTGTACCAAAAAAGTATTACTGACTCCCCTACTATATAAAAATGTGGCGAAAAATACACCCACCGAGCCTCGATGACAGTTGTTTAAAAAGTTAGATCTTCTGTGAATTCATCTTTCAATATGACGGTAAAGGTACGCAAACAAAATACTCATACCTACCTCCCCATAAGAAGAGTTTATTCTAATTTATAGTGGCTTTATGTTTTTTACTGCTTTATTGACAACGTACCCATCAGACATTAAACACTTTCTTCGTACATGGATAAATGTTTCTTAAATAGAGTTTAAGATAAATTGTATACCTGATCTCCAGATACTTCTTGCTTATCTTAGTCTAACTTTTTTTCTCTCTCCGATGGTTTATTTATTAGAAAAGATTGAAGTAAACTCGAAGTTTCTACTTACTACTTTGCTAGGTTTTATAATAATTATTATCAATCATTTCTAAGGGAATAAGGGAAACAATTATTTTAAAATACATCAAAAATTGTTGACAACTTAATTTTTTTTAATTTGCAAATAATGAAGATAACAATTTGTAGTTGGTTAATATTTTACAATTTACTAATTAATTTATAAAGGCTTTCGAATTGAAGAAACAATCAATGCCATTGTCGCAGTTCAATTTCCTGTAAATGTCTTTCTGAATTAGTTGTTAGCTGGGAGAATAACAGGGTTTAATTCAGTGCGGCAGATACCAACACGGTTGACAGCAATTCACATTTAGAATATAAGGACATATTACTGCATATATATCATGAATTTATGTATGTTCTATGGAGTAAATTTGTATCTATATAACAGATACATACACACATGCTACAGTGTGTCTACAAATTACAATTTCTTTTTAGTCAAAGTGAACGTTGCTGGCTCCCAATATAAATTACTACATGTAGTATTTTTTGATTTGATTCTTCCAGCAACAGCCAATTTGACAACTGAAAGCTAATTTGTGTGTGTAATATTGGTCACTTACTATAAGAGTAAATAGACATTACTTTCCTAAGTGGTTGTAGGAAAAACATTATTTTAATTAATACATATTTGCAAAGAAAAATTGCGCAAACTGCTGAAAAATTTCAACAATTTTCATTGATAACATTTATTGCACACCTTCTCTAAGTATTTATTTTATCCGACCATGATTAAGATGGAACATATTCTCGAGATGATGGAACAAAATATTTGCTGTAGTGGTATCTGTTGCATATCTAATGTTTGTTTCTTATTAATTGATAAAATAACCTCACTTTATACATATAAATGCAATGTGGTATTACAAGTTCAAAATTAACTTGAAATAAAAAAATATAGAGCCGAAATAATGTAATTACCTTTTATTGTTCAATGTGGAATTTCGATAAGCTGTTGTGGTAAACAATACATGTAAAATATATGTACATTAATCCAAAATATCATGATGCAAAACAGAATACTGATACCAAATTAATAATTCCATTTGCGTAATACTTTACAATTCCCTTTTACGAAGTTATTCCCTTTAGTTTAGCGTGATTACACCTAATTTATTTAATGCCAAAATATTCTTGTTATTTAACTCATCATCTTTCTTAGTTTGGTAGAAGTTTCTTGAATCGTTTATTAAATTTAAAAAACTGAGAAGGAATTAGGTGTACAATATTATTGAATTGATAGGAATTGATAGGAATTGATAGGAATTGATAGGTATTGATAGGAATTGATAGGAATTGATAGGAATTGATAGGAATTGATAGGAATTGATAGGAATTGATAGGAATTGATAGGAATTGATAGGAATTGATAGGAATTGATAGGAATTGATAGGAATTGATAGGAATTGATAGGAATTGATAGGAATTGATAGGAATTGATAGGAATTGATTGGAATTGATAGAAATTGATAGGAATTGATAGGAATTGATAGGAATTGATAGGAATTGATAGAAATTGATAGAAATTGATAGGAATTGATAGGAATTGATAGGAATTGATAGGAATTGGTAGGAATTGACAGGAATTGATAGGAATTGATAGGAATTGATAGAAATTGATAGAAATTGATAGAAATTGATAGGAATTGATAGGAATTGATAGGAATTGATAGGAATTGATAGGAATTGATAGGAATTGATAGAAATTGATAGGAATTGATAGAAATTGATAGAAATTGATAGAAATTGATAGAAATTGATAGAAATTGATAGGAATTGATAGGAATTGATAGGAATTGATAGGAATTGATAGGAGTTGATAGGAATTGATAGGAATTGATAGGAATTGATAGAAATTGATAGGAATTGATAGGAATTGATAGGAATTGATAGGAATTGATAGGAATTGGTAGGAATTGATAGGAATTGATAGGAATTGATAGGAATTGATAGGAATTGATAGGAATTGATAGGAATTGATAAGAATTAAAAGGAATTGATAGAAATTGATAGGAATTGATAGGAATTGATAGGAATTGATAGGAATTGATAGGAATTGATAGGAATTGATAGGAATTGATAGAAACTGATAGGAATTGATAGGAATTGATATGAGTTGATAGGAATTGATAGAAATTAATAGGAATTAAAAGAAATTGATAGGAATTGATAGGAGTTGATAGGAATTGATAGGAATTGATAGGAATTGATAGGAATTAATAGGAATTGATAGGAATTGATAGGAGTTGATAGAAATTGGTAGGAATTGAAAGGAATTAAAAGTAATTGATGGGAATTGATAGTAATTGATAAGAATTGAAAGGAATTGATAGGAATTGATAGGAATTGATAGGAATTGATAGGAATTGATAGGAATTGATGAAAATTGATAAGATTTGATAGGAATTTGTAGGAGTTGATAGAAATTAAAAGACATTGAAATTCATTGATAAGAAATTCAAATAGCTTGCCAAATGGCAGAGTTCAAAATAGGAGTTGATAGGAATTGATAGGAATTGATAGGAATTGATAGAAATTGATAGGAATTGATAGGAATTGATAGGAATTGATAGGAATTGATAGGAATTGGTAGGAATTGATAGGAATTGATAGGAATTAAAAGGAATTGATAGAAATTGATAGGAATTGATAGGAATTGATAGGAATTGATAGGAATTGATAGGAATTGATAGGAATTGATAGGAATTGATAGAAACTGATAGGAATTGATAGGAATTGATATGAGTTGATAGGAATTGATAGAAATTAATAGGAATTAAAAGAAATTGATAGGAATTGATAGGAGTTGATAGGAATTGATAGGAATTGATAGGAATTGATAGGAATTAATAGGAATTGATAGGAATTGATAGGAGTTGATAGAAATTGGTAGGAATTGAAAGGAATTAAAAGTAATTGATGGGAATTGATAGTAATTGATAAGAATTGAAAGGAATTGATAGGAATTGATAGGAATTGATAGGAATTGATAGGAATTGATAGGAATTGATGAAAATTGATAAGATTTGATAGGAATTTGTAGGAGTTGATAGAAATTAAAAGACATTGAAATGCATTGATAAGAAATACAAATAGTTTGCCAAATGGCAGAGTTCAAAATCTCTTATAAAAATCAGAGTTTTGCTCTTCCACTCAACCAGTATTATGATAGACATACCTATACATCTTTTGATGTATAGATGTGCCCTGTATGTTCAATTAATAATTATTCAATCTAGCACACAATATGGCTTTACGAATATGAGAGAAAAAAATATTGAAAACCCAAAACCGTAAACAACTTAACATCTTACCTTAAAAAATAAAAAAATATTTTTTTTTAAAAATCAGCCAGATGAGTATGAACCAGTAAGTATATCAATAATAACATTACAATAATACTAATATAATAAAAACAAATATAAAATTTAAATTTATCTAAAAACTATAACTATCGACCTACAGAGTTTATTAGTAATTTTCTATCTAGCATTACATTTTTTAATTTATACTTAAATAATATATGATCTGTGAATAATTTCAAGTCATCGGGTAACCAGTTGTACAACTTAACAATGTTATAAGAAAAGCAGCCTTCAAACAAAACTGATTTATGTTTTGGCATAGTTAGACAACCTCTATTCCTTAAATTTAAATTATGGACGTCCGTTCTGAATCGAATTTTACTATATAAATAAGCTGGTGTTTCAGTAACTATAATTTTGTGACAAAGTAAGCATTCATGTAAAACTCGTGAAAATAAAGACAGAGTTCTTCTCTTTTGCTTTTCAGTATTTCGTTACCAATAAAGTTATAAAATAATATTTAGACTCATTTAGAAAGATTTGCAATTTTCCTCAATTTTTTTCATCACGTTCCATTTTAAAGAAATCATGTATATAATTAAAATTATAGAGAATAAAATCGTAAACAATTTTTGTAAAAAGAATTTTCTTCTATAATCATAAATACTAAAAAACATATACCTCACTGTTGAAAAAAAGTACTATTTTGAAAGGCAACCCGGCAATGTCTTATTTCTCTTATTTATAATTATCTATAAAAAATGTATTTTGATTGAAAAACAAATGAGTGCAGAAATCGTATGGTCGTATGTTAGACTCTCTCGAGCTATTTTAAAGTTTATCAGGCTCATACATTTTAATGGACGATCTTGCAACCAGCTGTATAACTTTCACGTCAAAGAAATTTATTGCCATTGGCTTACGTGGATTCTTTAACAGTTAAACCATCCTTTACAATCAATAAAAAAGGTTAAATTATTTGTCAAATCCCTACATATCCTTTTCTCAGACCATTTATGCTTGTTCAAAGATTTAGTTGAACTGTGTCAGATCGACTGATGCGATTAACAAGGTTTAGGGTGAGAATGTTAAAGGGCTTTTGCTGAATTTTCTGACGAGATAAAGTATTAGAGCGTTAAATTGGCGGTCCCTCGCATTAGTTCCTTGACTTGTTTAATCCTGTTAGAAAATGTTCCCACGTACAAGAATTTTTATCAGCAATATTTTTTCCTTCTCAGCGATTTATAAACTGAACATAATATTATTATTTGTAGAAAGGTCAAAACTAATAAAATTTTGAAGAAAATGTAAATTTTTTAATTAAGGAAGAATCTAAATTATATTTTAAACGATGTAATTTTTATTATATTTTTACAATTAGCGCAACACAAATGTTTGGTTGTTAAGGGATTTTTTACCAAAATTAATTCCTGTAAGTCTGGATTTCGCCAGTGGTGTTACAAAGAAAGAGTATGAGGAAAAAATATATTACTTTTAATATTGACGTTCTGTAATGTGGAATAAGACGTGTATTGAAATAATTTATCTGGCATTAACGGTTCACCTTGTAGACCCAGTGATTTGAAATAGGTCAACGACCTTTTGATAACTCAACTAATGTCCAAGTTGAGTTTTCTTTTAAAGAAGTCATTTCTTTGTCCATCGCTTGTTGCCATTTGAATGATTCAGGTGAAATTATGGCTTTAGAAAAACTGGTTGGCGTATCTAATTCAACGAACATAGCTTCAGTTGAATGTTCTGGTACTAGAATGAGTTTATTATGTCTTTCAAGATCATATATTCTTAGCTTGATCTTCATTTTCTGTTTTCTCTTTCTGTGACTTTGTGTGACAGGAAGACTTTCTGCAAAATTCTGATTTTCCTTTTTAACATTTTAACGGGAACTATAGCCAAAATTTTACCATTATTTTTTGGTACAAAGACAATACTTTTGCTTCGTGTGACTTGATTATTTATTTATTTTTATTCAGATTAGAAATTCATCGATGATCAGAATAAAACACCACACTTATCTTTGGCGTTCCATTTATGTCGTTTAACTTACTGGGTATATAGACAACATTCTGTACAAAAAATGTAAGTTGTTTCCAATTGTGACATTTTCATGTAAACAGCTGCCATGGTGTTTTTCCGTATATACAGCTTGACCCAATTTGATTTAGTTTAAAAATTAACATAATTGACTGCTTCAGCCCACAAAAATGTTGATAAGAGTCTTCGACAAAAGCATGGTTCTCGCCAAATCTAGAACGGTTGTATTAGTTCATCTTGCACAATGGTAAATATTATGCCATTTAATTGAAGTATTATTGGCACAGTTCTTCTCACAGGTGAGACATAGAGAATATTTTCCATACCGCTAATTTTAGTTTCAAAAAGAATAGTACCTCTTCCAAGGGCATTTATAATTAAATTATTACCTACATGTATTTTCAGAGAAGTACTAAATTGTATTATGCATTATGTGGTCGGTAGCACCACAGTTAATAATTCAATAGTCACTGTCGAGTACTGCATATTAAATTTCGGAAAAAAGCTTCATCTTTTTAATTTTTACAGAAATGCCTATTCTTTTCTAGACAATATTTCCAAAAGTGGCATCTTTTAACCACACTGATAGCATTTGAATGAGTTTCTGAATTCTATAGATGTTTGATTCCTAGTAACAGAAGATTGATTCTTTGATTTATTGGCAGTGAGTGGAACAAGTTCTCGTTGTTTCTGATGCTTTTCTACTGCTCATAAAAACTATCAGATTATTAAGCTTCTTTTGATCTTTTGGTCTTACCCACCAATCTTGCTGAAAACTTTTATACTGATTTCTTAAAATATCTAGCTTTAAAGGCATATGGCAGATAAAATACCAAATTAAATTTTTGTATTTTTAAGTAGTACGCGATGACACTAGAAAAATTATTTTGGCAAGAAGGTCCAGGCAGTTACATCACAAAACACAGCCTAATTAAGGAGAAGAAATGTCATTTTAAAAACCGTTAAATTAGACAGGATAGATATATAGTGGAAAAAACAAGTCAAATATCTAGGCCTAATCCTGGCTAAACTTCTCTGGAACATAAATGAGAGGAAATTAGTAAATAAGGCAACAGAAGCCCTAATCGTATGCAGACACATTGCTGGTAAAAGATGGAGATGTAACCTGATAGATGTATACAGAAATAGACCAATCATCACTAATGAAGCTGTAGCCTGGAGCAACAAAACTAGTTTTGAGACTACGAGAGCTAATATTTCAAGACTACAAAGACAAGCCTTTATTTGTATTACCGGTACAATGAGAACCTGTTCTACGGCCGCAGTGGAGGTAATTTTAAATTTCACCCCAAGATATTTAATTATAGAGAAGGTGGCAAAGAGAACAATATATTGAATGATTAATAATAATAATAATAATAATATATCTTTATTTTTATATTAATAATACATAAAAAACAAGTCAAGGTACATGAGTATATAAATAAAATAAGCGACACATATAATAGTAATAAAAAAAAAATACGAATTAAATAATAATAATAATAATAATGAAAATTAAGATTGGCGACAGTTATAATAATAGTAAAAACAAATAGTACACAAATGCAAAATAATAATTAACATTAGCGACACTTATAATGATATAGATAATAATAAAATTAAACACAAATATAAATTGTAATTAAAATTGGACTTAGTGAAATGATAAAAACTCTTCAAGGGTATATGGATTAACATGGTTTATGTATTTTTTAAGACTTTTTTTAAAACTGTTGATGTTTGAGCATTTTTTAATATAATCTGGAATTAAATTGTACAACATACATCCATTAAAAAATGCCCCTTTTTGATATAGAGCAGTATTGTGTTGATTAGACTGTAGTGAATCTTTATATCGAGTAGAGTATGAATGATCTGCATTGTGTAAAGTGAAAGAGGAAAAATTGCATCTAACATAACATAAAAGCTCATAGATGTAAACTCCGATGGCGGTTAAAATATTGAGCTCTTTGAAGGCACTTCTGCAGGTTTCTCCAGGTTTAAGGTTAGCTAAAATACGTATGGCATATTTTTGGATGATAAAAATTCTATTGAAATCCTTACAGAGACCCCAGTGTATAATACCGTACCTCAAATGGCTATGAAAATTAGCAAAATATAGAGTTCCTGTTATATGGCTACTACATTGTTTAGTCATGACACTAAGTGCAAAACAAGACGACGATAATCTTTTGCTAAGCCGTTCGACATGTTCTTCCCAAGTTAAGTGGCAATCCAGATAAATACCAAGTAATCTTATATTATTAGCGTATTCTAAAAAAGTTGCATTTATATGTATTCCGTTGCCAATTTTTAGATTAGATTTATTAGATGTAAAAACCATGCAGGCAGTTTTATCATTATTTATAGTTAACTTGTTGTGATACATCCATTCTTATAGCCTTGAATATATTAAATTCAGATTTGCTTGGAGATTAGAAACATTTTTGAGTTTTAGGAGAATATTTGTGTCATCAGCATAACAGACAAGTGAATTAATTGCATGGCCTAAAGCACATTTTAAATCGTTAGCGTAGATGATGAAGAGGAGGGGAGCAAGTACCGAGCCCTGCGGTACTCCTAAAGAAATTTCTACCGACTCAGACAAAAAGGTCTCACCAGCAGATCTAATAGAAACTTTTTGAGTGCGAGCCTCTAAATAAGACTTGAACCATTCATGTACTATACCACGTATTCCATGATGCTCGAGCTTAATCAGAAGTAACGAGTGATTAGGGGAGTGATTAGGGGTAAGGGTAGCCATATGTAAGAGGTTAGTGTAGCATGATCAGGAATGGAGTAATCAGACGAAAGTTTTAGGAGCGGAGATGCTTGGGATATACCCTAGGATGAAATGAGAAAGAAGTACACTTTTATGAAAAACTTCAATATAGAGCTGGGCTGCAAGAAGGAATGAAGCTAAGTATCCATCGTGCTTGCAACCGAAAGACATTCCATTCAGTGGTATAAGAATGGTTCCAAAACTATAAAATGAACTGGAATAGGAATGTATGGGCTTAGAACCAGGCACTCTGGAAGTTTAAGAGAAAACCAAACCATCTTCTAGGCGGAAATTCAGGCCATTAAAAGTGTATCTAATTCAATATTGAGATAAGAGAAACTATCGCAAACAAGAGATTATCATCATTTCCGATAACCGAGTAGCCATCAAAGTGCTGAGCTACGTAATAGGCTCAAAGAATGGTCTGAAGGTGCCTTTAAAAACTGAATAAGCTAGGTGAGGAAAATACTGTTGCTCTCACTTGGGTTCCGGGACATAACGGGGTAAAGGGTAACAAAATTGCAGATAGTCTCGCAAAGAAAGGGTTTCAAACACTCTTTGTAGGATCTGAGCCGCTCTGTAGTATCAGCAGTAACACAATATTAGAAGAAATAAAAAAAAGAATTGGGCAGTAGAAGAATCGATAATTAAGGTTAAGACAGGCTAAGATACTTCTGGGTAAATATAACCAGAAAATATCGAAACACTGTACCAGGCTGAGCAAGAACAAGCTATGCATTATCGGGCATTGCTGGCTCAAAGAACGACTTAGTAAACTAAGAGTAGTAGAAGATAGTGAGTGCAGTGAAAACAGAACATACTTGTAGACCCTTGTCTAAAACTTCAGGCAGAAAGTATAATATTCTAATACGCTAATAAGCTCAGTTCAGCATATTTGCCGGATGAAATACCAAATTGTTAAAGATTTGAGATATTGGAGCAATCTTATGGAAGAAAATCAGCTTTCAAAGATTATTGGGATTGTGCTAAGAATAGAAAAAAATTATACTTTTTATAACATATTTGTAGCCTGATTTATAAATGGAAGTAAAAAGAATTTTCAAAAGTCAGGAAATTCACTTGTCTCAGTAATTTGTTAAATAAATTACAAATTAGTCAAGATAAAAAAATATTGTTTGAAAAAAAAAGAATAGATTTCCATCGGCTCCAGGCTCTTTATTATTGTTAAATGTTGACAGCTTTTTCTATGCACTGGATATTTGGATAAAATAAAAATATACGCATATTCCAGATTAAATTTGACTATAAATTTAGGGTTTCGATCGTGTACACAGAAGAAAAAATTACTAGCACATACATTCATAAGGTCATTACCGCAGGAAGCTACAGTATAGTTTAATGTCATTAAGTCAGATAAAGTATTGTTTTTTTAAATTTTGGAAATTTGGAATATAGAATATGGAAAACCTTCAATTCCCCCTACGACATTATGTCCTCATATACTCATATGCTCAAAATTAAAACAAAGAGAAATTGAAAAAGCTAAGAATTAAAAAAAAAAAAAAATGATAGCATCGGCCAGGAGTCGAACGTTGAACTTCACGATGTCATAGAAGTGGCTTTAATAAGCATTGAAGGAGCTGAGATACGAAAATGTGTGTGCCAACGACGAAATACTACTTAAACTAATCCATTTACAGAGCTGTTGCATTAGAAAGAGCGATATGGCTGCTGTTTTGACTGTGAAGGGTTTGTGCGAGTTTGTTTATCTGAGGTACGAGCACACGTTTTATAATGTAACATGAAAATTGGACCTAAGGTCGTTTTTTGATTTTTCATTTCACCCTGTATATTCTTGACGCCTAATAAATCAATAACACCAGCAAACTTGGTCTATGTAAGGGTTATTTCAGAGAAATGGGTACCTACTGTATGTCAACCCGTATAGCACTTTAGTGTATGGTGTGTTGCCTATAAAGCCTACCTTAATAACTACAATTTTTAAATACGAGCAACGATGGTTTTTATTTTCGTTTTAACTCGGTTAACGAAAAGGTTTCATCTTTCCTTTTGGTTCGACACGTTTGATGCGTGAACATCATAAATTTTAATGGCCACATGGTTGGTAAGTTTAATTTAAAATATTTGGATTTTAAAAAAGACATTCTTATGGGGTATTTTCTTTTTATAGGATATCACGGCCATTTAGGGACCATTTTAGTGTATCGACATTAGGATACGCCTCAGTGTTAGTTAAAAGGCACTGATATTTTCAAGTCGTGGCTTGTGGAGCCATATTTATTTTTTACCTCATTTTTGGAGACGAATTGTAAATCGTCATTTCACGAGTCCAGAAACAAATATTGATATTGTAGAAGGCATTTTACAACAGCACCCTAGGTTGTAGTGGTTAAGTATGTTGTAAAGTCAACCTTTTGGAACATAGAGTGAATGCCAGGGCCAGGAAGAACTCTCTCTGCCCCATGGGTTTACATTGAGTACATAACAGATGAGAGCCTAGCTGGTAGCTGTCATTATAAATAGTTTTTTTTTTCAACCTCCTCACCTTTTATGAAGAACAGGGTGAATCAAGATTCTACCCGAAGGGATTTATCAGCGACTCACTTCTATTTTCCCAAGCATTTAAGTTCGTATAAGGGTAACTATACCTTATATTTGCAGATAACAATTTTATAGTTGTATACATTTTTTTCACAGGAAATATAGTAAGATTTTCATATAATTTTCTTAGTTTTCCAAAGTTTGATTACTGTTTACAGTTATCTGATTGGTAATAACATCATGGATGGAGTATAATTGGTCGTTTCATGTTCAGAACTTCGGTAGGCTAGCAGAAATAGAGGAATTAAAGTGTCCCAGTCCTTTTGATTATCAGAGACAAACATTGAAAGATACTGGCATTTAGTTCTATTGTGTCTTTCTACCATTCCGTCGGACTGTGGGTAGAGAGGCGTAGTGCGTGTTTTCTTAATGCCTAACAGTTTTATCAATTCTTGCCATAATTCGGATTTAAAATTTCGTCCTTGGTCAGAATGTAATTCCAGGGGGACTCCGTGTCTCGCAATGACGTTCGATATAAATGCTTCTGCTACTGTCGTCGCTTCCTAATTAGGAATAGGCACTACTTCGGGCCACTTTGAAAAATAGTCCTTAACAACCAATAAGTAATTGTTTTCTCTTTCTGTTAAGGGAAGTGGTCCGAGGATATCTATGGCGATTCGTTCGAAATGCTCTCCGGAAAGGTACGGCGCCACTTTATCTTTTCCGAACTCGTGCAAGTGTCCTTTTGGTACCAAAGTATCTTCCTCAACGGCTGCTATGAAGCTTCTCCAACACAATTCTGACCTGTGATTTCGGCAGTATCACTTGGCGGACTACATGTACTCCATCGGGGCTCTCCCACTTCCGGTGCAATAGGCCATCGTGAAGATACAGGGAATCCCACTGAGTCCAGTACCCTTTAACGGTTCCACTATATTTGGATATCCCTTGCCATGTAGGTGTCACTACATTTTTAAGCCATTCTCGGACAACCTTCAAGTAATTGTCTTTCTTTTGAGTCTTTCTTAAGCTTTCAAGGGTAATTCCGTCTTCGTCATCCTCTGGCTTGATAGTGGTCGCCTGAAGACTAACTTCTTCAACCAGCTCCTTTTGTTCTTCAAGCCTTTTACAGTCGATCTAAAAACGGTCGCCTGGAAAGAATGTCTGCGTTGGTATGGAGACGTCCCCTTCAATGCACTATCTCGAAGTTGTATTGTTGCAGTCTTTCTATCCATCTAGCAACTTATCCTTCAGGATTTTTAAAATTCATCAGCCACTGCAAGGCGTTATGGTCACTCCTAATAATAAAACTTCTGTTAAAAAGGTAGGTGTGGAAGTGTTCGAGGGCTTTGACAATGGCTAAGAGTTCTTTTCTTGTGACGCAATAATTCTTCTCAGCTTTCCCTAAGGTCTTACTAAAATACGCCATTACTTTCTCTTCTCCCTACTGTTCTTGGGATAGCACGGCGCCCACGCCGTGTTGGGATGCGTTATAGTCTAAAATGAATTGTCCTTTTTCCCGAGGGTATGCTAGGCATTTTGACAATCCGGCGTCCAGTCAAATAGACTACTATTTTCAGTTATTCGATGAAGGGGTTTAGCAATTTGACCAAAGTCTTTCACGAATTTTTGGTAATATGAACACTGTCCAAGAAAACTTCTAATTTCTCTTTTGTCTCTTGGTTTCGGTCAATCTCGGACAGCTGTAATTTTCTCCGGATCAGTTTTGATTCCTTCTGCGGAAACGATGTGTCCTAGATAATAGGCTTCCGACTGGAACAGTGAACATTTATTGTGATTAAGCCTTAGATTGGCATTTCTTCTGTCAAATACTTCACTCAAATTCAGTAGATGTTCCTTATCAAAAGTTTTTGACATAATCATTATGTCATCGAGATATACTAGACAAGTTTTCCAGTTTAATCCTTTCAGAACCATTTCCATTAGACGTTCAAAGGTAGCTGGAGCATTACAGAGACGCAGCACGCTACAGGGTGCTGCGTAATAATATTTTATTTATTCGTTATTATTTTGGTTATTATAGAGTTATCCTATTACTACTGTCAGTTAAATTATGATCAATAAAGTCTAATTTTAGTAAGTATTTTCATTACATGCCTTGAAAAAGTGAAATAATACAATTTATTGATATATGATTCATACTTTTTGATGCTCTGTATATTATATTTATTGATAGAAAACCTTTAATTTAATAAATTTCTAAAAGCTTTCTCCAGATTCACAAAAAGGGATCGTTTGCCATCTAAAATTCAAGAAACAATAAAAATACCTTCTGTCTCTTGCTACTTCGTGCTTTCCTGCTTTCTTGTGCTTTCTTTTGTTCTCTCTTTGGAATCTACCTGGTATATGTCTAATCTATCTGCTATATACATATGGTCGTCTATCTGCTATGCTCTGCTTCTTTTCTCCGTACTCTGTCCTCCTGGTTTTTCTTTTTTAAACTTTTATTTAATACATCTTTACCTTTTTTATCAACATTTTATTCCATTCTTTCAATATTTATTACTTTTTTCAAACAATCCCTTTTAACAAATTTAAAATCATTCCAGAATCTCTTGTAACAAAATATTTTATCTTGGCCAAAATATTCTTTATCTTCTGGCAGTTTTAAAATCAATAAAAAAATACCTAACATTCTAATTTTTCAAATTAATTTTGATTTTCGGCAACTTTACCATTCTAGCCTAGTGCAAAAATTTTGGTGACGTCAATCATTTCTGTATCAATGCATTAAAAAAATGAAATTTGTTTAATGTGTCTTTAACAGAGATGCTGTATGGTTTTTAAGTCGGTCACACTGTATCAAATTTCTCGCAATTTGGCATGAATATTTGTTGGCAAAGTCAGCTACCACTGAATGATTTATTTTAAAATAGGAGCCATCTATTGCAGGAAACGGTTACATTTAGACAGATATATTTTGGCAACGCATTATATCAGCGACGTTGTTCTTCACTTAAAAAAGTTGAGCTGTTTTTAATCAAGATATTAAAAAGTTCTGGATATTCATTAAACGTTTGCTTACATAAATAATTTTTTTGGAAGTCATTAAAAAGAACGTGTTTTCAATTTGTGAATTTAACATAACTTTTTAAAAGTAAAAGTTTAAATGGATGTTGAATAAAATACGTCTGCTTAAATAAATTTAAAATTCTGAAATTGATCTGCTGTCAGATTGTGCCAGAGTATTATAGAAAAAAAAACTTTGATTTTGCGATAATATTAAAAAGTATAAAATAAAAAAGTCCTTTAGATCATGCAAAGATAATTTCTTGCATCAATAGAAAACCAACTAAAATCGTTCATTTTCAGTCACGTGTATCAGCATATCCAATCATCTCTGACTTAAACTGATAAGTTCATTACGGGTGTTATCACTTAAGTCAAGTTTGCAACAAACAAACCAAAACTCAAAATTGGACGTTTCGATTAAAAAGGTTCACAGTAGAGACAGTAATTCATGACTTTTTATCCTTTTTCTCATTTCATTATCGATCAGTATTTAATACAAACGTTAATCTGGTGTACCCCATATGTAGATATATATGTGGAAACACTGGAAACTATTTATACGATTTTATGAAATTAGAAAGAATGTGTTAGAAGCAAATGGATGTATTTAAGACCTAACTTTGATACTGAAGGATTGGGCAGTAAATATGAGGAAGCTGATACCATCTTAAAGAATGTAAAGTCAACACTTTTTTGAATGTACATGTACAGTCAAGACTTTATGAACTATAACTGTTAAGTTACTTTTTATTAAATAAATGAGTTAAAATATGCCAAAAATTTTCTGACCGAATACCTATCGGAAAGTGATAAATAAGTGCATTCGGTAAGTAAAAAAATATTATTTCGAATTATCGCTGTCCTTGGGATATTACTACTGATAATAATCATATTAATGACAGAGAATTTGTAAGTAATTTTATTTACTTCCTTAGCTTCGGTTTCGCTTACATAAGATATGTTTTAAAACACCCAAAGACCAATAATATTACGGCACAAATCATGTACCGGAAACCATTTTTGCGTAGAAGGCATGATTTGTACAATATTATGGTTTTCGCATATTAGATGAGATTTGAAAGTAGTTGGACAATATTTTTGTCCTTGTCCACCACAACCTCTTCAGCACTATTATGGAACTACGCTATTCAGAGTATATCGTCTAGCTTGGTCTTTTTAATTAATCTTCGTAGCTTTGATAGTCGTTCCCGTATGTAGTTTCATGTTTCTGGCTTTTATTCACCTAGTGTTAGAAACCTGGGACGCACAGGACGTGGATTTATATTTCTATTTCTTCTTTACAGAATCTGCACAATGTTGCAACTTCTGTTGGATTAATGACACTTGTGCATTCTTAGGCAACAGTACTTAGTAAGAAGGCTTACTTTAATTATTACTCTAATTGTTACTTTTCATTTTTGTTGATTAGACAACACGGTATACAGTTGTGTTTTTTGTTTTGCCGTTCTCACGGAAACCATTTTTTCTATCTCTCGAGCCTCAATTTCCAAACGCGATTCAGTGTATTGACCTTGTTAATAATGTCAGTAGTCATTGTCAATGTTAGTTGTCAATGGAGGTTGTCAAAAAGTCTGAAGTTATGTGGGAGGCCATGCTAGGTAAAAATAATTAAAATTTACTGTAAAATGGAAATCTTTGCTAGCCGTAAAGAAATTATACAGTAAATCAATTTAATTTACTTGGAGAATTTGTGTTTGAGCTGTTGAGCTGCATATTTTTTGGGAATTTGCACCTGAAGAAGGGATTTATTTTCACTCCTCGCTACGATCGTATTTAATATAAGGCCCAGTATTATTCTATGGATTGCTTTAGGACTTAGTGGGTAAGTACGTATTTTTATTTAATATCCAAAGAATCGATGTGATTTTATTATTAAGATTTATTACAGCTACTGGTAAAGATTTGACAATACGCCTCGATATTTTATGGTATTAAAATGTGGCATTTGTGTTGATTAAATTTTAGAGTTAGTTTGCTATGACCTAGTACTTACATTATTTTAATTTTGTAGGGCCTTTTTCGACGTCCCCTTCTGCAACATCAGACGTCTTCTAAGCCGTCTTAAAAACGTCCCCTTTTGTAACATCAGACGTCTTCTAAGACGTCTTAAAGACCTCTTTCAGGAAATACCAAATGTCTTAAAGACGTCTTATATGTCTTATGCTAGACGTCTTAAAGACGCCTGTAAGACGACTTTATGCTATCTGGGGTAAGTATTCTAACACCTTATGAGCTTATACGTCGTTATATGTTAAGTAATAGTATTAAGTGTTTTTGAGTATCCTAGTTCAAGTATTTTACGCAAATCGAATTATAAAAGTTAAAACCGTGTGAGGTTATATAGTTTATTAACTAATTATGTGGTAGTCATTTAGTGTTCAGTAGCAACTTCTGTGAATAACGATTGTACATATTTCAGGGAAAATAATTGTCAGGTTGTTAATAATTTATTTAATAATATATTCATAAATTTTTAAATTTAATTAAATAGAGAGCCAACTAAACAGTTTTGTTTTATTTGAGCCTGTTTTGCCTAGTGGTGTTTAGTTAAACTTATCCTGCTACAACAATTGTCGCTAGGAAAACTGTGGACCATCTCGTAGGCAAATTGGTTTAGTAAATAGTTGTTCTACTATTCCTGAGACTCTTTTTACATGCATATCAACTTTACAAAAAATTTGGAGGCCGGTATGATCTTATCTGGGCCTTTTTGGTCTAGTTCTTTTTAATATCCTGATATCCTTCGTGGCCTGGTACCGATTTTTAACTCTGTTACCTGTTAGGTCTTCTAGGCAGTCTTTAACCAGTCGGTATTTGATTTCTGGGTAGCTATTCTTGAATTTGAAGGAATAGAAAACCGTTTTCTTTCTCCTCAACTGCAACGCACAATTTTTTTATTTTTTTCTCATTCTTTCCTTAAAATTTCTACTACCTGAGATTCCAAGAATATATGCCCAGGTGTAATAATTGTCTGTAGAGCTGCTTTACTATGAAAGTACAGTTCATCAAATTTCTAGAGGCTTTCGACGGCTAGACAGAGAAAGCACTACTGACAGGCATCCCGACGGATTTACGCAATGAAAGTACACTCTGCGCATCAAGTATTTCACTATTTCATTCAGACGTAAATGTCAGATGTAAATTTCGCTAAAACATTTCTTTTATTTTCGTTTGTGTTTTTTGCTCATTACAGTTTAATAGAACCTAAGTATGGAGTTTAATAGCAAATTAAGAGGCCGCGTGATTAACAGTCAATCTCGCGAAATAATAGCCAATGTTATAGAGTTTATGAGAAGAGAAGGAAACTTTAATTCACCTTCAATACCATTTAAAAATGTAAATGATCGTGTTGCTGTAGCCACAGGAGTATCTAAAAACACTATCGTCCGCATTTCTGGAGAGAAAAAAAGAATCGATAACCGTGAGATATCGGAATTTTCATCACCAAGAAAAACCATTAAAAAACCAAAAACAGTTAATGATATAGATGAAGCTGCACAAAAATCAAATTTTATTTTTTTATTATTAGATAGCTATTTTTGTTTCTGAGTTGTGTTCATTTACAGGCTCAATTTTTTTCCGTTTCTCCTTTTTGATTTTATATGGGGTTTCAAGTTGTTTTTGACTTATTTCGACGTAAATCACAACAACACACTTTTTTAATAAAGCAAACAAGTGTTAAGAGGTATATGTACGTGTAAACTACAATTACAAAAAATTGATATGAAACCCATGAAACCACCAACAAAAATGTAAAGCTAGCTTCCGTACTAGAACATGGTGTCATTCGTCGAGATAATTTATCGTTTTGTTTAATAGATCAAGAAATGTAAATATTCCCCTGTTATTTTTTATAAAATTATAAGAGAAATAAATTTTTTTCTAAATAGTATAGTTTATTATTTTGTAGAAAAACAAAATTTCGAAAATTTTAGTAATGTTTCAGAAACAACCGTTATTAATAATAGGTACCATTTTCCTTAATAAGGTAGAAATAAAATATAAACTATTTCCACGATTTACAAAGGCCTACAAAAAAATTATAGGTATTTTCCGCTATCCTATAAAATTTATATTTTCTGACTCAATTTCAAAAGGTTGAAGGAATTCCAAAACACCTTTTATGGCATAATAATTATTTTCAATTCTACATACTATCTTTAGCTGCTTTTAAAAACGTTCTAAGAAAGTCCAATCAGACCATTTTAATCCCTAAACTATTCCACACTTTTAAAATTTAATTACCTAAAAATATTAAAAACTATTTAAAATAACTTGTTTAGCAGACTGTACAATAGCTATCTTAGTCACACGTAGCGCGTTCTCTGTCTGGGCGTCGAACACCTCTAGAAATTTGATGAACTGTAAACAGGAATAGTTTTGCCTAATACTTTCTGATTAATTTCGCATTGGAAGATACCCATTGTTTTTCGCTTCTAGTTTAATACTGGGTGACAATTTAAAAACTCACAATGGCTATATTTCATGTACTAAAGATGTTATTTGAAGACTAAAACCAAATAAAACCTCCTGGGCTGGAATTTATATAAAAAAAACTTAATTTAAATGAACATGCCATCTTCTTTTTAAATAGGTTTTTAATTATTATAAACTATTGGATCACCATGTAAAACTTGTATCGGTGGGGAAAGCATTTTCTACTAGTTATTCAATGACGTATGTCAAGTAGGGTATTGCTATTGATGGTAAGATCTGTAGTTTATCAGTGTAGGGTTTCTATTATTTATTAAAAAAGAGAACTCAATCTAGAAAGCACCCTATATACCATTACTTAAAATACAACTCTTATTGTTAAATCAACTTGATGCATTTGAAGTATTGAGGTTAAGTGACCTATGAGTCTAGAAATTCACCAATACAAACTTTTAACCGAATTCTTAAACTATCGCGCTCAACTCAAAACTTCGCAAACTCTTCTCTTACACGCTACTGTTGGTGTGCAAGTTAGATCGACATCCACGGATCCTTTTACGCCAAATTAAGTGTTTAGCCACGGAAATTGTTTCTGTTTGTAGTACAGACTTTGGTTAACTCGTTGATCCTTTTGAAGCTCTGTCCGGTTCGTTTCTGCCCGATTGTTTCCAAGAAAAGCGACTGATAAAAAATCGAGCATTTTATTTTATAGTGCAAGAGATATAAAAAATAATATTGCTGCATACATCATATTGTAACGGTTTGGCTCTACGGACGAGACAGTGCGAGGGTTTGCCACAACAGTACGAGACAACGAACCGTCAAGGTGACAGGAAACCCAACCTACAATCGGGCAGGCTGACAGAAACTTGGAGAAAGTGTGAGGAATGATCGAGAACGGTCATGGAAGCGGTTACCATGGATTATTGATGATATGACACGGTCAATTTTGAGTGGAAGATAGAAAGCCGGTCAGCGCGTGGCGGATCAACGTTTTCAATTGTAAATAGTAATAATTGTAAATAGTTTACGCGTTGGGATAGTTATTTTGTATTTTAAATAAATAAATAGTTTCAACCCACACTCGTGTTACAATTGGTGTCAGGTGTGGGGTGAAGAAAGAAGATGTCTAAGAAGATAAATCAGTTGCTGGTTGCAGAGCTCAGAAGAGAGCTAGAAGAACTTGAGCTAGACACGACGGGACCCAAGACGGTGTTGGTAGCACGTTTGAGGGAGTACTACGAAAGTCGAGGTGACGATCCTGATGCCATAGAGTTTGAAGATCCCTCCCTGAAGGCTGTGAAGTCCTTTATACACGCCGAGTTTGCCGAAAAGATGTCCAACCTGTCCACCGAGATCTCCGATCAGAGAAATGAGCTTGCTGAAATGATGACCAGCATGTCCACCGAGGTTCATGAGGTTAATGAAGAAGTCTCCAACCTCTCCCGGGCCATGGCTAACCAGGCAGCAGAACTGCGAGCAGAAATTTCCCAACAGGAAGAAAGAATATCCGGTGTGATTGCTCAGCAGGAAGAAAGAATAACCGGTGTGATTGCTCAACAGGAAGAAAGAATATCCGGTGTGATCGCTCAGCAGGAGGAAAGAATATCCGGCGTCGAAGAAGAGATCCAGAAATTACAAGATTTCCTGTCCAATCCGCCACCTCCTGGAAGCAGAGAAGAGGAACCCAACCCCGTGGTAGAAAGGCTGGAGAGCAATCTTTCAATTCTCGAAATCAAGCTCCGTGCGGTCGAAGAACGATTCTCCCGCCAGTCTTCAAGAGGTGAAGATCGACGAGACTTTGGCGCTGTAGGTGAGACCAAAGCCAGAATGAAGCCACCTACCTTCGACGGCAAGACCTCCTGGTCCAACTATCTCAAGCAGTTCAACGCAGCGGCCGACGCCAACGGATGGTCCCCTGGGGAGAAGGCAGTAGCACTCACAGTTGCCCTACGTGGTGATGCTCTAGATGTCCTGCAGACCCTCCATGCCGACGAGTCCAAAGACTTCGATCAACTGGTGAAGCGTCTAGAGATGAGGTACGGCCAAGCACACCTGGAACAAGTCTACCAGTCCCTACTTAAGAATAGAAGGCAGAAGGCAGGTGAGTCCATCCAGGAGTTCGAAGCCGACGTTGCACGGATGGTACGCTTTGCCTATCCCTCGGCCCCTGAAAGCGTACTCGAATGCCTAGCTGTCCAAGCGTTCGTCAATGGAATGAGAGACCAGGAGTTGCAGAGAGCACTGCGCCTAGCCCGTCCCAAGGTCCTGGTGGATGCACTGTCAACGGCGTTGGAGTTTGAAGCAGCAACTGCAGCGTCCCGTGCCCATGACCGAGTCCGAGCCGTCACCAGCCACTCCAGCGAAGAGGAATACCATGGAGAGTCCAACAGGAAGATCCTAGAACAGCTGGTGAGCCTGATGAAGACTATGGCGACGAAGAAGAGGAGATATCAGTACGATGTTGGAGCTGCGGAGAACTTGGTCACGTCAGAAGTGCATGCCAGCATCGTGACAAGACCACCCTTGAGCTAGTACGGACCAACCTGCAACCTAGCGACCGAATGAAGAAGTACTACGACAGCCGAGCAGCAGAGTCCTGCTATAAGAAAGGTGACCTGGTATGGCTCTACAACCCACGAAGAAGGCGGGGCTTCTGTCCAAAGCTGCAGAAGAGCTGGGAGGGCCCATATGTCATCAGGAAGAGGATCAATGACGTAGTCTATCGAATCTACAAGGCTCCCAGAGGAAAACCGATAGTAGTCCATTCTGATCGACTAGCACCATTCGCCGGAGACCACGATGAAGATGTACGAATACAGCGGCTCCAGGACGGAGAGAACCTTGAAGACATCAACAGCATTCCAGGAGGAATGCATCTGAGGAGGGGGCAGTGTAACGGTTTGGCTCTACGGACGAGACAGTGCGAGGGTTTGCCACAACAGTACGAGACAACGAACCGTCAAGGTGACAGGAAACCCAACCTACAATGGGGCAGGCTGACAGAAACTTGGAGAAAGTGTGAGGAATGATCGAGAACGGTCATGGAAGCGGTTACCATGGATTATTGATGATATGACACGGTCAATTTTGAGTGGAAGATAGAAAGCCGGTCAGCGCGTGGCGGATCAACGTTTTCAATTGTAAATAGTAATAATTGTAAATAGTTTACGCGTTGGGATAGTTATTTTGTATTTTAATTAAATAAATAGTTTCAACCCACACTCGTGTTACAATATTGTTTACTTCGATTTGTCGGCCCCTACAATCGAATATCAAACAGATTTTATTTAGTTTAGTAGTGATTGTTACTGTGTCAGTTGTGTTACAAGATGTGTTTATTCAACATTTTCTCATCAAAATGTACGAGTTACAGGAAATTTGTAATAACCTTGTAAAATGAACCTTTCATCCATCAAATCAAAGGCAGAAGAACGGCACATTGTTTTATGCACTCATTAAAAATTAAGAACACAATTATATTTGCACTGCGTTAAAAATTAACAATTTACTTGATTGTAGGAAACTAAAAACCTCATGTTAGTATGTATGGTTGGTATGGCTGGCTTGCCAGCCTGCAATACAGTGTGTAACATTTTTTGTTTTATTATTTTTTAATCAAAGTGAGTCGGTTGAAGGTTGCGAAGAGTGTTGAGAACGATATATTCCTACTCCGAGGCATGATGACTGTTCGAAGCTTGAAATTAGTATGACGAGAACGGAATGTGTACAATAAATATAGAATCAGGCGATCGATGGTTCTTATGTGTTAAGAAGGGCTCTGTACTCCTCTCTATTTGCAGAATGGACTTGTCCAGCTGCCGATAGTTACATCATCGAGCAAAATTTCGTTAGGAACTATTTTTTTATGTGGTAGAGGGGGAAATACTGCGATTCAAGAGATACATTTGATGGATTGCGCTTTAAATTCGTGGCGTACGTGACATTTATCAGGTTTGAGATAATATACTTTGCTCGAACTGCATTAGAGCGAGATGATGTTGCTATTCGCAGGATGGAAGATATGCGTTTCTTAAATGCGTGAATCTGGTCACAAGTGGCTTCAACTGGGTCAGTTTAGGAAATGGTATGTTTAAATTGAAGAATATGTTATAAAATTTAAACAGATATTAATAGAAACGAACTGCGGGTAATGAGGTTTTCAAAATAGATTTAAAAATTTAATAAATTTGAATAAAGTAGATATTATATTGGAGTAAGTATGAAATTATCAAAATTGTTAAAACTTTCTAATTAGTAGATAATTATCTAATTAACCATTAAAAACTTTTATTACTTAAAAATGTGTGTCCATATTATGTGAAAATAGACATCTATACAATTTAGAATAAATTTAAATAAAACTTTTTTATAAATTTAGTTACCAGCTAAATAAACGTTCTATTAAACAGTAATAAAAAATTATCAACAGTAAAGAAAATTGTCTCTCTGTGTAGATATTTAATATTGTCTGTCCCGGATTGATTTTTAGCGTTTTCGACTGGTGAAACTGGTGCGCACTTTTTAACACTCGGTGCAAAATTTGTTTTCGACTCGTAAGAGCAATACTTACCGGGTCACTTTTTGAATTTTCGGTTGGAATCAGTTGAACTCAAAAAAATGAACCGGTGCGTTCTTAGTGAACTGAGTTTAGAAACAGGTTTTCAGTTTCAGTTCAGTCCATTGGTTCAGTCGTAACAAATATGGCGATGGCAAATAAAGAGTTGTTTCTAAAATATGTTAATTTTTTAGAATTTATAAAGAAATATTGGATAAAAAAGATTTAATTAGGGCCAAGTTTAATAAAACTAAACTGCCAATAATAAAAAATTACATTGAATTGATTGTGTCACACCTGGATGACTTCCAGGTAGATACCATAAATATTCTTGTAATTCATGTATATGCATAGTATACGTTGACATAAGAACTTAAACATAAGAAAGTTTATGTTAATCTGTTGATAAAATATTCTATAGACAATATTAAATAAATGTTTAAAATGAAAGCTTGTCTTTGATCTTGTTTGGAATTTGGAAGGTACTACTTCTACTTATTACTCAGATGATAGCTGTCAAATACAATACAATGCACTGGGTGGTCAACTGCGTGTTCGGTTGGAATAAGTTTGTATGATGTCACTAAATTGAACCATTGCTGAGCAACGAAAACTCGCACTTCACGAGTGTGAACTGAGTGTGACCAGTCGAAAACCTCCGAGCAATTACTAATAGAGGGAGCGTGAAAACGAGTTTGTAGGCGATTGTTGTGTTAGCAACATCTGTAGAGGAAGTGAGGAAGCGGGCACAAGGGGGAAGGTAAACATCCTTCTTGTTCAGTGGCGTATCATTTATCTATAAAAACACACATTGTCCAAACGTTTTAATTGTAAAAAAAAAAACTAAAAAATTTGCTAATTTTACTATATTTAAAAAGAATACCGTCTTATATGTGTCTAATGCAGGAAATGAAACAAAATCACTGTAGCGGTCTAATTTTTTCAATTGAAGAATAAAACCTTAAAATCAATTTTATTATAAATAAATACAGTAGCGACTAGTTTCGGCCTTACAGAAACATCTTCAGGCCTGTATACAATAATCTTTAATTATTATAATAGGTTAGTCACTTACGAATAACATTAAATAGTATAAACCACAAAAATGGATCCATATTGTAGCGTTACAGCATTATAGAATTAAAGCTGTGAAAATAAAAGAGCAGTGCAAACGTAACTAAAAATAAGAAAACTGAGTACGGAATCTACAAGAGATGAGAATGAGCAATTATGAATGCATTTAAATTGCTCGGGATAACAAATAAAGCTGATAATGTAGTGATATAGTCCCCGTCAAAGAAGGTCTAGATATGTTAAAGAGGACGGCGTTTTCTCTGTAAATCTGGAGAATGTAAGGATGAAGGGAAGACGAATCTTGCTGGCTCAGGTGTAGATGAAAGCTCCAGTAAATATCGTCACTTTCGTCTAATTTTTTATTCTCTCTCACCGGCACCGTTTCGGCTTTATCTTCGAAATTCATTTTTAAAAGGAAATAAAAGTAATCATTCATACAAGCATATAATAAAACAATATGAATTCATTTTATTTAATAAGCTAATAAACGTTTGTTTCAATGAAAAAAAAACATATATGGGAATATAAGAAATATATAAATAGATAAGAATAATATCAAAATCAATTTGAAAATACAACAGATAATGAAATGAAATAAATTAATACAAGTACAAATGGAAAGTTAATAACATACCTTCTAAAAGTAACACATTTTAAGTAGATATATGTTTAAAGAGTTTATTCCTGAACATAACTAATCTAACGTTTTTTCCTCTTTTTAATATTATGAGGGTTTTTGTAGTTGAAATGAAAATTATAATTTATTTTGGTCCTAATAAAAATTTAAACATAGGTTATCAAAGAGTAAAATACATAATAAAACTTCATAATCTTAAATCGTTATCAAAAATTATTAATGGTAAAACTTCAAACAATAATTAGATTCTTAAACAAATTTCTAGTTTTTGTTTTGCAAAAGACTTTTTTGCCTTCATCGGTTGCCTCTGCCACTTTTCTTTTAGTAGTTTCAAGGAGAATTTTCCCATGGAAACTAGTAGAACCATCAATTGATTGGTAAAATTTTGATATTTTGAGTCTGGTAAGTCTTGTTAAATTTTCTTCTTAGGAAGCTGTAACCTAATGGATAACAAAAATTTAATGTTAGATCAAAAGCTCTTAATTGAGAATTATATTTGCAAAGGCCGTTTTAATAATATATTCAAAAGTTCTTGGAATCGTTGTTAACAGAAACCTGCAAAAAATATATCATTTTATTCCTAAAATATAAGATATCACACAATGCACATTCATATAATATCATTGTGCTAGAAAAATACTAGGTAGGACAATTTAAAAAAAGTATTTCGAGAAACTCAACTTTTAATGTCATCATTGTACTTAACTTTTTTATTGCTAAATTATTAATAATGTCGTTTTGTGTAGTTCGTTGTGATTTGTATAATATATATTATAAAAACCTATCGTCAAAGTTAATGTGCCAAGTTTTTTTAATAATTATGTCCTTGTTATAGTAAAAACACATTTTTAAAGTTTTCTGGATTTATGCTTTAAATTATTGTACAATTGAACTGACTAATTTTGTGTTTAAGTAAAGGTATATCTCTTTTTTGTTATAACAGTCTTTGTATATTGTTCTAACTTTTAAGATAATCAGAGAAAACAGTAAGACATCTTAATATATCCTATTTCACCAACAAAAATGTAGAATAATTAATTTCATATCAAACGAAAAAAGTCATTTTAGGATGTCATAATAGGTTTTAACTTAAAAACTAAATAAAATGTATATTGCAACTGTGTTTAAATAAATGAATGTTTTTATACCTGACTATAGTACCAGACAAACATTTTTTTAGATCATAATGATCTGCATAACTCAAAATAGTCAAAATCCACATTATTTATTTGTTCTAGTATTGTTTTAGCATAACGATGTAAACTCCAATAATAAATATTCACATTTTTTTGGGACGTTTTTTAAGGAAATTAAAAAAAACATGAATAATGTGATATTCTTGTTTAGTATTTAGAAGCAAATTATGTTCTATTTATAGAATAAAAAATCACTCATAATATCTAAATATTTATACCTATTTATATATTTTGGACAGGAAGACTATTTTATGTTTTTGGCTCTGAATAGTTTTCTTAAGAATTTTAAAACCTTCCTTAGCTCTTTTGGGATATTCCATGCATATCTTAGAAGTTCATTTTGTTTAAACCTAAAACAAATTAAGTACAAAAAATGAAAATTTAAACAATGCACAAAATTAGTCTTTTAGATTATTTAAAAAAAAATGTCAACAAAAAAATGGCTATGCCTTTTTCCTTAAACATTCTTTTTGAAATAAACTTACTTGCTGTTTTAGTATTTTAGTAGCAGATGAATATAGTGTAGAAGTAGTGAAATGATTGATTATTATACTTCTTTCATCGAAATTGCATTTTTCTTTAATATTTTCCTCCCCTGAGGTCTATAATAAAAATGTTCATTTGCATAAAAAGTTATTCAGGTGGTCACTTGTTGAATTCCTATATTTTGGAACCATGTATTTCTTTCTCATATCAAGAAAAGGAAACCTAAAAAATAACAATAAACTTTACAAAGATGTGATATTAAAATAATAAGTAATTAACCTTTACTATAATTATTATGAGACAGACGGATGAAGACGAACTTAGCTGGAGTTTACTTGCTCTTAATTTTAATTTTTCGATAAGCAAATAAGAAAGTTTAATTGCAAATTAAAGGTGATTGCCTAATGCACCGCCTCTGATAATTAGTTTGTGTCTGTACTTTCTTATGATATTATCTTGAAGAAGCATTTTCAACAGGCCTTTTACACATAACGCATGTTTTTACCATATTATTAGAGATAATAAATCGTAAATATACATTTACAACCCTTACAACGTTATAAATAATAATATTTTCCGTAAAATACAAATAAGAAATTGACATGTATCAGAAAGTGTCAGAACTGGCGCTCACAGAGCACTTCTGGCGCTGTCAAACTTGGCAACGCTGATTAAATAAGCCAATTACAGAAGAGGTATTTTCCCCCTCGGGGGGAGTAGATGTTGCTAACAAAATTTAGCGCGGGGAAGGGGGGAAGACTCCCTCTAGTAGTAATTGCTCGGAGTCGAAAACGGTATTTGTAATACAAAATGTTATGCGTCATGTCATAATTGACATAAGAATATGTATTCTATGAATTAAAAAATTAACGTGAGATTTTAATTGACTCACCTACTTTTAATGAGATTTGGGGGGATCTTGCCGGACCTCTTGTAAGGACTTACTTTAAACGAAAATAAAAATAGTTCAAATCAAATACCACAAAAAAAAATTTTATTAATCAAAATAATAGGAGGCTACCGGTGTCGGTACTGGGGCCATCATTAGGCCTAAAAAATATAATGATTTATGTATTATAACTAATATAAATGTGTGGTCTATCTAATAAAAATAAAAATATAGGAAACAAAAAGATGAGGTGGTAACTATAATGTAAATACTAAACGTTAGCTGTTATGGGACAAAAGCGTTTCAGTACGTGAATCTGACAGAGACGGCGGAAGACAGGTGAAATAAGGACAAATGAGAAGGGGCTGTCGAAAATTTTCTGTTGTGTTACAAGCAATATCCAATTCTTTGTTATGTAAAAGACAGTGTGTGGGTTATTATTGTCAACACTGAAACTTCTATCCAACCGAAAAGATAAAAAGAAAGGGGATAGACAAAAAATCTATGTGACAATAGTACCTGGAACAATAATATTGAAATATTAGAATCCCACTGCAGCAGTTGAATTTTCATCTTTCAATACAGAATATGTCGAGACGCGTATCATCTTTCGACAGACGGCATTCGTATGTAATAGAGAGTTGAAGTGATGCTAGGAACGTAAACGTATTCGCTGTGTGCAAGACTGGTAGCGCTCTCTGGTGACGGGATAGCGACAGTTCTCCTCATTCATTCCCGCATACTTGCTATACACCTCACACTCAACAGTTGAACTTGAAAATTCTTTTTCAACAATTAAGTGTTGCAACAAGTTTTGTGTTCGCTGTTAGTTGATAGACTAACAAAAATTGTTTCTGTCGCACAAAAAGTAAGTAAATGACATACAAATATTTGGAGGTTATGCATACGAAGTATCTGCGTTTTGAATGTCATAAATCAATGTAATTTGTCTGTATTTTTAGATGCTACATTTTTGTCATGAGTGTCATCTTGTACACTGGATTTGAGAAAATATCTCATGACATAAACTTTCAACCTGAAACGCCAAGAAAAGGTAAAGATTTGGTAGAAGCTGGGCATGTCATAAATGTCGAAGAGCACAGAGAGTCAGGTGTTGGCCTTTTTATCCGAGCTGGTGTCATTAGACAAACGTCTGTCACGAAAAAAGAATATCTTGTAGAATTGCATGTAAGATAAAAATTGTGTTGAAATCAATGACATATATAGATTAATAGACTGCTCATCCATATATAAACAAGACGACGAAAAGTGGGTCATATTGCTTGACTTGCCGAGTGCTCACCAGGCAGAATCGGTCTGGCCCAAATGAGTTTAAAACACATATTTCATCAAAGTAGGAATTGAATTAAAAAAAAAAATATCTGTATGTTTATTTCAAGACAGGAGCTTGCGTTAGGTATTTTAAAAAAGGATTTTGAGTCGTAACGTCTAGTTTCCCAATTTTAAAAACATTTTAAGAGATCTAACTAATTTTGAACATAGATATAAACAATTTTACACTCATGTGTATATAACTAACTTTAGACCATGACTACTGTATAGTGGCACTATTCGGACACCTGATTATTCTTTTAAAATTTATTTCGCATTATAAAAGCAGATATTATGCAAAAATTAAATGAACTTTTTAAAGATTTAAAGTTAGTAGCTTCTTCACAATCTAAAGTTTGTCCCTTTAGACAATTAAGGATTATTTTGGCGGTGAATATGAATGATTTGATGAATAATAATAAAATTCCACCAGTGGAAATCTGATCAACATCATAGTAAAATGGACTAGGTACAAAGTGCAATCTTAGTTGACGTCAAGATCCGTGTACCTTAGCATCGGTAAGAGGGAAATAAAGACTCTGACTTACAATCACAAAAAGAACGTACAACTAAGCTTAGTCGATGTAAGTTAGCTCAGATTAGTGGTAAAAAGAAAGCGACTATTAATAAAAAGAAAAGTAATCCAGCTAAAACAAGTATTATGGCTACTGTCTTTAATAATGATATGTTGCCAGTACTAGTAGAATGTTAAGTGTTGAGTTATCTTCTTCAGGCAATGGATGTACGTATGCATAATTTAAAATGTTTGGTTAATTATTATTATTATTATTATTATTATTATTATTATGTTTAATGTGTTTTTGCAGTTAATGAACATATATCTACTACTGAAGCAGATAATGAAGATTTGTGTGCTGCTGAATAGCTTTGCTTAATTTACAAAACTTTGTTTAAAAGCAGAAAATTGGGATCGATTGTTCAACACAAGTGAAGAGTGGTGATTTAGTTGATCCGTTTTCAAACAGAATTGTTAGTGCTAAAGAACTATCTACTTTAATAGGATTGCAATCCTTCCAGTTAATAGCCACTATTGTGGAATTAGTAGCAGAGTTGTTTCTAAAGAATAGGAAAAAGGATCAAGTTATATTTACTTTTATGAAGTTGAAAACTGATAATAATGTCTTATTCATTTTATTTGGAGTGAATGAAACTTTTTATCGTTAAATTTTTTAACAGTTTTTAATAAAACTGGTAGAAGTTCATAGTATGGTATAATTCGGCCTTCAAAACAAGAAATATTAAATAATGTGCCTCTATGTAAGTAAGAGTACTACTACTTGATTGTATCCCAATACAATACAATACAGCAAGCCAAATGTCTTTGTTGTAGGCTAAAAAATTACTCTGACTACAAAAAGAGGCATACTATTAAAATATTGACTGGAGTGTCACCTACTGGTCTCATTACTTACAAAAGTGAAGCATATGGTGGTAAACTTCAGAAATAGACATTTTTTAACAAAGCTCAATACTTGAAGTGTGTGAATCATTTCTCGATAGTAAAATGTTTAACAAAGGTTTTCTTATTGGAAACACAACAGAAGCTGAAGGTATACAAATTATACAGCCTCCTTTCCTCAATAAAAAAAATCAGTTCAGCCATCAAGAGGCTTTACTTAATGCCAAAATTGCCAGAACTAGAATTTACATAGAAAGAACCTATCAAAGAATAAAAGTGTTTGTCTCTCTGTATTGGTACTTATGTCCGTTTTTCTTCTATTTATATTGAGTTTTTATTATATGATACTTCTCTGTATCTTACTAACTTTTAAAATGTACTTGTAAAGCCCAGATAGCTGTAACTCGGGCCTTTGAATATAATAATATTTATGTAATTGTATTTACAATAAATACTTTATTGTTATTAATATTATTATTATAATTAATTATAATTCGTAAAATTATTATAAACGTATTTACCTTGTACCTACTTGTATTGATACTTGCGTGAAAAATGAAATGTTACTTTTTATATTTCTGTAGCTGGTCTTACAAACCTTTGTAGAGCAATTCACCATTTAAATTTAAAAACAAAACAAGTTTTTATACTCAAATAATTAAAAAACTTAAAACAGAACATACGTATAATTAAAACTAAATAAAATAAACAATTCAACAAAATGTCCGACTGAGTAATGACAATGAGAACAAAATCTCAACTAGACTAAACTTTCTTTAAAACCGGTCCTGTGAAAGGTTTGTTTACCAGTGAGCACTCAAAATTGAGACAAAACACAAACATTGCATGCACTAGACAAAGAGAAAACATCTCCCAGTTCGACCCACTTTTCATCGTTTTACTTACGTATGGATAAGCAGTCTATTTAAACTATATATGTCATTGGTTGAAATCCATTTATTATTGACAATAATAAAAATAATCGCATGTTTTCTAATATTATTTCAGCTTGATGCAACTAGGCGAATTCTGTCAGTTTCTTGTAATTGCGTTTACGGAAATAGTTCGACTCATTTTAATACCCAACACGAGACCCACAACACGCTGCCGCGCTACTACAATGATGTGAACAATCGCCGACTCCTGCCACCATGGGCGCTGCGATAGCTCAATCTATCCCCTCCAAGCCAAATGCACACAGCGAATACGTGAAAATTGACATACCGTAAACATTATTTTTGTGCGTTGACGTTCACGTTTACGTTAACGTACTGGAAACACTTCAACTCTCTAATGTTTCTCTCTATTCAGCACGTAACGTGTCGAGTTCGCAAATAAGAATCCCTGTGCTGGACACGGATTCCTATGTGCGAACTCGACACACAAACACGTATAGAATAGAGAGAGACAGTACATGAGAATCGCATTCTGTCGAGCGGAAATAGGCGTCTCAACACGTGCCGTATTGAAAGATAAGATTCCCATTGCAGCTGGGAAACAAAATTACTTTTGTTGGTTAAATGAGATATAATTTATATTTTGTTTTCCAGCTGATCTCAACTGTCACATTTCAGTTTGATTCAACCATCACTAATGTCACTTTCCTCTTTTTTGTTATTCTCAATATTTCTCTTCGGGTTTACAGTCAACATTTATATTTTCTTCTTTTTAATAACAAGATAAAAGTACTATAATAATTTAAAGTGATATTTTACATAATTCAAAATTATTTTATTTTACTTTGTTTCTTGAATCAAATGTCTTAGGTCTGGTCAACTGAATTCTCTCGTTCTTCATATTTCACTTATACTGCGCTTGCAATACAGACATCTGTTTGTTCAATGTTTCACTGTCAACTTTCATAGTTCATATCGTGTAGGTACATAGTTATAAATTTTAACATAGAAGCTATCTTACAAATTAAATTATTTGTTTTAAAACTTACCTACTTGTATTTAAAACCAGACATGGTATATTGGCTTCATAACATGGTGGCGAGACCGATAATAACACACGCAGCTTTGGTGTGGTGGCCAAAGACACAGCAAAGGAAAGCAATAATGAGGCAAGGTACAAAGACTTGCCTGCCTCGAAATAACGAGGGCAATGAAAACAACCCCCACAGCTGCAATGGAAGCACTATATGATGCAAGGAGAGGCAAGATTAGGTGCTTACAGATTAGGAAATACACTGGGCAATTTTGACATTAGACCAGGTCACATGAGTATCTCAAGGTTAGTGACAGAAGACGTGCTAGACATGAGATCAGACCACATAACCAAGAGGTACTCTTTTAATACTCCATTTGAGGTTTTAATACAGGAAAGAGCAAAGATCACCATAAGGGAGCCCAATGCCCAACGACAGGAATAAATCTGGTATACAGATGGGTCTAATACTGCGGAAGGCACTGGGGTGGGAGTATTCTCCAAAAACCCTGATACTAACCATAGCTATGCTATAGGAATACATTCTTCGGTATTTCAGGCCGAGGTGTAAGCAATGTGCAAAAACGAACAATGAAAGAACTGTCGAAAATCAGCATATTCAAATAATGTCAGACAGCCAAGCGGCACTTAAGGCCATATCGAGTAAGAAAGTTACGTCGAGGCTGGTATGGGAATGAATCAAAGAACTAAGAACACTGGCAAACCGAAATAGAGTAAAACTATTTTGGGTGCCAGATCACCAAGGGATCGATTGCAACGAAAAGGCTGACGAACTTGCAAAAAGAGAGTCAGAAGAAATACCGGAACCAGACACAAAGCCAGGAGTACAAAAAGTACAGTCCGGGGTTTCATAAACGACTGGATTCGGGAACAACATATTAACTATTGGGTAAGCACCCCAAAACAGGCACATGGAAAAGCTTTCATAGGCAGGCCATGTTCCAAAAGAACTAGAGAACTACTCTTTATGAATAAGAATCAGTTAAAAGTAATTAAAGGGTTCAGTAAAGGGACACTTGAACAAAATTGGCATGTACAATGGGGAATTCATGTGCCGACTATGTCACAAGAAACCAGAAACGGCCAAGCACATACTGTGCGAATGCGAAGCTCTAGATCGCAAAAGATAGGCACTTTTTAGACAACCCCAGGTTGATTCAATAACGTATAGAACTCACTCACCCAAGAATCTGTACAAACTTCTACAAGGTACAAAGGTGACAGAGTGGGTGCTATGAACTAACATTGGGTAAAACATAATAAGCCTTCAATGTTATTCGGAGACATAGACGAGCCCAGGAGAAAAAAAAACTTGTGTTTTGTTTATCAATGGCAACATTCGATTGGTTTGAAAACACTCTACGATTTACATATTATATTTTTTACATTTTAATTGCAACACAAGCGTCAAACAGCTGTCACCATTTAGATATTTCATTACGTGGCAGTTAAACTCACCTCGTTAAAAGCTTTGGTTGCCTAGAATATGTTTCCATTATTGTTATTACCATGTCTTTTTTTGCTTTTGATATACACGTCTTGTTCCTTCTCTTCCATTATATACCTATTTTATAATTTTTCAATCTTTTATTTATGATGGAATTTTACATATTTCCCCAGTTTAAATTTACATAATTAATGGATGACCACGTATAGCTATTTATATAGTATACAATAATTAACTACTCAATATGTGTAAATAAATATTAATTTAAGAATACATTTTTTATTCTGACTACAGAAAAAAATATTGACATTTACATTTTTTTGGGGACACATTTTAGATGGCTACATTCCATTTGCTGATACAAATCAGTGCTCAGCCTTAATTAGCTCCAATTATCGACACCCTAATGATTTATTCAAACGGTTCAAAGTTCGATTTTACTTTATTTTAAAATTGTCAAAACTTTTTGAATACCGTCTGTCCTAATGGAGACAAGAAGACCTATTGATAAAAAAAAATCGAAACTTTTATGTTTTATCCTTTGCTTGGAAGTCAAAGAGAAAAACCGCTTGCCACTCACTGACGCTTGAGATACATCGCTAATACAGACAAGATCTCTGTGTCGAGTTTATTCGAACGAAAAATTGGCAGCTTGCTTCACTTTCGCTCTGATAAGGGTCGAAAAATCCAACTTGGTTTTCAAACAAAACATGGTTAAGACAGGTTTATTCCTGAAATTATATACGCTGGACCTTTTTTTGTGATTATTAGCATATTACATTTCTAAGTCTATCCAGTATGGTGTTAAGATATACCTAATTACACTTTGCATGTTGGAAACTAATGTTGTTTTACCGTATTATTATAGTATATTACATTACGATTATGAAAAATCAATGTTATACATGTGATGTGAAATTTTATAATTTTATAAAATAATGTATATCCAGAAAATCTGTCTATGGAGATTCAATCGTAGATAAAAAAAGATTAAAACACAATTGTGATTGTTATTATTATTAAAGATAGGCCCTACAAGTTATCAAACAGTAGAAAATAAATAGCGGAAATATTTACAAATTGCACTGAACGAAAAAGGTACGTGATGTTAATAAAAATGTACATTGAATCAAAGATCAAAAACTATTACTTTCAGCCGATGAAGGGGTGACATTAAATCAACGAACAATCGTACGTAAATTTTCTTGCTTATTAGGTTATGATTGGCTACGTTAAATCAATAAATAATAGACATGGATCAAGGTTTGTTTGATTAATATTATCAATCAATATACATTAGTTTATGACGTTATGTATTAAATCAGTAAATGAGCATGAATCGATGGTCGCCGGTTATTATTATTACGTCCGACCTCGTTACCTCTTCCCTATTGGTCTGGGGGTATTTTTGACAAGTCTGGGGTCACCAATCAGCACGTTGGTTGCTATCATATGAGAAAAATTACATCTAAAAGTAAAAAATATTTATTTTTTAAGCCACTTACCGCGTTTTAGATATTAGAATTATCAGAGATAACAGAGATATAAGCAGTCATTGATAAAATATAATATTCAACATTAATTCGACAGTCGATACATTCTATTTCTAGACGCGGGGCGATTCGACGAAAGGTAAGAAGTAAGAGAAGGGATAGAGAAAAGAATTTTACGCAAAGATAACTTATTTTTATTAATGAATAACGGTGTAAGTTGCTGTGCGCTTATACTACACAACGTAAATTTTCATGCCGGTGTAAGCCCTGTTGCCACTTCCAATCTAACATCATTAGATTTTGTAATTTATTGAAAATTATCTAATTTAGTGAAATTACATCTAATTTAGTTTAATTTAATATAACTAATATACAAAATTTTTTGGGTTCAGTTGAAATAAAATAGGTTGAATTATTTTAGCTTTTTAAATATATGTAAATAATTTTGTAAACAAAACGAGAATAATAAAATAGATATATAGTATGGTGTAGATTATAACTTATTTTGACTTTGCCTCCCACTTTGGTGTCACAAGCTGAATTTTTCAGGGATGAAAGTACATGATAAACTAACCCTTATTCCGGAAGTTATACAAAATTGGACTGTGTAAAAGAAAATGATCATGAAAAATCGAGCTATTGATACCATCGTATAAAAAAAAAAATGCTCAATTAGGTCTTTGTAGGAAGTATTGTTTTATAATTATTAAAAAAAAATCATATACATTAGCCCTTATGGTCGAAAAAAAAATTTTAACGTCAATATCTCGGTTTCAACCGTCTACAAATTTGTTTAAAAAATCTTCTGTTAGAAATATAGGCCTAAATGAAAAAAAAAAACAATTCTTCATAAAAGTGTCGCCTATGTATTGACAAGGTAACAGTGTATTCCCCGTATTTTTTTTATTTAAAATTAATAAAAATATAGTGGTTTTACTAGAAAGCAAACATTGAAGGCAGAGCCTCTCGACACTCTATGCATCTCTCTCAGTATTGAAATGTATGCAATCAGTTTGACTTTCTTATATTATTTTATACATGGAGCATTGATTTATCCGCTATGAATAATAGGCTGTATTAATTACTTCAAGATTTTTTTTTATTTTTGGAGGAAAATGAAAAATAAGAAAATATAATTTATTTATTGAAGGTATAAATACAGTATATATAAGTATCGATTATAAACAGTAAGGCTATTGCTTTGCAAAATACAATAAATTCCCAATATAAATAAATTATAATAATAATAATAATAATAAATGGAAGGAAGTATATAAAGCATAAATTAATAATATTAAAATTTATAAATTCAAGACGTTCAAACTAATCAGAATCATATTCACCACACGAATCAACATTTTCCAAAACATTAACGGCTGTGGTCAAACTATTTACAGGTACAGGAACCGATACAGCAAATATTTTTTTTCCTGCATTTGCCAATTTTACTTCCACAGTCTAGAACATAATATTATTGTTAGAATGTTGTACATCTATGAAAATTATCGGTGTATAGTATCTTTTTTGCATTTGTATGATGTAAGTTCAGTTATAGTTATGTCTGGTAGCAGATCGGGCAGAGTCTTTAAAGTGGTTATCAGACTTTCATCTTGATCTACTTTCCATCCATACTCTTCAACATTAAGAAGCTGTATCTGGTTTTAAAGAGCTTAGCTAAATATTTAGCTGTTAAAAATATCTTAAACAATGTAATCTTAGGGCGTCTTCAGTCGGTGGCAATTTAGCGATGGTTTTTGAAGAAGCCATTAATCCCATCAAAATGTTAATGGAAGTAACATTGGCAGTTTTTGAATACATTTTTATAAACATTTTTTCAAGACTAGAGAATATGTTTTCATAGTACTGATCAGTGCCAAATCCATCCAAAAAGTAATGGTGTTCAAGGTAGGTTTTCCAACAGGTTCTTTTCCCAATGCCGGACAATTGGCTGGTTGTATCACAAACGGTCAGAGAATGAAAAACAGGCGCATTTTTTAAAAGGTTTTATTTATATTTAAATAATGTACTGCTAGAAATCGTCTTGAGTCTCCTCGCCGTGTTCTGAACCATATATCTTTAGTCAAAAACATTTTAAAATAAATTAATAAGACTAGAACATCTGTATCGTTGCAATAAAGAATGCAGCGTGAATGCCCCGAATTTTTGGCTGACAATATGTGCAATGGGATACGAGTATTAGCGTCTTCGTGATTTGAGTTTAAGAAATCGTCTTCTGATGGTTCAAAATTCTTCCCATATTTATTGATATTCGCGAATCCACCACTAGTTACAAATTAAATATGCTTTTGCTGAATGGAGTTTTGAAGAAGTTGCTCTGACAGAAAATGTGTTAAACGTCTTTTGTTAAATATCGAATGAATAAACAAGTTATGTTGTTGCGGTCGGTCAATTTCTATATCAATTGGTTTCTGGGATCCTCTCTTTTGACGTGTTGTATTTTTGATAGAATGTCCTTTATAATGATCAAATACCACATCTATCATTTGAGCATTAAATTTATTTCTAAAAATAATGTTAACAAATATATTAGCATATTCTTTGAATGATATGCAACTTTTGGGCTTTCCTTTTTTGATATCATTTTTGTCTTTGCTACTTGCAACAACAAATCCGTAATTCAAATTTTAAACGAAAACTTATAACTTACCCAAATATATTCAGCTGCAACAGGATGAATGTAGATATAATAAAGATGCAAAAATGGCTATATTTATTTCCAATTTATTAGGTAATTTAATATATAACACATACACTTATTAGTTCTTTAGAAAAAACAGATAAAAGGACACATTTCCCATTGGAACATAACGAGTTTTATTTTGCATTGGACCAAAAATGAGTTTTTTTTCTCTATTCGGTGGTATCAGTATCTGGATTTTTGATGATAGTGCCCTTCTGCACAGTCTAATTATGTATTACCTCCGGAATAAGAGTTACCTTATCATGACCTTTCATCTGTGAAAAATTCAGCTTGTGACAAAAGAGTGAGAGGTAAATCGTTTTCTAGAGCGAATATTTTAATACATACACTCTACTAATATGACAACAGTGGATATTATACCCGTCTGTGTCCTTTAGAATATGTCTTATTCAGGGCCGTACGATATTTGTTAGTAGTTACATCTCCTCATTATTTCTGGAGGTACTCCACCCCAGTTATTAAAGATGACACAACAAACAATTTCTAAACTTTTACTTGAAAAATCAGCAAAAATATATTCAAAAGCGTACAAAATATTTATGACAAAATATTGATAACAAAGCAAACACCTTTTCAGAAAATATTCAACTGGCTTATTTTACAGAATTGTCGAAGAAATACAAGCCTTCAACATTATGGAAAGAATATTCAATGTTAGAAAACACTCTTATTATAAACAATGATATTAATGTTAGTAATTATTCTAAATTAAATGCATTTCTCTAGCGCAAATCAACAAGATTCACTGCAAAAAAATCTAATACATTTACTCCAGAAAAGATAAAAAATTTATAGAAATAGCTTCAGATAATATTTAAATTAAAATAAAAAAAATACCGTTGGTAGTACAATACTTCTGGTTAGTTTTGAATAGATAATTAATATGCTCATTTAGATAAAAAACTCAAAACCAAAAAAGTTGGGTGTGGCTTGGTCCGAAAAAAAAAACCATTGTTAACCTCATTTAATGATGTCAGGACTGAAAACTGCACATCAATCCTGAGTCGGGAACACGTCTCGGATCAGAGAAAATTGAGACAAACTAGGCCAATATCTTTTAATTTTTACGAAAAATGTGACTCTAGCTATTGTAAAGCTTATTCTGTGTTTTAAGATTTTGGTTCAATAGACAATAATACCTATACCTTTATAAACATTCATAATAAAGGTATTCGCTCCGTGCGAAGTCATGGAAAGGGAAGCAAAAGCGATACTAGCGCTAGCTGCGGATAATTCGTGCATTTTAGGGGGATATTTTGTAATTTTGGCATATCAAATTCACGTATACATTTTACTTTTTTTCAAAAAAGTAGGTAAAAACAACACAATAAGCAACCGGAGTTGCTGTGTTGAAAATTGTACAAATACTAGCAAAAAAAACAGTGAAACTTATATAACAAATTTCACTAACAAAGTGGAAATTAAATCAAAGAAATAAATGGATAGGTGTACAATAAGAAGAAAAATTACCTTTATTTTTGTGATAATAACAGTAATGCTGGAAATAGTAGACATCAGAAACTAGAAAGTTTTTAAATAAACAATAAATTATCATTTTACGATGTTCTTTAATATCCCTTTATTCTTAAATGTTCATTCAGCAAGGACTAGATTTCAAGATTTCTGCCGTTGATTATAATATTTGGCTGGTATGCAATTTTGTGACTTACTGATCGGAAACCAGTTTTAATCATTCATTCTTTGTTTTCTTTAGAACAAAAATGAAAATATAAGTAGCGATCCTTTTTATACATTTTAACTTCACGCTATTATAAATGGTTTCTTCAATGACAACTTATTAGACTTAGGCAACTTCTCATACATTTTCCAGTAAATACTGTTGCCTGCCTATATTTTATTATTGATTTTTAATGATTATACATAATTTTCTTCAATTTAAGCGTGAAAAATATATAATAATAATAAATTAATGTTTTAATTGTTTTATAAATCCATATACTTTTATTAAAACTAACATATATACTTTTTATTTACGAATTCTATTAAAAATTGTATTTGTCAGTATAGGCAGAAATACTCCTTTAATACCAAAACAAATTGGCGCTGCTGTCGCGCACGGAGTGAATATTCTACTTTTAACTAATTATTACTAAAAACATGAATTTTTAAGGTTGCAATAGTTATTGGCTTAATGAGTGCTTGTCGGGTAAATGAAATACATTCAACGAATGTTGAAGATATTCAAGACCTTGGGTCAACTATATTAGTTACAATTCCTAAAATAAAAAAAAAATTGTTAGAAATTTTACAGTGACTGGACATTTTTACCAAATTTGTAGAAATATGCAGAGCTTCGGCCGCCACATGTTACAATATCTTAATTTTTCTTGAATTACCAAAAAGGAAAATGCACCATTCAAATATGATCTTGTTATTTTATCTATTTTTATAGTGTTTTAAGCTCTTATTATTTGGGGAGTGGGTCAGGTTATTAAACAACTCGTATCACTTTGAAAAAGAATGTTGGACGCCACTATATTTAAACTTTCTAAACTTGACAAGCGATTAATGATGAAAATATAGAAAATCACTAACCTTTATGATATTGTAATTAAATAAGGTAGCGACAAATTCTAATTCACAGAGACTTAATTATTCAAATTTAAATGATTTATTATAACTTATCTGTGGTATAACAGGTAGCAGGTACAGGGGATTCGTATGATAGGCTTGGATATCACCAACTGATAATTCTTCTTAGGTAAAGTTAAATCTCGTACACTTCTTTGGATGGCTCGAACTAAACCTCTTGAAATACTTGAAACAACCTCTGTAGCTGGAAACAAACTTCTAAGTTTCAATATTTCTACACATGCAGCTGGAACGTTCTTCCTTACAATCTTTTTCGATAAACTTCTATAAAACCATCGATATAATTTCTACTGAACTTCTACTGAAACCATCTATATACAACTTCTATAGGACCATCTATATACAGCCAAGCTACAAGAAAAAAGGTAAAAATATCAAGAAGGGAATAGGAAGAGTATATAGAAAACAGATAATGCTTTTTACTATTAAATGAACATTTAAACTATTATTTGAATAGCTTCACAGAGACCAAATTTAATAGGAAAAGAAAAAGTCTTATTTAACACATTTAAATATAGTAAAGCATATTATCTATTTCAAACAAAATAATATATGAAATTATATAAAACATGAGATTTCTTGTGTGATTCAATGTATGAGGTTATATTTCAAATTTGACATTTTAATAAAGAAATTTTTGTACTAAATAAATATTTTCAATAAAATATCGGTAGGAAACTTACCTTTATAAAATCAGACGGTTATTAAAAATATTAAAGACAATTAGTACATCGGATGTACAAGATAAACGATAATTAAAATTCAATAATTCAACTTGCTTGTTGACAGAGGTAAATCGAAATGACAACCCGAGTTTTGACACAAGGTATAAACGACAAATGACGTTTTTGTAGAGATGGTGGTTTCAAAATAACGAAAACGGTTACAACCGTTACTATGTCTGGGTCAAATAACGAAAACGGTTCCAACCGTTACACCCCACTACCTCCGGGTAAAAAAAAAAAAATTTAATTTTAATTTGAATTTTTTTTTTCTTTACTACTTCCATATTCTCTCCTTTTATTGCAACTAGCTAGAATGATACAAGAGGTGAAACGATCAATGGATTACTTTTCAAGAGTGTTGCCCGCCGATATCCACAGTAATCCATGGTCACTGCAGGAAAAGGTCCTTTAAAAATCATTCCACTCCTAATACCACTGCTAAACCAATTACCGTGAAAGAAAATTAAAAATTGCAAAAAAAAATAAATAAACAATGATCATACACCATCATACAATGAATAACACAAGATATCGCTGTAAAAAAAATGTTAATAAAAAAAGAAATAAGAAAATATATACTTCCTATTAGATTAGTATATAGAGATAAGAAAATTAGTACATAAGCATTATATAATATATGCATGTTTGTTCTTATACCAACTTAAACCACATAAAAATTGCAATCATGCATCGGTAAGATAAAGTTCAAATTAAAGTTAAATCATTAAACTGAAAAAATTGTACTGGTATAAACCATACATATATAAGGTAAAGGTGAGGTAGAGAACAGTAAATACTCTTATTACTAAGCATCATGTGTAACAAAAAAAAAAAAACAAAAAAGAGAAAAACAAACTGAAAATTTTTAAGGTACATAAAGGGACTTTAGACACATATTTAGTTATTTAGTAAAGCTTCCAAAATAGGAAGAGGTTGATAAACTTACAACTAAGATTTAATACTAAAAAAAATTTTTTAAGAAAACAATTGAAATTTTTACTGTAGCTCTTAAAGACTAAAGATTTACAACTTAAACCAGGAAGATTTACTACTTTAGTTTTTGAGTGCTTTAAAAAAAATAAATTGATGAAACACATAGAAAAAAGAGACTTGAGACACATCTTTGATTATTTAGTGATGCTCCCAAAATAGGAAGGGGTTGATGAACTTACAAACTAAGACCTATTATTAAAAAATAAAAAATTAAGAAGACAATTGAAATTTTGAGTGTAGCCCTTAAAGACTAAAGATTTACAACTTAAACTAAGAAGATTTACTACTTTAGCTTTTAAGTGCTTGTTTAAGAAAATTTTGATTAAAATGAAAAATGGATTCTAAATTTAAATCTGCACTCTTATACCATACAAAAATCACAAAAAATTGATCTTAAATTTAAATCTGCACTATTATACCATACAAAAGTCACAATTAGGGATAGATAAGATAAAAGTAAATGAAGGTAACTAAAGGTAGGTAAGGTTACGTAATGTAACTAGAAAGAATGATCATTGAACTACACGGAAAAAAATGTGACTAGAAAATTTTACTACAATGTTGTAGTAGTAGACTTGTAGAAAAATACTTAACAATTTGTAGAAAATTTTACTACAATTTATAGTTAAAAACTATTCATTATTGTAGCAATTGAATTGTCGAATAAAATGCTACAACAATAGGAAAGAATTCCAGAATGTTTAGTATATTTTACTATTGTTTGTAGAAGTAGAAATTTATTACAATTATCGTAATTACTACTACTAACTTCTGTAAAAATTTGTACAAATATTAATAATTATCTCTACAAAAAATAGTAATTTTCTCTACAAAAAATAGTAATACTTTACATCCCTTCTTCAAAAATATTCTATAATATTGTAGAAATTCTAAGTCATGTGAACAAAACAGAATTCTGCTATTGGCCAACGTTTTCTGATGTCGATCATAAATGGCCAGACAGCAGTAGCCGTTCGCCATGTTCACATAACAAAGCATGGTACATATACGAGTACCTATAACACATTATTATATTATAAGCACCGATGCGTTTGAGAAAATTTTAATAATAAATTCCATTGGTGGTAAGTACATTTATTATTGTTTATGAATAATTTACCTTTAGATAACTAATTTAAATAACCTTAGTAGATTATTTAAAAAAAAATAGTTGTGGCCAACGATCGAATGTTGTGCCCAACGATTGAATTTCATGCCAAATTCAATTATGTTTTTTTTGTCTTAATTGTGACATACCTACTTTCTCATTTTTGTTAGTTATCTAACTTAGTCATTTAATATCCAAATCAGTGTAAATGTGAAAAATATCCCCGTTTCAAGGGTATGAACAGTTCAATTGCTATTAATTTTTATTTCATATTTTTCAGGTGCAGAAAAGCCAACTGAGACTGAGGGTGCTATTATTACTGTTATTTATTACATAATGTAATTAAGACTTTGTATCTTTTATATTAAAACAATAAATTGAATATTTTATTAAGGAACATTTTTTTCTAAGTTATACTTATAATAATTATGGAATACTACTACAAAGTTTTATTAAAAATTACTACAATTTGTATGAATTTTTACTATTTATTGTGTAAAATTTTCGTATTTATTTTCATAAAACGCAATACATTTTTAATATAAATTCATACAATGAATAGCAAAAATTATAACAATTTGTAGAACAATTTTTATGATTCATTTGGATATTTTTACTAAATATTGTAGATAATAACTCTACAATACATTCTCCACAAATATTTGGAAATTTTTACTACAAATTGTCCCTGTCCCTATATGTACTATTTATTGTAGAGAAAAAATCTATAATTGTAGAAATTTGTTCTACAATTTTTTTTCCGTGTATATTTGCATATATGATAACTAAATAAAGGTGAACCATTTCAAATCAAAGGTAACTATCTTGATATTCAAAAAACATAGTACATTATGTACTAAAGGTAAACATAATATTATTAAACGATAAATAAAACATTCACTCAACTAGTGAATAAAGATATATAATAATATTATAGGAGATAAATTATGAAAATCAAGATAAACAATGTACACACATCAGTGAGTACATCAGGCAAGGTATACGAAACATCTTCGTAATGCTGTAAATCAGCAAAGGTATATACAAAGTAGTAAAGTTAAGTAAAAAAAATATAGTAATGCAAGTTCTCTGTTAACCTAAAGTTAACGCAAATATGAAATTTTGCAATACTTAACTAAATTATTTTCAATATAAAATGAAAACAGAGGTATCAAAAGATATTGCTAAAAGCATAAATTCTCAAATTATAATTGAAAAAAGAATAAAGATATACAAACTTTTACTACTTGTATCAAAATATAATTTAAACTTAGTTCGGGATCAAATAGTTATGCAAGAGTGAGGTACTTAACCATATAAAGAAAAAAACATAAAATGCTAGATAATATAGTTCAAAGTCAATTTAGGTATTTTTAATACTGAATTTAAGGGAAAGATAATGTTCAAACAAATTAAAATATTACTCAAACTTGATAACAATATATAAATTTACTACCAATCAATAGAAAAAAAAGAAAAAATCTAATATATATTACCAAAATTTAAGGTAGCTTTTACAGACAGTATTGCTTTAAAACATAAGCAGTAGCAGACAACTAAAAGTTATAAGGTAATGTCTGGTCTGACTCATAAATATTCCGATGGTGTTAAAGGAAACAATTGACTACAGACTGTATAACTTGGTCGAGTAGGTAATAGCAGAATAAAAAGCTTGATATAATATTCTGGCTTTTATTATTCTGGCCTGACAATATATATGAAAAATTTAGTAATATTTTAACTTATTAAAAGGAACGGTATGGAAATCAAGACAATTGCAGAATATATTATTCACTGTTAGAGGTATCGTTATTAACGTTAGGTATGACTTCATTATCATCATCTTCAGATAAATGTGAAAAGCAATATATTTAATTAATTAAAGGTACAAAGTTTTATCACTAAACAAAAAAATTTTTTACTCGATAGGCACAAAAATCAACTTTAGGTAAAAATCCAAAAACTATACACTTTTATCAGTGTATAATGAATATATAGATATATCACTAGCAAAATAATAAATATGTGTAGATAAATATGTGTAAATATGTATAAATAAACACTGAACCTAGTAGAAAATGCAGATACTATATAAAACTTGACACGATACACAGATTTGTAAAAAATGTTAAAATATTAAGTAAGAGGGTATTAGTAAAAATAAAGAAGGCATGCAGTAAGTATCGTTAATCTCTATGAAATAACTATGTGAATTAGAACGATAAAATATAAGGAATCTATTTCAAAGTAATGAGCTGTTTAACCCAGTTGAGGCGCCCATTCTGTAATATGATCTTGTTATTTTATCTATTTTTATAGTGTTTTAAGCTCTTATTATTTGGGAGTGGGTCAGGTTATTAAACAACTCGTATCACTTTGAAAAAGAATGTTGGACGCCACTATATTTAAACTTTCTAAACTTGACAAGCGATTAATGATGAAAATATAGAAAATCACTAACCTTTATGATATTGTAATTAAATAAGGTAGCGACAAATTCTAATTCACAGAGACTTAATTATTCAAATTTAAATGATTTATTATAACTTATCTGTGGTATAACAGGTAGCAGGTACAGGGGATTCGTATGATAGGCTTGGATATCACCAACTGATAATTCTTCTTAGGTAAAGTTAAATCTCGTACACTTCTTTGGATGGCTCGAACTAAACCTCTGAAATACTTGAAACAACCTCTGTAGCTGGAACCAAACTTGTAAGTTTCAATATTTCTACACATGCAGCTGGAACGTTCTTCCTAACAATCTTTTCGATAAACTTCTATAAAACCATCGATATAATTTCTACTGAAACATCTATATACAACTTCTATAGGACCATCTATATACAGCCAAGCTACAAGGAAAAAGGTAAAAATATCAAGAAGGGATTAGGAAGAGTATATAGGAAACAGATAATGCTTTTTACTATTAAATGAACATTTAAATTACTATGTCTGGGTCAAATAACGAAAACGGTTCCAACCGTTACAAATGGGAATAAATAAATTTGCAGCAATGGGAAAACAAAAAGCTACTTTTTGGAATTGTCAAACCCGGAGAAATATACCGGACATAGTTTCCGAAGATCGTCTGCCATTTTACTGATTGATGCTGGAGGAGATATTATAGCTTTAAAAAGGCATAGGGGTTCGAAAAGCACTGCTGTGGCAGAAGGATACATAGATAATTCATTTAGAAATAAAATAAATAGAGCAAATAAAATTGTACAGTCCATTCAGCCGACAAGCTCAGGGAACCTCTTACCAGCATCATCCTCTGCATTATCCTGTGTATCGGTTAACTCCGTGAATAAAAATCTAAACCTTGATTGCGACGCAACACCGCTAAATTTCACGAATTGTTCCAATATAACAATAAATATTGATTCATGTAAAAATTTTATATAAGCGTTAAAACTGTATATATTGTCCACATTTAGAATTTTTAAGTTCACATGAATTGTTCATAAATACAAGAAATATCGTTGCTTAACTTTCATAGTTTTTTAAGTACCTACCTGTGTTTTCAATGTAGTTAACTAATTTATTTAACAATAAAAATCTCTTTAAAACACTACGCTTACTTAGTTACTTAATCTTTTATTTGTTATTCTTTGCCAAAATCCCGACTCTTGCCTCCACTATATAAAACTTTTGAATAATGAGATCACGCTGTATAACAGTCTATAATAGTCGTGGAGAAAGTATAGTCTTCAACTCGCATAGAATATGGCTATTATTCTATGCTCGTTAAAAATATACTATTTTTGTCTTTGTGTACTATTTTAATTACAAATGTAGACATACATAGACATTAGGACTAAATATCAACTAATAAGTTGCCCCACGTTGAACGCCAATTAACAGTTATTGCTGTTTTATATTTAAAGTTGTTAAAAATCTTTCATAAAGGTACCATTTCGGTAGGCGCGACAGACGACCGCCGACGCGACATACGACCGCCGACACGACCGAGAAGTGTCGCTTTACATCTAAAATACATACAATTATATGAAACACATTTCGCACGGCGCGACACGACCGAGAAGTATCGTCCTGGAGACACTTCTCGGTGCAAAGCTTTGCTGCGTATCGCACTCGAGGTCACTGTCCTTGGCATCGCTTTTTTTTGGGGGTGATTCGATCGGAAATTTCTTTCGATCTAGGCAGCGTTGCCAGATTTTAAAACAGTATAGGTAAAAAAAAAACCGTAGATCTGAACAGTAGATTTTAATACAGGGCGAAATAATTAAAATTTGCAGTTTAATAAATAAAAAAACAAGTGTATAAGAAACGAAAAATAAACTTTTTGTCGACCCAAATTAGAAGGTAAACAAAGAATAAAAACAAATAATAACATTTTTAATATATGCTTAACGTACGGAAACAATAAAAGAACAATGAAAAATAATTGGTACCTACTTCTTTTAGTTCTGTCTGAATCAGATAATTCAAAATCGTAGTGTGCATGTTCTTTTTATGATGCCCTATTAATTATTTGTTTCATTTTAAATAAAAACAATGAATATCTTAATGTTTTTTTTTTATGGAGCCAACCTAGAGTAGTGGATGCTTATTACGGTGCTTTTACTGCAGAAAATTTACTAGAGAAAATATTCTTTAACCATTTGCTGAAGAATGAGGCAAACTTAATAAATTAAGAACAAAATTTGCTAGAGACAAAAACAGTGGATCTACGTAAACACAGTAGGTCTGGCAACGCTGATCGTTCCCTGGAATGGTTATCCTGTAACTGTCGCGCGACACTTCTCAAGCTTGCGAAATGCACCAAGCGTAACATTTATGCATCTGTCGTCCTACTCGACCTTGGGGTCGCATCAGTGGTCGCTTGTCTCTTGACGCGCCTACCCAAATGGTACCTTTAGAGTCGTGAATTTGACATTAGGTTTAAAATAACAGAAGCGCTCCGAAATTAGATATTGTGAAAAATTATTAAAAATTGTCAAATTTGTTTTAAAATAATTCCTAAAATCTAAGGTTTTCCAAATATCATGAAGCACAGTTGATAACAATAGTATCTAACTAACGTAACTGACTAAACCTAAAGATAGTGAATCTAGAACAATTCAGGTCTTGTATGGTCTTGGCAACATTTATATATTCTAATTCAGCCGCAAAAGGATCAATAAATAATATAAAAGTCACCCTTGTGCAATAAATTGGATTAATTTCGAATTGGTCGTATTGAAACAAATCTTAGGTATATAACTCATTTAAAAGTTGCAATTCTGCACGAGCGACTTTAATTAGACCTAAATAGGACCCTGCTTAGACTACCATTTAAGCCACGCCCAGAGGGGTCATTTTAAATTACACGTATCTTATGAGAAACAATTGCCTCAAGGCATCTCCATTAGTTTTATACATCCATGGTCCGAATGTTTATCTTTTGACAATCACATAACATGACAAGAATTAGAGACAGGACTCTAGAGGCGAAAAAAAAAATAACGGTAACCGTATTTCTCCAGATTCAGCTTCTCCTATAATATTTTTCTGTGAGGCTGTTTCATTATCTATAGATTATTCCCATTCATTATCTCTATAGTAATTATTATCAGACCTATCTTATACTCCTCGTACCCGCCTGTTAAACAAATATCACTATTTTTGGGACCGATTCTTCACAAATGTATACAAATACAAAATTAGTAGGTTTGGCGAAACATAACATCAACATTTGCGTACAAATTGTTTAATTAATCAAGATCTCCAAAACAATTAAGTTACAATCAATATGTATAAATTGTATTATTTACATCCTTTAACTAACTAGTAAATAAAGTAGATTCAAATCGATTACAATATAATAAAAAAAATATAAACAGATTAGACAGCGATTCTCACATCACTACAAAACTACCAACTATTATGTGTATAGAACTAAACTGAACTATTTTCTTCTGCGTGGTAAATACCAATATTTACAATAATAACAGTAAGCGCCCCAAAGTTTGAATTAAAAATGCGTCTATAAAAATTGAAGAGTGCCATATGCAAAAGGTGGTATATGAAAATATAGAAATTTTACAGGAGGTACAATTTATGTCTGTAATAGATTAGTTCACTATTTCATCCAAATACCCTTTAGCTACCAGAGTAATATTTTTTTATATATAATTGTAAATTTACAATCTACTCAAGAGTAGTAGGTAAATGAATTGGTTTCTTGTGAGGTAGCATGAGGCGGGCACCATCCATCGATGGGTCTCCGGGGTTTACCTATTCTAAGAGGTCTTCTGGCCAGTGACGTTTTTGTCTTCTGCGTTCCATAGGATCAGTTTATAGGTTAGCTATCAATGGATTTGTATGATTTTCATTCCTAGTTTTGTTTTTGTTCGCTAAGGTATGGATTACTTCATTGCTTACGAACCATGGAGCATTAGCTATCGGTCGAAGTGTTTTGAATTGGAACGTTTGTAATATTTTGGTGTTCCATGGTTTGCTACAACCTTATAGCTCTATACCATATGACCAAATTGGCTTTAGTATAACTTTATATCGAAGTGCCTTGTTATCAAGTGATAACTGTGCGCGACGACCAATTAACCAGTTCATTTTTTGGGTTTCTAGCTTCAAGTGTTCTTTTTTAGCTTTGATATGAGTTTTCCAGGTTTACTTTTGATCTAAGTGTAATCCAAGATATTTAACTTCAGTTTTCACTGGTACTTTCATGTTGTTGATGGAAACTTTTGAACAAACACGTGATTTATGTGGATTTATCAGTGTTAACTTTTATCCTCTGTTGCAGCTAATCTTATAGTAGATTTAAAGGAAATATTAGCCTTTTGGATGCTCTTATAGGATCTCGATATAATGACATGATTGACGGAACGTCTGCAAAGGTGGCGATTAGTGTATTGTCGGTGGTCGGAATATCAGCATTATATAGTAAGTAGAGGAAAGGGCAAAGGGCAGAGGATGCTTCCTTGAGAAACCCCTGACTTTATGGATTGGTAATTTGATAAACAGGATTGAACTTTGACTTGTATATATCTGTTGCTTAGATAGGATTTGAGTAATAGGAAAATGTGGTGAGGTAATAGCTGCTTTATTTTGTATAGTAGTCCTTGGTACCATACTTTGTCAAAAGCCTGTTGAATGTCTAAAAAATTCAGAGGTTTATAATCTTTTTTGTCCTAAAGTTTATTTGATATAGTTTACAATCATATGACATTGTCGGATTGTCGAATGTTGTTCTCTGAAACCAAATTGATGTATAGGTATCAGTTCATCTTTAGGGTATTATTTCGCTTATTATATTGAGGAGGATCCTTTCGAAAACTTTAAATAACTGTGGCAGTAAACTTACGGGTGTACTTGTATTAGGTTCTTGAAGAGATTTTCCTGGCTTCTCTAACATAATTATTTAAGCATATTTCCATTGTATTGGGAAATGATTAGTCTGCAGTATTCTATTAGTAATTAGTAATTGCTTTTCTGGGTAGATATTTTAAAACTTTTCCAACAATGAGATCGTACCCAGGAGCTTTGTGTGAATTTATTAATTGTATTTCTCGATAAACTTTAGCTGGGGAGAGAGTGATATAAACAACCAAAATGCCATGGTTCTTGTTCTGCCCTCCGCAGTTTTCAGACGACAAAACAAATTTTTGTTTTTAAGTTTTAAGCTAAACTAATCAGTTTAAACCAAACATCTGTCATTTGGCACTCACTACGTTTTGATATTTAATTCTTCATATATCTCTCTTTGTGATATGATATATTTTTATTGTGTAAAGAAAGCACAGCTTATTTAGCCCAAAATCTGCATTTGTAAATAAGTGGTTCTTACGACGTTTTGCATATGGCACGCTTCAATTATAGATTATTTTGTACTCACATGTGTATATATGGTTTGAAGATAAAATGCACTCACTGATTAGAAATACATTGATACATGGAAAAATGTCTAAAGAATGGTCAAAAGCGGTGTTGTTTCTTCTAATAAAGAAAGGAGATGGTATGATTTGTAAAACCTATAGAGATATAGCAATTCTGAATATTGCATATAAAATTCTAGCTATCATTAGTAATGAAATGAATAAAATAGTAGAAAAAGGAAAGGGAAGTAATGGATCAAATTTTTGTCTTAAACGAATTACAAACAGAAAGTTATGAACATCAATTAGATATTAATATATTATTTATAAGCTTATGACAGAATTAAATGGAAGGAGCTGTATAAAGCAATGCTAGAGTTGGGAATTAGTAAAAAATTGTAATTATGGCGCAACTAACAATACATTATAGCTAAAGCAGTGTGAAAATTATTGGAAAAGAATCAAAACTTGTTCAGGTCAAGACCAACTGTTGTCCACAGTATTATTTAATGTTATATTAGAGAAATAATTCAGAAATGCAAATAATATAGCTGGATAACTTTACCATAATAATCATCCAATGCCTTGCCTATGCACTTGATATAGCCGTAATAACAAGTGCCAAAACCGATTTGAAATAAATCAGCTAGAAAAGTAGAAGTGGAAATAAATGAGGAGAAAACAAATTACATGAATTCGTCACATAAGTAGTACTTTGAAGTGAACAAGTTGGTAGTGAACCCAAAGCAGGGAAAAGATACAGTTTTAAGCAAATATTTGGGGGTAACACAGACTAGAAATACAGGATCTGAGGAAGAGATACAAGCTGGACTTAAGAATCGTTAAGATTAAAACGCATTAGGCAATCGCAGCCCCGTCGCATCGCGATCTTTCCTAGTCTCGAGCGCGCACGGTCTCTAGAGTTTCTAAGGAAAACAAAGGAGGAGAACGCGATTAAAGTAAGTACAACTCTAGAACACCAAGTGGAATTGCATGCATTATATATATAGGAAAGAACTGCACCGCGCGCGCTTGAGACAAGCACAGACCGCGATTTCATAATGCGTTCCCACCTTAATAGATGTATGTGTAAATATCAGTCATGTATCGAGAAAATTTAAAAATACGGGTGTGTATCAGGATGGTTAGTCCACTTTTGCGAGCAAGATATACAAATAAAGATACAAATATGGGAAAGGAAAGTGCTTAGAAAAATATTTGACGGTAAAAAAATCAATAGGCTTTGAAAGAAATTACCTATAAATATAAATATAAAGACACACATATAACGGGATCATCAAAGCGCACAGAATTTGTTGTATGGCATATTTTAAGGATAGCAAGGGCTAGGTTGTAGGTAAAAAAACTGTTTAATACCACAGGAAGGAAGACAAGAAAAAAATTACCAGACACATGAAAAAAGGATGTTCTTAGTGCTTATGTATTGTATACAAAATATTTGGATCATGTCTGAAGAGGATATTATTTTAATTATGGTTTAAAGTTAATCTTGGGCCTGTTACGTTTTCTACATGCATATATTATATAAAATTTGAAATTAAATGATTGTATAAATAAAATAGTAAACAAAGATTGGCGAAAATTATAATTTTGATCTCGGCTGTTGTTCATCTCAGCACAAGCGCCTCGGTGATCTATATTATCCCTCGACAGTAATGATGCATTTCCCGTCTCGGTATGAATCTACTCTTAAAAGTTGGTATGGGCATTACAATTTTATATGTAATCATATCTTTCGATGAATAAGGATGATCCATGAAAACCTATAAAAAGAAAACTAATCTTAAAAAAAAACGAATTTTAAAGTATATAGCCTAATAAGTAGTAGTTTTTATATCGTTACCAAACTGATCCAGTGTATAGAAAACAATGATTATAAACAGTGCATATTTATTATACCTAACAAAAATAGCATGTTAAAGTATAAGTGGATATAACGGTCTTTAAAACACGCGCGAGTGTTTTAAAGACCAGTTATCCACGAATACTTTACGCTATTTTTTTTATTGGTATACTTTGAAATCCTAAATATTGGTATTATCTCTACAAAACAATGGAAATAAGGCCGGGATTTTTTTATTTAATTTAATTATTTAAAATTAATTCTGATGCCTTGGTAGGATTTCCCACTCGACCATTCACTGTTGGGTTCTAATTAACAGTGCTGTTCCTAAAGTGGCACTGGGAAACAGTAACAAAGTCTACATAGAACACGAGGCTAATGACAGCAGTCGATGTCGATGATACCAAAAGTCTGTTCCAACAACAATCACAAACCAGTCACTGACACCAAGATTCTGCGCTGTAGATAATTTAGCGGTCCCAATGATTTATTGTGCAGAATCGTCATATCAGAGACTGATTTCTGATCGTTGTTGGAACAGACCTCAAATAAAAAAAAAAGAACTAATAACTGAAAATGGTTGAATTTGTGATGTAACATCAGTATACCTCGTTGTCATGAAAATGAGGCAAACAAAAATTTATTTTCAATCTGTCACGTAAGATTAATTGTCGCAACAGTTGTTTTTGTTTAAAATGAGTTCAAATATTAAGTATTTAAATAATAAAGCAGAATCGCGCTTAATACCACAAAAATCCTAAGCGGTTTAAAAAAAAGAATACGATAAATTCAACACGTGGATGGAAGAGCAAATGGTTATACATATAGATGAACGAGTTGTTCTCGCTTTTCTCCAGAAAATGTCGGAACAGTACGTACATCCGCTACCAATATGGCGAATAATGGCATGACAATAGATCTAATCCAACGACAAGTAGGATGGAAATCGGCAGCTGCGGCGACTGGTTACGTTGAAGAGAGTATTATCAATGAGAAGAATGTTCCAAATATTATATAGTGCTATTAATTGAAGTACAACTTCATTGACTTCCAAGACTGTTAGCAATCAGCAATCTTAATTTAAACAGTATTTCCTCTGATTTAAAAAAGCGAAGTTTTAATATTTCAAACAATACTAACTGTACTTTCCACAAACATTAGGGTGATTCATTTCCGCAAAGTTTTTTTTTTTTTCGGCGCTCAAGCAAAATATTAATCTACCTATAGAAAAAAAAATTTTCACCAAGGTAGAGCTCTTAATATCAATTTTAAGTACTTGCAATTTAAATTTAAAGTTTTCCCATTTAAAATGCATGTAAAAAAAATGTTTTTTTTTTCAAATTTCTAATGCTCGCCCGCTTTTTACAATATTGTGAATCGGTTTTATGGACCTTGCAGGGAATTTCACGCTCTACAAAATTGTCTTAGTGTTTTTTTGTGTAACTCGTAGTGGTTCGCCAGTAGAAGTCATCAAAATTCAATTTTTTGAATGAACATTTTTTTTTGCAATTTTTTTTAACAATTCGTAAAAAAATAGTAAAAAAACAGAGCTGAATCGTGAAAAATAGTCTTTTACAAATATTTGATGAATTTACGGCCATTTTTATATCTCAAAACGTAAGTTATTCATAAATATTAACCAATTATGCTATTTAAATTAAACTTTCTTATTTACTATCGATATAATTCTCTACAACAATAACTTTTTCAGAGTTATTATGATTTCTGACTAAAATAAATATATACGTAATACATCAATTCATAAAAAAACAACAAATATACAATTGCAATTTAGATTCTGCAATTTTTCACCATTTCCGTAATATAGCAATAAATATAAATAAAGGTTATTCAATTTTTTGAGCAAAATTCTTAAATTAACGAAAAAGTAAATTGTTTTTATTGTCAACTTCATTTGCTTCAATATTGTATAAGTAGAAATTGCTATTTGAATAATTGCACTAAATAATATTGTGATGGCATATTCTAACATAAGTAAAAAAATAATGATAATTATTTGATTGCGAAAGCAACTGTTACAATTTTATGATTGCTCTAGTTAATTAGTATGACGTTAGCGACTCTATTGTCTTTGTAAACGGGTTTGATGCTTTATCTTATACTTAACCCCAAAATGTATTGTTTGTTGTATTTAGTGATTAGTCCGAGAACAAAGTAACGCTAATATTCTAACAAAATAAACCAAGTTTTTGATAAACTTTATTCAAATTACTATCATAATATAAAATGTTTGCTGTTACTTGTGTTTAATAGTGTAGAGTGTTTTAATTGTTCCTTAATATTCTTCAGTGTATCTAATTACATTTTTTAAACCTTCTAACCTCTTTTTTGGCAACATGACTGAAGTAATTGGTAATAGAACATATAACTATTTGATAGGTTTTCAAATTAAAGAATTAAATAAACACAAATTACCTACTTACCGTGACGTTATTAATTTATTTATGTATAAACATTCGACTTTAAAATTAACTATACGTGATAGTACTACCGAAGCTGTCAATGAATTAGAGGTTATGTGGAATAGAATTGGAATTTCTACGACACCGAAACGAAATAGTATTCGAAAGTTTGAAAAGATTTATAACGAATACAAAGACATTAAGAAACAGTATTTTTCCAACAATAACTCAGACAATCAAAAGCACAAAGTTGAAAATTTTGTTACTCAACTAAACAAATTATTTGATATTGCTGATAATAGTGAAGTTAAAAATCTTTCAAGTGATCTACAATTATTTTTAGAAGAATGTCGTCAAAACGATAGTAATAAATGTTTACCATTCATATCTGAATTAAACGATAATTCAATTATATCTTCTGATCAATCAGTTTTACAGGATGAACAGGATGAAACACTAGATGATAATAACAATGTTGAATTAAGTAAGTATGGAATTTTACTCACACTGATAATTTATTTATAGTTTTTGCGTTCTTAATAGTAAATTTATCCCATTGTGATGTTATATTTTATACTTTTTTGCTATGATCTTTGCACAAATAATGATTTCCTAAGCAATTGTAAGCTACTTGTGTATTATTAATATGTTTCTACTTTTTTTGTAGATCTGAGTCAGAAATTATCGCAGTTCTCAATGTCTGGTGAAGAAAGTAGCCAATCATCAAATCAATCTGAAAAACGACCTTTGTCAGATTACGAAGACGAGCTTCCGCAAGCAAAAAGGAAACGTAAGATTGATGTTATGACGGAAATTTTAGTAGCGGTACTGGATCGTACTAAAACTAGCAATCGGAGTGCAATGCATATTATTTCTGCTGTAATTATAAATCTTGGATTAGATATTGACAATTATAATATTAGCTACACGACTGTTCGTAATGCTCGATTAAAGTTTCGAAAAACAGTTGCTGGGAATTTGAAAGATGGAATACAGGAAACTGCGCAAAATCTCATCTTCCATTGGGACGGTAAGTTACTTCCGGAACTTTCCAATCAGCCAATGAAAAAAGTCGAAAGACTTCCTATTGTTGTTTCCGGAATGAATGTGGAACAATTACTCGGTGTACCTGCTTTAGATGAGTCTACTGGAGCTAATGAAGCTGAAGTCATTTTTGAAGCCTTAAACGAGTGGAATATTTCTGACAGTATAGTAGGGATGTGCTTTGACACTACTAGTGTAAATGCTGGTAAATTTAAAGTTTGAATGAATTTAAAAATAGATTAATTGTAAAAATTAAAGGAACATAATGATTTTTGATTTTTAATTGTCAATTTAATTTTTTTTAATAGTTTATGATTTTAATTATTTAATAATTTTGATTATTTCTTACAGGTGATAAAAGCGGTGCGTGCGTTTTATTAGAAAAAAAATTAAACAAAGAGTTATTATATTTGGCTTGTAGACACCACATTTTCGAAATAATATTGAAAAATGTAGCAGCAGTAGCGTGGCCAAGTACTAATAGTCCTAATGTACCGATTTTTGTCAGATTTAAAAATAATTGGGAAAAAATAGACAAAGTAAAATATGATATTGGTACAGAGGATGTAATGATCAAAGATATCTTGAACGAAAAAAAAACTACTCTACTATCTTTCATCGCAGATCATCTACAGGTAAAAACATAAACGAAAAACTTTGCACAGTTTCACACCAGTGAAAAAAAAAATTGTTGAGTTGTGCTTTATTTTTCTCACTAAGTAAACAATTGCCATATTTTAATATTGACTAAAATTTATTTCTTACAGAATCGAGCTTCAAGAGATGATTATTATGAACTTTTGAAGTTGAGCTACATTTTTTTAGGAGGTGTCCCGAACGGAGGTATAAAATTTAGAGCTCCTGGCGCTATGCACCATGCTCGTTGGCTATCAAAAGCTCTATACAGTTTAAAAATATATATGTTCAGAAAACAATTTCACATCAACCCTTCAGAGTTACGTGCTTTACGAGAAGTTTGCGTATTTATTGTTTTGTTTTACGTTGAAGCATGGTTCGTAGCAACCAGTGCTATTGAAGCTCCTTATCATGACTTAAAATTATTTCAAAATTTATTGGAGCACAAAAATCATCATCCAAAAGTTGCCGAAGCTGCTTTAGAAAAACTTTCTAAACATTTATGGTACTTGAATGAGAACCTTACAGGTTTAGCTCTTTTTGATAAAAAAATATCCCGAGAAGAAAAATTAAAAATAGTTGATTCGATAAGAAACAAAAAATCGAGCAATAGTAAAAATTCTCGATTTACTTTGGATAAAAAAAATGTTGACACAATGTCATCTAAAAGTATAAGTGATTTTGTGAATCAAGGATCTCTTACTATTTTCAAAAAGTTTAATTTGACGTATGAATTTTAAGACCTTGACCCTGATTTTTGGGAAATAGATGAAGAATATATTACTTGCTGTGAAACTTTTGAACAATTACGTGTTGTAAACGATACTGCTGAACGGTGTGTTGCACTCATTCAAAAATTTAACGAGTTTGGTACGTATGATGAAAGTCAGAAACAATATTTGTTATTAATAGTTCAACAATGCAGAAAAGAATTTCCAACATGCGCCAAAAAGCTTTATTCAGCTATAAAATCTTAATTTGCTTTGTATAAAAGTCGAAATAATTTAATATTTATCAACTTATTTATTTATGACTATTGACATTTTTATTAAATTTGCAACATATTATCTAATACTGTAATCTGTTATTTGTTTCGATTAAAGTTTTGTTGTTTTTTTATGAATTGATGTGTTATGTTTATATTTATTTTAGTCAGAAATCATAATAACTCTGAAAAAGTTATTGTTGTAGAGAATTATATCGATAGTAAATAAGAAAGTTTAATTTAAATAGCATAATTGGTTAATGTTTATAAATAACTTACGTTTTGAGATATAAAAATGGCCGTAAATTCATCAAATATTTGTAAAAGACTATTTTTCACGATTCAGCTCAGTTTTTTTACTATTTTTTTACGAATTGTTAAAAAAAATTGCAAAAAAAAATGTTCATTCAAAAAATTGAACTTTGATGACTTCTACTGGCGAACCACTACGAGTTACACAAAAAAACACTAAGACAATTTTGTAGAGCGTGAAATTCCCTGCAAGGTCCATAAAACCGATTCACAATATTGTAAAAAGCGGGTGAGCATTAGAAATTTAAAAAAAAAACATTTTTTTTACATGCATTTTAAATGGGAAAACTTTAAATTTAAATTGCAAGTACTTAAAATTGATATTAAGAGCTCTACCTTGGTGAAATTTTTTTTTTTCTATAGGTTGATTAATATTTTGCTTGAGCGCCGAGAAAAAAAAAACTTTGCGGAAACGAATCACCCTATTCCACATTCATTTAAACAATTAAGAATGTGAAAAAATATTTGAATAAATTTGTTGAAAAATTTTTCAGAAATATTTTATTTGACATTACAAGGCACTCCTGTCAGATCAATATTTAAAAAGTTGGCATTTAGACATCACGTTTTTCGGGTTGTTAATGTTGCCATGGTAACTTTAAAACGCGCGTCTTTTAAAGTTCGTTTTAAACACGCAAAGGCGTACTTTAAATAAGTAAAATACCAATAAAAAAAAATTATTTGTACACTAGAGGTTTATGTAAAAATTAAGTGGATACCTACTATCCAAAGCGAACATTTTTGACCCATTCAGTTACACAACAAAACGCAATTGTCACGAAAATATGAAAAAGAAAAAATGAAAACAGTCGAACAAAACTTTTTTATACGAAGCATTAAAAAATATATTTACTTTTTCGCTGTTTTTTTATGATATTCCCATTTTAGGATGAGAGATGGCGTTTTACAAAAACTTTTACTAAACATCGAAAAAAATTATATTTCTGTATCCATATACAGGGTGTTCAATTAAGAATAGGACAGAACAACCAACTGAAGATTATCTGATTAAAAATAAGACGATTGAACGGTAAAATATTATTCGTTTCCGAAATATAATCTGTTAAAATTGAAAATTCAAAAATTATTAATGTCTATAATTTTTTTAGAACTCGGTATAATTTGACTAAATTCGGAAATCGTTTTTAGCGATATAGCCTTCCAACTTGCTTGAAATTTTTATACGAAATAGCAGTCGCCAAACTGTGTAAGCTTTTTTTAAATTACATTTTCATTATTGCTAACCTAAGCTGACTACTATTTCCCTCTTGCCTCAGTGACCCCTTTATCAATTTGTTGGGTTTATACTCCTTAGATATACCAGCACTAATTAATCACACTGTATATTAAAAAAAATATATATTAAAAACTAGGTATTAGAGTTAAATATAGGAAGTAAACGCAAACTTAGTCATACTGATGCCAACATTGGCTGGCTGGATAGTTTAGAATAATAAACAAACAAATCTATTATAAACAGATTAATTTATTTCCTATACTTTCACTAACATAATAATAAAAAGGATCATTATAATGGGCGTGTTTACTGTAAAAAAAATCAAGAATTTATTAAAATATATTTTTTTAACACTAATACTTAAAAAGGATAATAAATAAAAAAAAGTATTTTAAAACGTTCACTTTTAAATCAATCATATTTATACCCAAACCTGGAAGGATGAATTACTGTCCCAAAATCATACCGACTAATTAGTCTGACTTCGTTTTCCATGAAGATATTGGAAAGGCTATGCGAAAGGTACATAAGGGATGCGGTGATTACAACAACACCACTACACCCAAACCAACACGCATACACCCCAGGCAGATCTACTGATTCAGCCCTTCATCTAGTTGCTGGCCGGATAGGAAGATCCCTGGACAATAAGGAGTTCACCTTGGGTGTTTTCATAGAAATAGAAGTTGCTTTTGATAAAACCACCTTCCCAAAGATAATACACTCACTAACCAATAGTAATGTTTTACAAATAGTTAGTGGGTGGATACATAACATGCTCTCAAAGCGAGCAGTAAACATAAGTGTAGAAGATGTGAATATAAGAGGCTTGGTTGCGAGGGAATGTCCACAGAGAGGGGTGCTATCACCTTTACTGAGGAATATGGTCCTCGACACCCTCATCAGCCGCCTCAATAATGACAGTCACTACACAATAGCATATGCAGATGACCTGGTCATTATGCAAACAGGGAATTTTGAGAACATACTCTGCAAAAGAATGCAAGTAGCTCTAAAAATTATAGAACAGTGGTGCAAGGACCATTCTTTGTCTATCAATCCTAAGAAGGAAAAGGTTGAAAATGGAATTAAAACCTCTAGAACTCCTAAACACAAAACCAAACTTTGCAACAGAGGTGAAGTACCTAGGTCTCACCTTTAAGAGCAAGTTAACATGGAACTCGCATTTAGAAAACAGAGTTAAAAGAGCATACATTGCTTATGAACAATGCCGCCGAACTGTGGGGCTCACCTAGGGTTTCTCCCCCAGAGTAGTCGCATGGACTTACACGACTATCATAAGACCTATGCTAACATACGGCGCAGTTGTCTGGGTACCGAAAATCCAAAAATTAACAGCTATCCGTAAACTAGAACAAATTCAAAGAACAGCATGTCTCAACATAACAAGAGCCATGAAAACAACACCGACTAGAGCCATGGAAGTCATTCTTAGTCTCATTCTCCTTCTTATTTACATCAAGCAGGTTGCTCTGACGACAATGACACGTCTCCGCACGGTTGGAATAGAATCTAATGTAGGATCTGGTGAGGCAAGATGTCACCTTTGGCAGGAGGCGCTGGATACGCTCCCACCGCTTTAAGCGAACATGGATTCCATCTCACCAAAATATATCTTTCATAAGCCATATAAAGTTATAATAGAACAAATAGAAGAGCCAGAAGTAGCAGGTACGATTCATATCTACACCGACGGTTCTAAAACAAAACAAGGCTCAAGATGTGGAATATACTCCAGATTCTTAAACCTAAACATAAAATAAGCTGTGAGCAATAGTGCCAGTGTAGTTCAAACAGAGCTAACGGGGATTCTGAAAAAGAAATAACCAGAAACAATATCACTGGAAGGAACATGCTCATCTATACAGATAGCAGACAAGCACTACTCACCCTGAACAGACCACTAATTTATTCAAGGTTAGTACTAGAATGTCACGAAGCTTGGGCCGAAGTATCCATCAACAACGTGGTCACCTTAAGATGGATTAAAGGTTACGCTACATCGAAAGATAACCGTCTTGCTTATTCACTAGCCAAGAAAGCAGCCAACTAAATACTTTTTGGACCTGGCCCTTCTATTGGCCTGACAAAATCGGTAGTCACAGAACTAATCAACGAACATTCCCTTGTGAAATTCAAGGAAAGATGGGATGAAACAAGAAACTATAGAGTTGCCAGAAAGCTCTTAAGTTATCATGACAACACTGCAGCTAACAAATACTTGACTATGACTAGACAGAATCTGCGTTTAGTCAGAGGCATTCTGACTGGTCATTGCCAAGTACGACAGCATCTTCATATCATGGGCCTGTCAGAATCCGCACTCTGCTGAGGGTGTGAACAAGAAGATGAGACCATCGAGCATATCCTTTACGATTGCTCGACGCTCTCATTTATTAGAAGATTTGTGTCCGGCGAGTCTCGGCTAACACTGGCCGATATAAAAGAAGCACCTCTTGGCGACGTTGTCAACTACATTAAATCTGTAGGCTGGCTCACGAGCTAGGAGGTGCCTATCTTCTCAGGAGGATACACAATGAGGCCTAAGTGCCGTGGGGCAACCCACCCTCCACACATTACAGATACAGAAATCAATCATAAAACGCTAACATAATAATTTTAGCGCCATTTTAGCGCATCAAAATGGATCACCTAGTTTTCTTCCTACACAGAGCTAGTATAGATAATGTAAGCATGAGAGAAACAGACATCTTTCAATATTAAGCTAATGTCTCAAACATATTGAGTTTTGCTATTTCTTTTTACGAGAAGTAGGTGCAAATTTTCAATAAATTTTTATTCTATATAACTGGCCTATTATTTATTTGAATCATACAATAGTAAGGTTTTTAAAGTAAGAACACAAATCAATTATTTTAATACAGATATGAGTACTAAGATGATTCAAGTGGTGGCTAGATCAATCCTTCGATCCCATTTGGCTTGTGTTAGAGTAAATGTCATTAGCATCTACAGGCGAGAAAAGGATTTGATATCGACATTGCCAGTTACCCATTTATTATTCGAATACTTCAACATAAGCAAAGCAGGACCGAAGGTTTGTTCTTTTCAGTACTGTTTCCGAACTTAGCGTCCAAATTTGTACGGTTGGTAGTTCGCATAATTTGAGACCTATCCGCAGATTTCATTTTTCCAAAATATTTAAAATAAAAATAATTAAAAATTAATTAAAAATTATAAACAGGTACGGTCCTGCCCAGCGATAGGAGCGCCTCGACTCGCGCGCGCTACGCTTTTAGAATCGACAAAATTGCAAATTGCATCTGTTTTTGAGGACTATTGCGCTACGCGCTCAGGGTGGGACCTGCTCTTTGGTTTTTTTTTATAATGGCTCTATTTAGTTTATTATATTTTTTTTAGATAAAAGAAATCTGCCAATTGCTCTCAAATTATGAGAACTACTACCCCTACAAATTTGAACGCCAAGTTCGGAAACTACTAAAAGAAGAAGCTCTAGAATTTTTCTTGTAACTGGCATGAAATTGGGGAAACTTTTGGTATAATGGGGTAATTTTAGAAGTAAATGAGCAAATTTTAAGGTAAATCTTGAAATGGGTATTATAAATTGAGGTCATTTTATTTAAAAAGGGATTTATCTGAGATTTTAATAACTACTAGAGCAACAAGGTAAAAGCACATTTATTAATATCTCAAATTCTAAAAATAAGCCACTAAGACTTTATACTTCATTTTAACGCAATTTTAAGTTGATTGAAGAGCTGTTTTTAAATTTAAATTAAAAAAAAAATTTGTAAAAAAAACGAAAAAATTTGCGAAGAAAAAAATAAAAAAAAAATATTTTAATAATTAATTCTCTGAATTTCACTAAACACGTCCATTATTGTTATGTTTACATAAATGACAACAAACATTTAAATGTACTCAGGGCCGTATCCTCTGGCGTGGCTTCTGTTTTAGCGCAACTAACAACTACTTCATCCACTTTTTTGTCATCTTCGAAAACCATTTTTAGTTTCTCCTTAATTGTGCTTATATTTAAGTTTCCTTCTGCATCTAAAAAGCCAATTTTTTTGCTAAAACATAATACGTGTGCCTTCAGCTTTGGATCATCTAACGATTCTCCTTTGAGAGCTTTCATTACCAATTCTTCTGAAGATCCAACTTCAGCGAAACAAATTTTCTGAAGCTCCATTATATGAGCTTTCAATTCATCTGGTATGCACTGAAAGAAGAAGTTAAGATCTTTGTATGCTTGACTTAAATTACTTCCTATTAGATACTAAAGTGGGAGTTATGTGTTTCTATTATTTTATACTATATATACCAAATATCAAAATACGGGTCAGTCTCAAAAAATGTTGGACTCCCCACTATCGGCAATGACGTCATCAAATAAAGGGTCAAGAAACTGGTTTTAGGCATAGACTGGTACACTTGAATGCCATATTGTTTAATAAAATATAATTTTAAGTAATTGTTGTATACTTAAACACAAAGCCGGTCATACATTGCAAAGAAACGTAGCGCGTAGCTATTTCGTAAATGAACCGACATGCGTTTCCTGGTGCGCTGTTGTCAGGCTGTGTAGTTTATCCCTTTCATATTTAAAAATAGTTTTTACCTATAACTCACTAATAGCAACAAGTTTTATTAATTAGAATAGTTTCGAGATATATTGCAACACATCAAGCGTCCCCACTAATTTATTTTCGTACCTAATGCAGTGTTTCCAACTCCGACGAATTGTGGGCAGAGATGTTGCAATATTTCCCGAAACATTTCTAATAGTAAACCTCTAAATAAAATGACTTGTAACGAAACAAAAAACGTATAAAATGTGTACAAAGTAGATTATTCTATTTTAACTGCTTTCAGCAGGGCAGGGCAGGGCATTTTTGTAACTATCGTTTTTACATACATACGCTTGCTAAATAACAACTTTGCAAATACTAAGATAAACTATGGCAAACACCATTATTATTCCTGTAAATAAATGCAAGGATTTTAAAAGCGTTAAACGTGACACCACCGCAATTTAAAATAACTTTGTTTCATTCATACTATACGTCACGGACGTCACGTAGAGTATTTTATCCATCGATATTTTGCGACGTTGCGATCCAGTAAACTGTTGCATATTGGGTGCTTTTGTTAATCTTTAGACTTTTTTAAACAAATTTCGCCTTTGTATAGCTAACAACATGGTCCATGAGTGCATTTTGAGCAAAAAACTGGAAAATGTGGGTGTTGAAGTATCTTTTCATAAGTAAGTAAGGTTAGGTGATGATGTATTGCATATTTCAGTGGTGTAGATTTAAAGATTTTTGCCGTAATGTCACATGTATTATCTACTTTTGTATTACTATTATTTTCTTTGATTTTTCAACATTATTAATTTCGCAATAAATTGTTAATAATAGAAACACTTTAGTCTGGACTATAGTGGTAAAATAAATATGCTTATGCTTGATTTTTAGATTCCTAACTGAAAGGCATTTAAGAAATATTTGGCTATCACTTGTAGGACTTGAAGAAAATGAAGGTATCTAAAAAAGAGTGGAGCACTGCCAAAACTAAGTTCATTGTTTCGAGAAAGCTCATTTAGGTAACTAAAAACTTTCTTAATTATGTTTCGAAAATGTTCATTTAAGTGTTTATCCTTTAAGATGAAAGTTGGTAGTTTATCTTACAAAGAAATTTTTATGTTGTAAGTTCTTTAAATTTTGTAGGTGCTTAACAAGGACAAACTTTTTTTATAAGCTCATATTACATGCCTCTTTCTTTGATTATTTTCATGAACTACCTTATTATTAAACAAAATGTATACTTGTATCAGCTCTAGTAAGAAACCAGAAGATAATTTTTCTACGCCGCCGCACACATTTATGGATGATAATAAGTAAGTTAGTTTACTACCTAGTTTTACAAGTTAAAAACTATCAATGTATAGGTTTATTGTTGTACAGTTCTAAGTGTTTTCGGATTTTACAAAATTCTTTTTACCAGATCCGCTATAAGAAGCGTTCCATTTAAAATACCCACCTTGTATATAAGTATGGTAAATTTATTAATTTAATAACTTTTATACATTTAGTAGTGTTAAAAATCTAAATTTTCTCTCATTTACCAATTTGTAAAACTGTAGTATTTCATTATTTTTTTATAATTAGTTATGATTTTACCTTTAATAAGATACGCCACTGGTATCAACAGACTTTTAGTTGCGTACAACAGCAGCGTTGCCAGACGAGATTTTCGATTACAGTCTGTCTTCTTTCGATCCGCATAAAATATCTTCTTTCTCTTTTCCGATGATTGGGACCAAACAAAACATACTTTATGAATGAAATGCATCATCTGTTGTTTCTTTTATATAAGCTTAAACACGATGTCTGTAATATACACAGTGAGTTTTAAGTACGGAACGCTTCAATTATCTCGAAAACGGCTTGCTCCATTTTTATATACTTTGATATGTAAAGGTTTTGTAATACGATATTATGGTTGTATTTACATTAATGTCATATCTTTTGGTTTTCTGAAAATATAATGAAGTTTGTTATGTCCAATGGATCACCCTGTATATTTTTATTTTTTTGAAATTCTCAAGAAATACTGATTATTTTTTATGTATTGTTCCCTATACCAAAAAATATACGGTGTGATCCATTTGAAATAACAAACTTTATTATATTTCCAGAAAGACGAAAAATCTGACAATGTAAATACATCCATAATATTGGCCGTAATACATCTTCACATACCAAAGTATATAAAAATCGTACAAGGCGTTTTCGAGATAATTGAGGCGTTTCATACTTAAAACTCACTATATATTTTTTTGGTAGCCAATATGTTACCCAAATGTCAAAAATTTGATATTTAAATTGCATACTCGTGTTTGCTATCAATTTTAATGTTTTTGTAGTCAATAAATTTAGTGAAAGTAGTCAAATTTTGTTAAGATGAATATATGCAAAGAAACAGTTCCCCCTTTTGAGTATTCCATCATTTGAGTTAAAAAAAAAAGTTTGTGTAACCATTTTAATAAAAAATTGTTGTACATCTAAAATATAAAATATTAGTAATTGTTTTTAGAAGAATGTCTTTCACATGCGTACAACGAAGACCGTTTCTGACGCATTTACAGCTACAGGCAATTAATTATTCACAACTTTTTGCGACAACCAAAATAGTAGACCACAATGGCTGAAACCCGTTAATAGTTTTTTCCATCCCCAATTATCTACAAGGTGGTTGATAGTCTTCTTCAGACAATGCTCCCATATATTGACTTGAAGCTCGCTTTTATGCTGAAGTAATCCATTGTGTTGAAGGTATATTCTCAATTCCTCTACTTTGTTAATAAAAATGAATCGTCTACTCTCATTAACTGCCTTTGCACGGTACGCATAATGTCTTCATCGGGTGTCTTCCCATTAGCAGCTGCTCAAACACGGAATTAATATTATGATCTGCCTTTAACATCATGCAAGCTTCTTCATGCCTACAAAATGAAGACACGGTGTCGTAACGTGTTGCAGGATAGAATATCGGCTAAAGGCTACAGATCTCCTGTAATAAATGAGAACATAGGTCTTGGATGCTTACTAACCTTAGAATATTCTCAGTTCCAAAATCAATCCAAAGTATTTGAATATTTTCAAAATTTGAAAAAACAGATCCGTCAATGACCACTACATCTAAATTTATCGTTCGAAAGATATCACGTTTATAGCCATTATCAGCTCCATGCTTAGCATGAAGAAGGCGTCCGTCCGCTTCTTTATGTCAAATGGCTGATAGATGTAACTCTGCTGAAGATGATATTGCTCTTTTCTCAAGCGTACAGACTAATGGTTTTCCTTCAAAATATTTGTTTATTAGCTTTTCTGCCAAAAAAGTAAACAAATGTTTTTTGTTTTCATCTACTTGTAATGATTCATTATATTTTTGTGGAATTATTGTGGAAGATGTAATACGTATGTGCACTCATACTCATCTTGATTGGCGTGTATCAGCATTCAATAATTCAGAGCTATACCTATCAAATACTAAATCAGTTCGTTGTGAATTTTGAAATAACCGACAAACGTAAGCCAAAACCGTTTTCATGATTCTTGGATCTAGTAAATGGACAGTTTATTTTCATCTGTTTGTAAAACGTCTTTTCTGATACTGGTCTGCAAACAATGTTTAATGTCTGACTTGTTAATGAGCTTCCTCAATTTTCCACTTTCAGAAAGGTTGATTCTCATGAACAACATTTTTTTTTTAATATTCCTTCTTTAAGAAAAGACTCGAATCGTGTCAAAAATCAGCCAGCCAATAAAATCCCTGACAAACGAGTGACAGACTCCAGCTAATTTTGACAAGTTAACGACAGAGGCACATATATAGGGACGATGACTGATTTCTTTTTACACCTTAATATCTGCTCAACAATTGAAGTGGATATTGCTATTATAGAATGTGTTATTTTTTATGATGTTACTCTTTTAACAAAAACAAATGTATAGTTTATTAAATGGACTTTGTTGCAATGTCAACAAAATTAAAATTTGTCATGAAAAAAATAAAGAAGTTACACATTTTGGAAAATGCCAGAAAATTTACACCATACAATTTATTTTTTAAGTTCACAACTTTATAAAAAAAACTAATATTGCGTCGGTCCACTCCTGGGCCTCCTTAATGCTCGTACGCTATTTGGAAGGCTCTTTATTAAATTGTATATTAGTTTAAGATAAAATTCCTTATAAATTCACCTATTCAACGATATCAACATGTTAGCCAATAACACATATACAGGGTGTCCCACCAGTGCGTAATTGATCCATAGCTGTTTTATTATTGGAAATACAAAAAAAAATATAAAAGTTGTATGACCATGGTTAAATAAATATTCTTAAATATACAGGATAGTGCATAAACGAGGGGCTGACCAAACATTTTTAAAGCAAAACACCCTGCAGGTAGTTATACATATTTGATTGTTTTCACATCGTCAAACAATTTTAATAAACTTTATTTATTTGCTATGTTGTATGTAGGGCGTATCAAAATGCGGGGTAACGATTTTCTCAATTTTTTTAAATGAAATACCCCCTATGTTATACCACCAATTAATTAATACAGGGTATTCCATTCAGAAAATTGAGAAAATCGTAAGCTCACGTTTTAACACTGCAATAAAAAGGGTGGAGAACACACTGGAAAATAAGGAGGTAATGCTCGGAGCATTCTTGGATATCGAGGGTCTCCGTTGAATCAATCATTAGATCTCTCAAACACAGAGGAATCGAAGACACATGCGTGTCCTGGATCGACTCTATGTTAAGGGAGATAACTATATACACAATCCTTATGGGAGAGACAACAGCGGCACGGGTAGCGAGAGGATGTCCACAGGGTGGAGTGCTGTCTCCACTCCTGTGGAACCTTGTAGTGGACGGGCTGCTTAGGGCTCTCAAAGATAAGGGACATAGAACCCTGGGATATGCCGATGATCTAGTGATCATGGCACAGGGAAAATACAACACTATAGTAAGAGATCGAATGCAAGAGGCTCTAAATATAATAACAAAATGGACAGAGGTGGAAGGACTAAACATTAGCCCAAACAAATCTGACCTAATTGCATTCACCCGCAGGAGGAAATTGGAGGGACTAGGGCCTCTAAACCTAAGAGGTGCAAGCATCCAGCTTAAGGGGGAGGTAAAATATCTCGGGGTTATGATTGACTCGAGACTTACCTGGAACCAGCATCTAGAAAGAACCACAAGGAGAGCGGAAACCTCATTAATGATGGCAAGGCGATCTTTTTGAAAAAAATGGGGGTTAAAACCAGACATGGTATACTGGCTTTATAACATGGTGGTGAGACCCATAATAACATACGCAGCTTTGGTGTGGTGGCCAAAGACACAGCAAAGGAAAGCAATAACGAGGCTAAGCAAGGTACAAAGACTTGCCTGCCTCGGAATAACGGGGGCAATAAAAACAACCCCCACTGCTGCAATGGAAGCACTAATAGGACTCCCACCTCTTCACTATGTGATACAAGGGGAGGCAAGATTAGGTGCTTACAGATTAGGGAATACACTGGGAAATCTTAAAATTAGGCCAGGTCACATGAGTATCTCAAGGTTAGTGACAGGAGACGTGCTAGACATGAGATCAGACCACTTAACCAAGAAGTACTCTTTTAATACTCCCTTTGAGGTTTTAATACAGGAAAGAGCGGAGATCACCATAAGGGAGCCCAGTGCCCAACGACAGGAACAAACCTGGTATACAGACGGGTCTTAAACTGCGGAAGGCACTGGGGCAGGAGTATTCTTCAAAAACCCTGATACTAACCATAGCTATGCTATAGGAATACATTCCTCGGTATTTCAGGCCAAGGTATACGCAATTTTGCAATGTGCAAAAACGAACAATGAAAGAGCTGTCAAAAATCAGCATATTCAAATAATGTCAGACAGCCAAGCGGCACTTAAGGCCACATCGAGTAAGAAAGTTACGACGAGGCTGGTATGGGAATGCATCGAAGAACTAATAACACTGGCAGACCGAAATAGAGTAAAACTATTTTGGGTGCCAGGTCACAAAAGGATCGAAGACAACGAAAAGGCTGACGAACTTGCAAAAAGAGGGTCAGAAGAAACACCGGAACCAGACACAAACCCAGGAGTACCAAAAAGTACAGTCCGGGGTTTTATAACGATCAATTACGCACAGATGTATATGTATGTGTTATTGGTTAACATATTGGTACCATCGTATAAGCATATGTATAAGGAATTTTATGCTAAGATAATATACAGAGCGTTGCATTTGAAAAAATTGAGTAAATTGAACATAAAATTAGCCATATGTAAGACATGTTTCCAAACACTCTGTATAAATCAAATCAGTTCTGCCACTACTCTTCGTTAGCTTGGTATGTTTTAAGTCTGCATATTAAACATTTTTGAAAACAATGTAAACCTACCTAAATTATGATAATTTAATTTGGGGTCTGCATCATTCTCTAAATTTAAAAAAAATTAATTGCTTGGAACTTTATAATATTTTTTAAAAGCATTCTAGAGTTGAATACAGTTTTACCAAACCATTCTAAAAATAAAATACAGGGTGTTCTATTTAAAAAACAAACATTTTTATTTGCCATGCAAAAACGCAATACTCTGTAAATCTAAAATATTTTTAAAATATCTATATATAACATTTATCTGAAACTTGTTGGCGTGTCTATAAGACAAATTGAAATATTCAAAAATTACGCACTAATGGAACTCCCTATATGAAACATATTTAATAGAAAATTTTACTAAAAATATGGTCCTTAAGAAAGTTAGTCTATGTCTATGTATAGTTTTTTTGACTCTCAGTTTGATGACGTCATTACTGGTGGTGGGTGGTCCGAAATTGGGGCCTGGGACGTTTTTTATCAAACGTAATATTACGAGTCCTTCAAATTTTATCGATTAAATTTTTAGTTTCCTCGAAAACGTATTTATTTGGGAAAACCACCGCATGACGAGTGATTTGATCTTAAGTCGGTTTGTTTGAGTAGTTTTGCCTAAAATATAGTCAATTTGAGTATGGAAACTCAAAATTTAATATATAAAATTTAAAAGGACGAGCGGTATTTGAAGAGATTATTGTATGAACCGTTTTGTATTAAAAAAATAAAAAAAAGGGTTTATTAAACATTCTTTAAATATTTGTTTATTTTACAGTAATTTCATTTTTGGCAACAGCGCATTACATTAACAGTTGTCGAATGCTTGATATGGGCGTATTTTATTTGGGCACCCCTACGACCTTTTATAAATCCCTATCTGAAATCGATTCTTGATCTGGGCACTCTACCCAAAAGATGCAAATTTTCAACATCTCGATTTGGGCACTTTTGTACCTGCTGGTTTAGGAACAATGTGATGGTCAAGGAAAATAAAAATCATTGTTTAAATGTAAATTGGTCTATTTATTATGATCTTGTTTATAATAATATCCCAGACATTTTACAAAAGTAAACCTTCCTAATTGTACATATCTCTTAATTTTATCATCTATAAAATTAATTCTATTCAAAAGTTTCACATCTTTAACTCGTACAGGTTCATTAATACTATTTATTTTAACATAGATATCAATCTGGAACATTTTTAGCCCATTAATAAATAAATGAAGAGAAGGATGCGTTTTATAAAATGAAGAATTAAATACAGCATGAAAAGACTCGCAAGCATTGGTTGTACGTTGAACGGTGCTTGAAAAACTTGCCAAAATATTTGGTGGAAACAATGCATAATCACCAATATAATTTGCTTTCAGATAATCAGCAAATTGAACTACTTTAGGATCATCTGGAAAAATACTCATAAGATCAAATACAAATCACTCTAAAATTTCCGCGGGTTCCAAAAACTGTAAACCAAAGACATAATTCAGCCATTTTCCTATATCGGAGTCTGCCTGTATTCCGATGATAATTCCAGTTGCTGTATTTTCCTATACCAGCTTTGCCCAAGGTGGAACCGACATCCAACCAATTCTACTTCTGGCCAAAAATCTGCGTTAAAACTACATGGATACTTTTCGCAAATTCAGGCACTACAATCTTAGGTCCAATATCATTACATTTTCCTACAATAAGAAGTATCTCTTTCTTGTATGATGCAATTAGCTTATTGGGCAATACACAAAAAACTAAAGGAATATAATGTCCATCAGAAACGACATGCGGTGTAAAAAGTTGTGTAAAATAATTTAAACAATATCGGAATGTTCTGTCCACATATACATTCTTTGAATTGCATAGAACCGACAAATTTGTGTCACATGAGAATTCAATTATTTTATTTTCTTCATCGACTGCACAAAAAAAATTTTCTCCTTTAATCGTTTGGCAGACCATTAATAATAACAAGGAAATTCTTTCTGAGTCACTTTTTGGTAGGACGGGCTATATTTTTCTTCTTTCATAATATATGTTATTCCTCAAGCAAGCAATATGGGTCAGCGTATCCAGAGAAAACTTGCTACTGTCAATAGCCATCCTTATGACTTTGGCAGGTTTCTCAACTAGATCATCTGCTGCACGTTTTTTCGTAATTAAATTTACTACAACAAACATACTTAATAGTAGAGACAAAATACGACAAAAAAATAGGCAGTATAATTACAAAGTGTAGAAAACTTAGACGATTTATCGTTCTTTCGGAGCTGTCATGGTTGTGATGTAGTTCACTTCTTGATACGATTTTTTCATCTCCACTGCCAACAGTCCAAATTTAGTGCTGCAAGTTCGCTTGCTACATCGCCAAAAACACTCACCGCTTTTTAGATCCTTTTGAAAAATGAACTTAAAACTGTCATACACCAAAGGAACTTTTCTGCGAATACTAGTCATAGTTTGGACATCCATTTTCAGAAAATAAGGTGGTCTTTACCGTATCGCAGACAAAACGTAACTGATTTCATGAAAAACCGATGAAAGATGTTTAACATTCCATCCCTTTAGATTATCTAATTAGTCTCGTTGAGATGGATTAACCTACCTATTTAATGTGTGATTCTCGGAAAACAAGTCATTAGGTACCTATAAAAATCTAATTATTAGATATGTAGTTAAATTCTAGTAACTTTAATTACAATACAAACAAATAAAAACACATTAAGATGTTGAAAATAAATGTAGTATTTTAACATTATTTAGTTTCGTTGAAATTGCGCAATTTACGTTTTTAACCCATTATTGTCCACTATTTTCAAAAAAAGTCAATCATTAGCGCTCAGTGGGTCACTAGCGACCCAGTACTTATTTATTATTTTTATTTGGTATACATATACTTTCGAAAGAGTAAAACCAAATTTGGTAGATTTTCACACTTTTATTTTAAAAATAAAAATTTTTAAACAAACACTAACATGACATATGTTTCGAAGTACAACTTCTTTTTCAAATGTGACTATTTACAATTCGGTATCCAATATATATACAAAATAATTTAACAAAACAAAGTACTTAAGAAAACATCAATAACATTACAAAATAAACTAACTATTTAAAGTAAATAAGGGTACTTAGGTAATTATAATATCCATCAAATAACAATAAGATAGCCCATTACCGGGATTATCTCACAGAAAACTGGGAAAGAGGTTTAATAAGGGTGAATTATTAATATCTAATTGATCATTTAGTAAGTTATCTGAATTTTTAAATCTATTTATTTCAAGTGTTTCTAAATGGTTTAATTTAAGGCTCTTATTTTCTACATGTAAAATTTCAAAGTTGTCTGTAAAAGAATGATTTTCAGCTAAAATATGATTTGAGTAAGTAGAATTATTTTTGTTTTTTGTATAGCTATTATAATGTTCGGAATAGCGTTTTTTGAAAGTACGGCCTGTTTGACCAATATACAATTTTGGACAACTTCCACAATTTAATTTATATACCCCCGATTTATTATTAGGATTAATTTTACCCTTATTGTTTTTAATATACTTCCCAAGCGTATTATTGGTTTTAAAAGCTACGTTAATATTTTGGTTTTTTAAATATGATGATACCTTTTCACTAGGAGCTCCTATATATGTAAGACTCTTATATCTGCAATTTGGATCTTTAATTATGGGATAAACTTGTTGAATAGCCTGTTTAAAAAGTTTTTTCTCTAAAATGTTGTCTACTAACTTTGAATTAAAGTTATTATTTACTGCGATTTGTTTAATGATATTTAATTCTTTTGTGAAGTTCTCTTTGGTAAGGGGAATATTAACTAATCTATGGATCATACTGTTGTATGCTGCCAGCTTTTGTTTGTATGGATGAGATGAACTATTATTTATTGTAATATCCGTATGTGATGGCTTATGAAATATCCCAAAACTATGGCCTTTATTATTTTTAATAATATTTAAGTCTAAAAAATTAATTGAATTATCCTTCTCTGTTTCCATAGTAAATTTAATATTAGGGTGTATAGTATTGATAAAAACTAATAAAGAATTTAACTGTCTACTAGTACCAGTAAAAGCAGTCAATATATATATATAGATATGTTGATGATATATTGACTGCTTTTACTGGTACTAGTAGACAGTTAAATTCTTTATTAGTTTTTATCAATACTATACACCCTAATATTAAATTTACTATGGAAACAGAGAAGGATAATTCAATTAATTTTTTAGACTTAAATATTATTAAAAATAATAAAGGCCATAGTTTTGGGATATTTCATAAGCCATCACATACGGATATTACAATAAATAATAGTTCATCTCATCCATACAAACAAAAGCTGGCAGCATACAACAGTATGATCCATAGATTAGTTAATATTCCCCTTACCAAAGAGAACTTCACAAAAGAATTAAATATCATTAAACAAATCGCAGTAAATAATAACTTTAATTCAAAGTTAGTAGACAACATTTTAGAGAAAAAACTTTTTAAACAGGCTATTCAACAAGTTTATCCCATAATTAAAGATCCAAATTGCAGATATAAGAGTCTTACATATATAGGAGCTCCTAGTGAAAAGGTATCATCATATTTAAAAAACCAAAATATTAACGTAGCTTTTAAAACCAATAATACGCTTGGGAAGTATATTAAAAACAATAAGGGTAAAATTAATCCTAATAATAAATCGGGGGTATATAAATTAAATTGTGGAAGTTGTCCAAAATTGTATATTGGTCAAACAGGCCGTACTTTCAAAAAACGCTATTCCGAACATTATAATAGCTATACAAAAAACAAAAATAATTCTACTTACTCAAATCATATTTTAGCTGAAAATCATTCTTTTACAGACAACTTTGAAATTTTACATGTAGAAAATAAGAGCCTTAAATTAAACCATTTAGAAACACTTGAAATAAATAGATTTAAAAATTCAGATAACTTACTAAATGATCAATTAGATATTAATAATTCACCCTTATTAAACCTCTTTCCCAGTTTTCTGTGAGATAATCCCGGTAATGGGCTATCTTATTGTTATTTGATGGATATTATAATTACCTAAGTACCCTTATTTACTTTAAATAGTTAGTTTATTTTGTAATGTTATTGATGTTTTCTTAAGTACTTTGTTTTGTTAAATTATTTTGTATATATATTGGATACCGAATTGTAAATAGTCACATTTGAAAAAGAAGTTGTACTTCGAAACATATGTCATGTTAGTGTTTGTTTAAAAATTTTTATTTTTAAAATAAAAGTGTGAAAATCTACCAAATTTGGTTTTACTCTTTCAAAATTAAATGGATTTTCATCAAGTAAAGGCCGAAACAATAAATAACATATACTTTCGCTTGAATTTAATCAATGATAACTTTTACCAACAACATGTTGATATTACCAAGTTATATATTTTTCAATAATATTACGTCAATAGGTTAGAGAATCAATTTATATGTCTTGATGAATTATCGCTAGTGGCTAGGTGGTAAAATAAAATAGATTACGTCAACTTCTTTCAAATCAAGAAAATACTCAGTATCTTCAAAGTATGACAAGGGTATGAGAATATAATTAGAATCAAAGCTAATGAAAAATACTAACATTTTCTAACACTATTTGATCCACTAAATAGGATGGGTCGCTAACGACCCACTGAGCACTAGAGTGGCCTACATTTATGAATGATATATGTTATTAGGTTGGGTAGTTAGAGACGATTTCGCGGTGTTTGAGACATTGTTGACTTTACACTGGCAGCATCAGGGTTATAATTGTGAATATTGTCAAAGAGTATAAAAGTGAATGTGTTTTTTTTATTGAAAATGAGTAAACCGGAAAGGTAAGAAATTGTAAAACATTACAAAATGTACCTACAGAGTTATTTTACTTTTAGAAAACGACCTCTAACAGCTTATGAATTGTTAGCAGAGCTGGAAAATATTGACGAGAATGATCACAATACATATAATATATATATATATATATATATATTAGTCCACCTGAAAATACGGGAAATATAACAGATGAAGATTCTGGAGACGAGGGTTGCAATGATCCAGACCGTTTGAACAAAAATCAGTTACTAGCAGAGGCAGAGCTATATATAAATAATATCAATGCTGATGAATTATTACCAGGGCAAAGCCAGGAAATCGATAATAATGAAATTATTGAAAATGAGGAAAATAAAACACTTCAACAGCCGGCTAAGAAAATGAAAAAACAAAAATCCGAGGGGTAAACCGCGCTCCAAAATTTGTACACTAATACCTCTAAATACCCGATTTTGCCGAACTAATACCCCTATTACCCCTACTAATACCCACTAATGCCCCTAATGCCCATACCAATACCCACTAATACCCACTAATGCCCACTAATACCAACTAATACTCACTAATACCCACTAATACCTCTGGTTAAATTCCACTTTTCGTAGTCAAAACTTAGTGATTCATAAACATTTTCAAGTACCTGGAATTAGAATAGGGTTTTGTACCTGCCTTTATTTTAAATAATTAAAACTTCCAAATTTTAAATTTATAATAGTAATCTCTATTTTTTGAACAAATCTTTATACGGCAAAATTATAATACAGTTGGAAAAATTAGAAAAATAATAAACTAAAATATAAAAGAAAATTTTACAAGTATTGATTCTGATACAGAATAAAAAAGTGAACTGAAAATTTTTTACAAGAAAAAAAGCTGTTATTTTATATTTTTTTCTTCTATATTTATTAAATCAGGTTTTCTTAAAGTGAAAGGAACACTTCCTGTTAGTTCCAGAGGACCATAAAAGAAATATTTCAGTTCAACTATATCGGTGTCATCTTGCTTAGGCCAGATAAACTGATTATTGTCTGATTTTGGCTCGGATTTTAGAAATTTAACTTTGAATTTGTTTCCATTGACAATGTCTGAAACTTTTCCAATATACCATTGTTTATCGTAAGCAACGGCATAGAATTTTCCTATTGTAATCTCCATAGAATCCTCCGAGGATTCCACCACATTCACATCATGAGATTCTGATTGATCTGATGCATCATCAGCTATTTCCACATCCGTTTCAGATGTAATTTTTTCAATGTCTTTTGTTTTTGTCCGGTTTTGCTTAGGTTTTTTCAGGTTGATTTTTGAATTGCTTTTTTTTCAATTTTGATACTTTCAGTGTATTGCCAGTTGCTCCCACAATAAATCTTTTGAGGCGATCATTACTGATTCACTAAGAGGCCAGCAGTATGAGGATTTTTTTATAATTGCAGACTTATCCTTAAGCTGCACTTCAGCGTAGGGGGAATTTTCGTCTACACTTTTTATTCTATCTGAGTAATATTTCAGGTCCAATGCATCCTCTTTCTGAGTGAAAGTTTCAACTCCTCGAGCATCTTCTATTAGACCCTCTTCATTCTTATTCTTATCTTCAAAAGGATTCTGATCCATCTGAAAATTGTCTGTATCTTCACTATCTGGAGTCTTGAACTCTGAAAGATCTTCCATAACACGCTCCAAGTCCAATTGCAAGTAATCCTCTTCATTCGCATTAATACCTATTTGCTGAACTTCTTTCATAGCATCAGCCAGAGCTCTTTCGACTACTGATTCAATGTCTATATTCATTATCAAGTCCTGTTTATCCCTTCTTTTTTTCTCCTCACGTGGAAATACGAATTCTGAGTTTATTTTACCAACTGCAGACTCCGCAAGCGAGAAGTAGGTTTTGTTGTATTTTTACCTCGCTTTTTACATGTCCCTATCCGAACTTTTTATAGAGACTGTCTAATAATATTTGTCCACGACTGTTCTATAAAACATTGTAATTCCTTAAGAATAATAATACCTATTATTCACTAGTGAATAATGATCCATTATTCACGGTATGACGTCACGACAGCACGTCGGTCGCTGATAGCTACGTCACCCTGCGTAAATAATGGCTACCATAAATTGCTCGTTCAATAATATACTATTATTTAATAAAAATAAAAAAAATTAAACCTGTAGTAAACTTTTGACCACGCTGTATTCGTTATGAATAAATGTCATTAAAGTACCTACATAAAAAGTTACCATAAGAACTTGCAAGCTATTTTGATTAAAAATTAAAAGACTAGGAATTTTTTAAATGATTGGCAACATTGTTGGATAAACGTGACTAATCTCACTACAATGAAACGACAATGGAATTAAACCAAACCTAGTTTTGGCCGGGGCCTAAGTTTATTTGAAGTATAACAAAATGAACTATATCGATGTCATATCGACAATTATCAGACTTCTAGGCAATCTATTAAGACATTACTCACCTTTTGTTTTTTTTTTTAACTATCACTATAAGCAACCATGTCACACATATAACACAACTCGATTCCCACGGATTTTGGTTTTCTACATAATATGAGAAGCGAGGGGAAGGCAATGTTGCCAAACTGGCCGGCTCGCTGGTCGATAAATAGTTCCCGAAGTAGTTCCTTATGGAAAAGGCCCCATATTCTACTGTTTTCAATATCTCAATATCCACTTTGCTTATCTTGGACAGCAAAAAGGGAAATAAGTTTGGAAAACCTTTGAGAAAACATATGCTCTTTCATCTTTCCTATGCATCTAATATTCCGACTAATTCCCCTAATACATCGACTAATACCTTCAATACCCAACTAATACCTACTATTACCTACTAATACCTTCTAATACCTACTAATACCTACTAATACCTACTAATACCTACTAATACCTACTAATACCTACTAATACCTACTAGTACCCCACTAATACCCACTATTACCCCCGATTTGTACACCAAAATACCCTTGCGGTTTACCCCTCGCAAAAATCAGATGTACGTAAATGGATAGATGGTGACTTGCGACTTCCAGGATGTGATTTGTGGTCTGAAATTTTTCCGATGCCATTGACCTTATCTAGGGAAAGCCACCCGTTGGAATTTTTTGAACTGTTTATGACACAGGAAATAGTAACAGATATTGTGAAATATACCGTTATGTATGCAATGTCAAACAATAGGAAACTAACGTTGTCCACCGAGAAAATGTATGCATTCCTAGGAATTCTGTATCTCAGTGGTTGTAATGTACTTCCTAGACGTCGGATGTATTGGGAAGAGTCGAGCGACGTTCAAAATCATCTAGTCTCTGGTTCAATGAGGAGGAAAAGATTTGAAGAAATATTTCAAAATTTACACGTTGTGGATAACAATAAGATAGATCAAGCGGATAAAATGGCAAAAGTGAGGCCGCTTATAGAAGCCTTTAATAAAAACTTTTTGAAATACATGCCCATCGAGCAATCTGTTTCAATTGATGAATCGATGATTCCGTACTTTGGACGCCACGGATGCAAACAATTTATCCGTGGCAAACCCATTCGTTTTGGATTCAAGGCATGGATCTTAGCCCTTCGTCTTGGATACTGTGTTCAACTGGATATTTATCAGGGCCGCAAAAAAGATGGCATGGAATATGGTCTTGGAGAATCCGTTATTTTAAATTTTGCTTCAATTTTGAAAAAACATTTTGAAGATTTCAAATTTTCATTGTATTTTGATAATTTTTTCACCTCTGCGAAACTGGTGAGCTTGCTGGGAGAAATGGGATATGCAGCAACAGGAACAGTGAGAGCTAATAGAACTGGGAATTGTGGCCTTCCTGGAGATGAATATTACAAGAAAAAAGACAGGGGAACATACAATACCAGATTTGATAAGGACCATAATCTCGTTGCAGTACGTTGGAAGGATAACAGCAATGTAACATTGTTATCCAATCAATTTGGAGCACAGCCTATGCAGAAAGCTTTAGGTTACTCCGCAAAAGACAAAAAAAAAGTAGAAATACCTCAACCAAATATTGTATCCATGTATAACAGAAATATGGGTGGAGTTGATCAGATGGATAATAATGTTGCTAACTATCGGATAACTTTGCGTGGGAAGAAATGGTATATGCCCATAATTTTATGGCTATTTGATGTTGCCATGAATAATGCTTGGCATCTGGCCAGAGTACATGGTATAGCACTTGACAACTTAACATTTAGGAGGGAGGTTGTCAAAACCATGTTAGCCAAATATGGAACTGCACCCCTCAGGTCTGGACCTACATCTACAAGGAACTATCCTTTACCTGCTAGGCTCAATGCTCGACACATAATCCTCACTAATTTGGCAAGAAGAAGATGCGCTGTTTGTAAAAACAAATCAACAAAAGGATGTTCTACTTGTGAAGTAGCTCTTCATGATAAATGTTTCGTTTTATATCACCAAAAATAAACAGGCAAATAAAATGTTTATAGTTCCATCAACTGGCAAGTTTTATTGTAGTCGTGTGCTCAGGGGTCGTTGGTGACTCACAGCCTAGTATCGCCATTCTTCATGAAAAAAATTTTTTACAAGTTTTTTATAACTATTCCAAATATAATCACACTGAAAATATAAAAATTGTTTTCAATTAAATTGATTAAAATAGTGAGCACGGCTCTACCCTGGGTCGTTGATGACCCACTGAGCATTAATGGGTTAATGCGTTTCTGATTATCACCAAATATGTTAAGTGTATTTTTTTTATGCGTCCTCTACTCTTTTCCCTTATCCTTGTCGGACATCTCAGGTAGAGGATTAACAAGAATGCCCAAATCAAGACTTGCTAATTTGGACGAAATAGAGGACAGTGTCCAAATCAAACATATTACTTTCAGCATAGGTACAGAAGTGCCCAGATCATGACCGCCGCTTGACATATGCAACGTGTAAAGCGGCGTCGACATAAAGTTAATTATTTGACATTTGACAAATTTAAAAATTCTTATTATGGTGATAAATTCTTATTGTGGTGATTTTAATTATAAAATGGAATAAGGTCTGCTTTATTTAGCTAATTTAGAATTGTTTAGGTATTCAAAAAATTATGTTTAATGGTTAAAAATTGAATATTATAAGTGAGTTAATTTTATGTGTGTTAAAAGTGATATAAACAAAAACAGGTTAGTTAGCAATAATTTTAAAATTTTCGTATTGACATATATTTGAGGTACATTTTAGTTTAATAAAAGTTGTGGGAGTGTAAGAAGTTCCCATTAGAAGGGGGGTTAAATTGTCATTTCAAAAGGTAAACATAGTTTTGTCAAAAAATAAAAAACAAAGGAACAGTTTAATCAGTATAAAACTCAGTGATTGGTTAAGATTGCAGGCTCTTATTGGCTGAAATCACAAAATTTTACTATTTTGACACATAAAAAAATTATCTTTGATATATGTAGAAACTATATCCAAAAGGGTATGTTTGTCACCAACACTCAAATATTTTAATACTATCCGATCCCACTACACTTGCGTGGCCACCGAGCTCGCCAGAGCTAAATCCTTGTGATTTTTTAATTTATTATTTTTTTAATTAATTTGAAAAGTTATTACTTCTGTACACAGTCAAAATATATCGGGGCGCCCCGTATAAACAATTTAATAAATAATTTATATTTTAAATTAATTAATCAACAGGTAAATGTAGCTGATCTTTAATAGATATATTATGGTGTGCCTGATGATGATATAATTGCATTAAAACTGGTCAATCATTAAAATAACTCTGTGATAATTAAATGACATATGATTACACTCATCTTTTTTTATTAAAAATTAAAAAAAATGTACTTTCATATGAGGTACCTACCTTAAAAATTAGGTACCTAATCAAAATGCCAACAAAATAAAATAAACAATTTTTAGTACTTACCTCTCCTGTACCAATTAAAGCCAACAGTCCAACAAAAATTACAATTGGAGAATTCATATTGTTTTATTTGACACTTTGTTGCTTTAAATCACACAAATGCAGATTTGAAATCTGAAATTAATCTCCCATTGTATTTATATATAAATACGTAATTATTTCAGTAAATATCAATTAACTATTTTCCTATTCGCCATTTAGTGAATTCCTTGAAACAATTTTTGCCTAATTGAAACTAGTAAAACGTATGATTATTGCGTACAACAGCATTGTGTGCATTTTAAATTGCAGTTTTCTTATAAACAATATATCTAATCAATTCTTAAATTATGGATAGAATTATTCTTTTGATGCTACCTACTTACTTTTAATCGCAAAGGTTGGTTTTAATAGCATTTTAATCAATAGTAATGATAGTGTAGTGTAATAGACAAGTAAAAGGTTGTGAGATATTATTTACTATCATAAGCTTGTTAGGTCCACCATACATTTCCTAGTGGTGCCAAAATTGGAGGTTAGAACAAAGTGTAAATTTATAATGAGTACTACACAAAAATTTTATTTAAAGTAGGTCATAACTGACAAAAACAGATACGGGTCACATCCGTAATAATTACAAATAGGCCAGTATGCAGGTGAACGATTTAATAATAATTCTAACATTTGTTTTTTAATATTCGTGGTAAGATAAAGTACCAAATGAATCAGAGCTAGCCGATTTTGCATCTCGATACAGGGTCGGAACCATTATTATAATCGCAATTGAAATTAAAATAATGGATTGCTGAATGATCAAAAATGAAGATTATAATCTTTATTTAAATAGGACAGCCTAATATACATATAAGAAAAAAAATATTTTAAAAATAACATTCGAAAATACATATTCATTTGAAGGGCTCCTCAGGGCATTTCATTCGAAACAACAGCTAACTTTCAACAATATATTTCAACTTAAAAGATACAAAATCATAAATATACTTTCCATCCCTCATCTTTCCGCTTTTCTTCTTTTTCCTTAACCTCAATTTCTCTTCGTTTTTATTTGTTGGTGATCTGTTACATTTGGAAGCAACTGTCAGTGGCCTCACATAAAATACTACTAGCAAAAAAAATACTACACATTAAAAATTTTTAAACACATAAGATAAAACTTACTTACGTACTAACTAAAACAAAAAATCTGATGTGTCCAGTTATTACAGACTTTTTTTGGTTATTTTGTAGAACCTATTATATCACCCCTGTAAATGTTTAAAGGATGAACTAAATATATACAATTTCCACATACATCTTACTTAAAATATTTTTTTTATATATTGTTACGCAGAACCCTACAGTAGCCTGTAGGCTGGTATAAAAGGAAAAGTATGTCACACCCATCACCCTACAACGTGCTGCGGTTGTTATATGTTAATGTTATCAATTGTTGTTTAAATAATTGTAAAAGTTGAGTTGAAATTCACGTAGATAGCAAAAACCAGCGTTACGTTGGTGACAGCGGTGTTATACAAAATAAAAGTTCATGATAAGTACGAAACAGATGGTTTTTGAAGATGAAGAGGCAAAGAAAAGGCGCCGGCAAGAGAAAGGAAAAAATAGAGAAGAGAAAAAGGCGAGAAGAGGAGAAGGAGGAGAGGCATAGAAAAGCTAAGTTGGAAATTATGAATGACTTACTACAAATTCTAGAAAACTTTAAACAAGAGGTAGGTTAGCTTAACAGTCGAATAGATCTTTAAGCACAACAACCAGAGCATTTAAAAACTAATTTATAACAACAAGAAACATAGCTTCGATAAGCATAAAGAAATTGGAAACACTACTTCGTCCTCATCTATAATCTAACCAAGCCATATTCAAAACCCAGTTTCATAAAGCCATACTGGCAAGATTATTAAGCCACCCACGTTTGACGGTCAGACAACATGGGAAATGTATCGACTCCAATTTTAAACTGTAGCTAAAACCAATGGCTGGGCAAAAAAAAGAGATGGCGGCTTCATTGATAGTGTCGCTGCGAGGACAGGCAGCAACTGTTTTACAGTTTCCTCAAGGGGACCCCAGTTATTCGTCTGTCGTCCTAGCCTTATGGTCAACAGTATTTAAAACGAGTATTCCAAAACCAGCTAAAGGTTCGTAGTCACAAAATAATGGAAGTCTACAGGAATTCGAGACCGATATAAAAGGATTGATTAATCTGGCCTAAGGGAGAAACTGATCGCAGCCCAGGAATATGAAGACGTAAAACATATCCAGGTCTTCTCGCGCAAAAGTGAGAGAAATTAAATCTTAGGAAAGTGAGGAGGCCATAACTAATGCTATTCTCCAACCTACCCTCTTAAAAATCTTAAATATCGTGCAAAATATGCAACGAAACATCCAAAATGGAAGCAGAAGATGTTACAATTGTGGAAGAATAGGACACCTTCTAAATGCCTGTAGAAGTAAAGCTCATTCTATAAATCGAGAATTCAGGAATAAAGCCACAAAGTCACATAGATCAATCTCCCGAAGCCCGTCACGAACTCGAACAAGAAATAATTACGGATGTTAAGAAGCCAATCACCCACACCAAGCCGGCTTTCTAACAATAACCAGAAAGTAGAGCATCGAAGAGGCTCTCTCCATAGCAAAGCAGATTCTCTCCAGGCGACTCTATTTAAAACGAAAATGCCTGTACAGTCAAAGGTTAGAAGAAGACGGTTGATAAAGTTTCTTTTTGGGCAACCACTATCAATCCAGAGAACGACAAAGAAGAATCACCCTTGAAACCCTGAGAAAGGGACAGAAGAAAGACAATGACCCAAAGGTTGCTCGAGAACGTTTCAAAAATAAAGCCACACCTAATCGGCAAGAGATAGCCAAATCCAGTGGAACTATTAAAGAGTACTGGACTCAGTGGGATTCCCTGTATCTTCACAATGGCCTATTTCACTGGAAGTAGAAGAGTCCCGATGGAGTACATATAGTCCGTCAATTGGTACTGCAGAAATTACATATCAGAGGTGTGTTGGAGGAGCTTCATAGCAGCCGTTCGGCAAGACATTTTGGTACTATAAGGACACTAACACGAGTTCGGGAAAGATTTTATTAGGTCAATTGCCGACGGGTTGTAGAGGACTGTTGTAAAAAAATTGATATATACAATGGCAGGACAAAATCTACGGATTCGCTCGAGAATGACTAATAGCCAACAGCGATAAAGCAGAAGCTAGAATCAACATGCGTGCCACAGAGACACATTTTGAGAGAGGTGACCTAGTATGGCTGTGCATTCCCTAGCGGGGACTCTGTTAGAAATGGCAATGGAACTGGGAATGCCCCTACGCCGTCCTTAAGAAAAATCAACGACCTGATCTACCGTATTTAGTGTCAGCAGGAAATAAAGCCAAGGTAGTTCACTTTGGGAAGTTAGCGCCATGCCGTGGTATAGATCCTCCCCCGTTAGCTCCTACCAGGTCCCAGTAATTATATTATTCAGGTCGAATAACTAGAGAGAAGGGAGCAATGTTACGCAGAACATTACAGTATCCTGCGATTGTTATAGAAAACATACGAATAAAAGAAGAAGTATGTCACCCATTACTCTATAGAATGCTGCGGTAGTCATAAGTAAAATTACGAGTAAAAGAAGAAGGTAGAATAGTCCACAAATGTCTATAAATGTCATTACTTGTCAAGAAAAATCCGGATAGTTCGAGAAGGTTCCAGAAGGTTAAAGCGAGCTATATAAGTCGATGATCCTGACGTCAGAGTTTCAGTTTTATGATAGACGTTATACGTTTCTGTTTCCAGTTATACAGTTGCATTGTAAAGTTGGGTTGAAATAAATTGAGTTATCAAAAACCTGCATAACAATACTTTAAAGATATTTACCTCTAAGTACACAAATCGCTGCAGAAAACTTTACTTTAAACATTACGGTGTTTCGAGACTAAAGTTCTCACCTTTCGGCAAGTTTCAGATTGCAGTTTTTTCTCAAGACTCGTCTCTCTATTTAAAACCAAAATTTATGTGACAATTTTTCTTTTGAATATCAAGTTAAAACATTAGATTTTTTGTCAAATCCTTAATATTTTCAAATAATAATGCCAATTATTACAAAATGTTAATTTTACTATAATGGTGAAAAATTTGCAAAATTATGATTATTTTTAATTTTGTCTATTTTCCGACATCGTGGGCTGTTGCAATAATAGTATGCCTAACTTACGAATGCGGTCATTTGCAATCCATATTTGCACATGTTACAATTTTGCCGAACCATTCTTAGATAAATAAAGAAATTCCTTGTTAAATATAAAAAATACATCATGCCGTCATCGGAGAGTGTTGTAAATTTTCACATGTATTTAAAGGGGTATTAGCGAGTATTGGAATTAAAAAATAGATTGCAGCGCCGTCTGTGCTTGACGTTTAAACTAATTCTAGTAACTTGTTATTGTTTACTGTCTACATTTTTGTGTTCGTTAATAGCCCATTGGACACTTTTATTTCAATAGTTTTTAGGTTAACCGTTCACTGTCCTAATGGTATTTTTCCGCAAACCGTTACACGTCCCCACTTAAATTTGTATGCCGCATATGTGGTTTGCAGGACTCTGTGATAATTTAGATGTACGACCTACGTCCTACGACCTATATGTGGGTCGTAAAATAAAACCTTGAATATTTGGCAACGTTTCGCAATCAAGACGTATTCTGTATTTCAGCCCACCAACTGTTTCGTAGTCTTTCTCGAGCGTACAAAGAGGTGTGTTGTATTACTCAGTTAAAAGTGTTTCCTCCTAAAAACACGGCCGTGTTCGGAATAAAACGTAAACTAATCCAAAGAGAGTTAAAAGATATCGCAGAAAATTTATCCGAAATTTGTTCTGCCAGTGATTTTGATTTAAACGACAGTGTGGCAGATCCGCATTACGGAAATGAAGATGGCGATTCAAGTTCTAATGAAAAAATGAATGATAGTGACATTCAAGATGAAAGTGAACAAGAAACTAGTGAATGAAAGTGATCCCGATTTCTGGTAGTCAACCATACTCTTGTTTTTAAGATTTACATTTGGTGCAGTAGGTAGAACAAACATTCAAATTACTCAAGACATGAAACCCATAGATATTTTTAGTCTATTTATAACTGACGATATTATTGAGCTAATGGTCGAACAAACAAATAATTATGCTTTAGAACTTCAACGCAAAAAACGTTTAGTACGCTTAGCAAGAATTTCTAGATAAAACGATACAGGCAAAGAAGAAATTAAAACATATATTGGCAAGTAATTAAATCTTTGATTTTTATAGTGATGTCTGAATATGATGTGATTGTTTTAGGTATGCTCCTGCTTATGGGACTTATAAACTGCCCTACTATGGAATGTTACTGGAAAAACGACCCATTGTATTACCATGAACTTTTCCACCGAATTCCTATAAAATATAACCGTTTTGCATTGTTGCTGAAATGTTGGCATTTCGAAGACAAAACAATACCTTCAGAAGACCACTTGTCAAAAATTGCACACTTGTTGAATCTCGCTAGAAATAACCTAAAAAATTCGCATTAGCATGGTGATACAGTTGTTGTGGACGAAACCATGGTTCCTTTCAGAGGTCGTCTAAAGTTACGTGTGTCTTTTTATCCAACTGTTGCAGCAACGTTGGCATCGGTGCGGTATCTACCCGTCTTTTATATCAATGATAAACTAGCAGCGCTGTCTTTTTATCCAACGTTGATGCAATCGATGCAACACCATTTCATCATTTCAATGTATGGTTTTTCCGATTAGATGTGACAACTGACAGCTATGGATTGCGGGAATTAATCAGAATTAAGGAGTTAATTAATTATTTAATTGTTTTTTGTGGAAAAAACCGAAAAAATGAGATTTTAAAAATATATGCGTCCAAATTAAAGTAAATAGGTACATTCAAATAAAATTATAAAAACAAATTTCAATCCAAAATGTCAACTGTTATTTATTTCAACGGTCAACCATAAATAAATAGAATCCAACAAAAGGCGTTTAAGGCCGCATCGGCGAAAAAACGATTCCAACAAACCGGTGGAAAAGAAGAAACACGTGTTTCGTTAGTATAATTCATCAAAAGTCCATAGATATGGTATGAAACTATTTACTTGGATACACTTGGGATCTAAAAATTTACAGTGGGCAAAATGAAAGACGCCAAGGACTAGATCTTCCTGGTAGTACAGTTGTGAAACTAGTTGATCCCTTGTTAAATGCTGGAAGATTGGTTATAACTGACCATTATTATGCAAGCATTGAAATTGCCAAATACCTCTACGAGTGGAAAACAAATTTGTTAGAAACCATGAGAAAAAATAGAATAGGCCTGCCCAAAGATGTAGTCAACTGCAAACTAAAAAAAGGACAGATAATTGCCAAACAAAATAATTTTATAACATTCTTCAAGTGATATCCATATGCTTTCCACGTGCCATGATCAACAAATGAAAGTTTTTAGGAGAAAATAAAAATGGAGAAGAAAAAATCAAACCCTTAGCTATAATAGAGTATAACAAGGGAAAGCAGCGGGTAGACATCTCTGACCAATTATCTAGTTATTACACTTGTCTTTGAAAGTCTTTGGTTTGGTTCAAAAAATTGGCCATTGAAATAATTTGTGGGACACTTATTGTTAATACTTTTATTTTGTATAATTCTGTGCATCCAGTAAAATTTTAGTCATCAATGATAAAAATTAGAGAATCTCTTATTTGCAGCCTTCTTAAAACAAATGAAAAGATGAAAACACAAGAGAAGCATGGGGGAAAAAAACAAGAGGAGGGCGTCCATAAGCTAGAAGAACTATCTAGAGGTAGCGATGACAAAATATATAGAAAAAACTATCATGGGTGTTATAATAAGTTAAGAAATACTCTTACATCAAAAGAAGCATTTAAAAAACTAAGAAAGTCTTAACTTTTTGCCGTTTTTGCAACCAAGCATTTTGTATTTCTTGCTACGCAGAAAATCATTGATTTTCCCTCTGTTTCCTTTGTATACACTTTTAATAAAAAAAAAAATATTATTTTGTTACCCCATTTTTAATATGCAGTATCTCGTTTTTTTCCCCTTAGAGTCCTCTTAAAGAAAGCAATATTTTACTGACACGTCCTTCTTAATATTAAGCTACAACAAAACAAACATTTACGATCCCGATATGGTTCGCAAGACTTATAGGTAAATGAATTTACGACCCATATATGGTGAACGTGTTAAAGTAACAGATATATTTTTATTCGGTAATTTTGGGTTAGAGTTACTTTCATTAATTTAATTTAAGATAGTTTAGTTATCTTTTAATAAAATATTAATATATTTATTCTATTTTTAGAGATATCTGAAATAAGGATAGTTTAATAGAATGGATGTGTCTTGGTGGAAGTGAAAATTCTATGGCTGTTATTGAAGAAGAGGTTATTTTATATGCAGGCCATATAGTTTTATGTGGTAAGAGTAAATATAGCGATAAACCTATATCTGTTTTAGGCCAGTTACTATTTAATAAGTTCTCATTCACAAGAAATTGGTAAATGGCAGTGTTTGTATAAAGCTGGGAACAATGGACACTGCAAACATATTTCAGGAGTCTTAATAAAGTGTTTTATGTGCATAATGTTCAAATAATAGAAGTACTTTCAAGCTAATTTGATTAAACGCCTTACGTATTCACTATTATTTTTGTGTTTCTTTAGAATCTTATTAGGTTAGGTTAGGTAATAAAAGCCATCATTGAGCCCTTCAAAGAAAATATGATTTTTTCTACATCCACATGTATATTATTTATTCTACGCACAGCCTACAGAACAAAAAAGTAAGCTATTGTGTTCTACTAATAAATATATTTATTAGTTCTATTAAAAACACTGTACTGATATGAAATCCAGCTATCACAATTTATATTTGGTCACCAGAATACTTATTTCTTTTTTTTTAATTTTTGATGATTGAAAACTTATTGTCAGTACATTTTTTACTTATTGTGATTAAATATAATTACAAATGAGTAATTCTTGTGAAGAATCGATAAATACTTTTATTTTTACAATATTTTTAAATACGTCTAAAATCAGTTTTTGATAATTAAAAAAACATGTGTCTCCTTGGTGAGGAAGCAAAATATTTGTGTCTGCACTTTTATGTTTTTTGCATAAACTATTTCCTAATCTTATTGAACGTCTAAAATTTATTTCAATGTTCCATAATTTCATTTAACAAAATGTTTGATAAAAACAGATACAGAACAATTATTGACCTTTTAAAATCATCCATTAACATAATGTTATTTATGTGATCTCTTCTTTAATACATTAAATGCAAATATACAGCTCGAAATTTACGATTGATTTGTATTTAAAAGAATATTTTTTTTAATAAATATTTTTATTATTCTTAAGTTTACTAGTCATTGTGTACAATTACATTTTGTAATGAGTGATTGTACATTGATATAGTAGTTTGTGCAACAAGAGTGGATATGATGGCCATATCGCATGAAGACGAAGTTTGAGCATAACGCCGTAGGTTTAGTGCTCAACGGTCCGAGTGCAATATTGACAATCCACTCGACTTGTACAGTAGATTTTTTTTACGACCCATTAACGAAAATTTACAAATTTAAAAAATTATTTTAGGTTATTAAGACAAAATAACTAATTTAAAATAATTTATGAATTATACTTATTTATAAAATAAATATAAAAAAGATTTAATTTAATTAGTCCCCATTCCACATTCGATCCCGGGCTTTTCGCGTGGAAGGCATATACTTTGTTCTCACATCCACAGCCACTTTTATGATTTTGGTTTTAATACTCGTAATTAAACTAGTTTCATAAAGTTTGATTTAAATTTAATTTTTTTTTTTTCAAAATGTGGACCAAATAAAGATAAAAATATTATTTATTAATTATACATAAAAATAACTAATTTTAATGTATATTTAAACTCAATAACTTAAAAATATACTGACAATTATTTTTACAGAATTATCACTTTTTTAATTTTAAAAATAGTAGCAACGGTTGACCAAAATATGAAATGTGATTGGTGTATTTAATTTTTTTGCAGTGTTCTCACTACCTAGAATGAACATGAAATATATTCATTCAGTTGAACGAAATAGCGTACTTTTTCGTTTTGTAGTAGGTATGTGCGTAGAAAAGCAAATATCCATGTGGGTATAGAAAAATGTATTTTTATGATATTTTTTTGTTGGTACAAAAGGGTATTATTATAAGCAATAAGCACAATTTGGTGCCATATTTTGAAGAGAGTCGAAATACCTTTAAAATGTTATTCACCGGGATTAAATCCAATTCGTCATTAAAAAAAGAAAAATTGGCGATTTTTTTCCATCGCCTACTTTAGAAACATTTTTTGAAGATCACTCCATACAACTAATCTCATCTAATAGCAAAATGCTAACACACTAATTTCATAACGTATTCCATCATATTTTAACTAAAATGAAATAACACAAAAAGATAATAATATAACGTCATTTATTTTGTAAACTGATAACCTGTAAAATATAATATTCATGTTTTTGAAAATTACAACACATCTCTGAAAGAGTAAAAACATTTTCCGCTTTCGAAAGCTTTTTCTTCTGCTGATCCTTTTTCTACCAAGCATTTACTAAGGATTTCAGATATTTTAGCTGTAAGAAAGAAAAACGTATAAATAGTAAAGTAATGTAGGGTTTTGTAGTACTCTACATTTAAAGAAATTTTTGAATAAAAAAAATAGACAAATATTAAATACGTGTACCTATTTTTTGAGATTTATTCAAATTTTGATCTCATTTTGTAATCTTTTTTCAAAATTAATTGATTCAAATTAATAAAAACTGGATTTAAAGTGTCACGGATTTAATCTTTACCTATACTTACGTATTTCTTGTAATTAAAAAATAACCTTAAAAATAGAGTATTATGAAACCTTTGCATATACTGTTCCAAAGCAAACTAAATGCCAAACTCAGTATTACCGAAATTATTTATGTAACAAAATAAGATGTAAAAAATGTAAAATTTATTTAACCTTAAATCTAAAAAAATCCGTAAAAGAAAATTTAAATTATTTTCATTCGCTTATATTCAATAATATTAATTGGTGGTGGTACTTTCAAAGGGGTCTATTCTGTAACAATTCCTTTATATTTAACGGCCTTTAAAAATATTGGCGGCCTTTAAAAGTATATTTGTATTCGTTAATTTACTTCTGTCATTATTAATACGGATTTCTTTAAGATAGTCCTCTAATGTATTTTAAAGATCTGTTTAAATAATGACAGAAGTAAGGAAGAAAATATTTTTAAAGGCCGTTAAATATAGAGGAATTGTTACAGAATAGACCCCTATGTCTGTTTTTTTTTATTTTTAGTAATAGAAAAACTATGTCAAAATTTAAATGTATATGCTCATCTGGAGCAACTTTTTCAAAATTTGATTTTGTTTAATCTTAAAAAAACTACTTTTTTAATAATTTTTTATCATTTATCTATACTGACATATTTATTTGTTTTACTACAAATAGAAAATAAACTTTAAAAATGACGTATTACGAAAGTTTTGCGTACTCTGCCATAAAGATAAGTATTATCGACTTAAATGTACAGTGAATATCATAAAAGTGTCCACATATATATTTTAAATTTGAATACCAAATTAAACACATAGGGGAAAGTCGCCTATATTGTACCAGCTCCTAAATTGTACCATTCCCTAATTTTAAAGAAAACAATACCTTAAGCGCCATTTTCTATTGCCACGAGGTACTTTTATGTATTTGAAGGATAGTAGTTAGAGAGAGTGTCGTTCCGCAACGGTTTTGAAGAGCAAAAAGTGATTAAATAATTTATACCTATTTCAAGTAGGTAAGTTTCGGCTACATTTTCTTAAGGTTTAAAACAAAATCTATATTTAGGACGATTTGAATAATATTATATATATAATTAAACTTAGATCACCTGAACTGTGATACTGACATGATTGAAAAACACTATTGATGATGATCTGGGTTCTATATTTGATCCAAGTTCAGGTGAACGAAAGTTTAAACTATGATTGAAAAACTGGCTCTTAAAGTAACTATATTTAGCACCTTTTCGTACAAATTTAAAATATAACCTCAAAAACTTAACGAATTGTGATTAAAAGTTTCCAATTTTGTCTCGTTGCCTAATGTGGACCACTAAGCTGTTTCTTAATTTGTAGCTGTACAAATTAAACGACTCATGCATGTTTTTTTAAGAATGCCACCTCTTAGAAAACGAAAGGGAAAATATTTGTAAGGAATGCTTAATAGAAGATATGATTAAATCCATAACATGTAAAGAATGGGTACATGAATCATGTGCAGATGCTTCAGATAATTACATATGTATGTGATATATTATGTGGTCTTAAACATATTGCAGCATTTTTTTATACCAAAGAAGGTCGTTTTAATTTTTTTTATTTTAACAGAATTTATATTTGTTTTAAGTTTTCAATTTCATTTCAAAATAAAATATTATGTATGTAATATAAAGGATAGTACGAAAGACATTATTTTAAAATTTTGAAAAAAATATATATTTTCAAAACTGTAATGAAAATTATGGAGCAATTTAAACTATCATTTTCTAAAATTTGTAATTGCTATAACAAAAAATATCAGAACTGGTCCAAATTGGGCAACCTTACCATATATAATATACATGATTATTTTTAAAAAAGATTCGGCTGAAACATCGGAAAATATAGAATAGTCATTAAAAAATCCCAAAACATGCCAAATTTTATTTAGAGGGGGACATCTTTCTATCATATCCTCAACTATCGGACAACTCCCATCCCTTCCGACTTTATAACCAATGCAATTTAAATAGACAAAGTATTACACCACATTAAAATGGTAACGCTATATTGTTACGTTTTTTTGTTATGGGCTTCTCCTAGAAGATTTGATTAAGATTGAGTTAAAATTTTAGAGCAGTCAGAGTTACATTAAGGAAGTTTTGAGCAGATGTGTAAAAAAGAAGTTTTTATTTTATTTTGGAAAATTGTACTTTTCAACAATTTCGCAATTCCAGGTTAACTGACGTATTTTTTATATTAAAGTCCTCAGGTTGGATTTAAAGAATTGGTAAATTCGGGTTTACTAATCCTAGACTAAATATAATATCAAATATAACAAAGAATTACGAAAATACTCACCAGGATCCGCAATACGTGAATCTAATTCTTTGTGAATTCTGTCCATATCGTAATTACCAGCTTCATCGAAGAATCCCATAGCTGTCGTCATACAAAGCATATGTTTTTTATATACCGGATCATCAGGAAAGTCTCCTACCATTGCCCTTTGAGACATTTCTTTAGTAGCACCGCTTTTTGGCATACAATCTTGATCAATTTTCATCATTAGTGAAATTTCAGCATCTGAGATACACTAGAAAATAAATCTGGTTATTATAAATGATTTATTAAAAGAAGAGAACACAAAAATAGTAGAAATTCCTAGGGTAATGCCTAAAGAGATAGCTACATAAGCTTCCTGGGGCCACTTTTTTATATAAAAGAAATAATATTATCTTGCAATAATTGTGACTTATTATTTCACAATTGTGACTTATTATTTCGCAATTATGAGTTAATATCTCGCAATTGCGACTTATTATCACGCAATTGTGAGTTATTATTTCGTAATTGTGACTTATTATCTCGCAATTGCGACTTGTTACCACGCAATTGCGAGATAATAAATTTATTTTCAGTCTATGTAAAGCTGATGAACGACACACGTATGGGTGAGGGAGTAAAAACTTCAAAACCACAGAGCTGGGCTACAAGAAAGAGTGTAGCCAAGAATCCATCGCGCTTACAATCGAAAGACGTGCTATTCAGAGGTATACGGACGGTTCCAAAACCATAGAAGGAACTAGAATAGGAGTGTATGGGCCGAGAACCAAGCACTCCGAAAGCTTGGGAAAATACCCAAGCATCTTCCAGGCGGAAATTCACGCCATCGAGAAGTGTATCCAGTTTAACATCGAGAGAAACTATCATAGACAAGAGATTATCATCATGTCCGATAGTCAAGCAGCCATCAAAGCGCTGAGTTCTTACATAATCAGCTAGGCATCTCCAGAACTGGAGATGCCTTGAACTATTGAATGAGCTAGGCGAGAAAAATAGAGTTACTCTCACTTGGGTCCCGGGACATAACGGTGTTCAGGGTAACGAGATTGCAGATAGTCTTGCAAGGAAATGGACTCAAACATCCTTTGTGGGACCTTAGCCGTTCTGCGGTATCAGCAGTAACATAATATTAGGAGAGATTAAAAAAGAATTGGGTAGTAGAAGAACCGATAATTGGAACAATCTCTTGGGGCTAAGACAGGCCAAGATACTTCTGGGTGAATATAACCAGAAAATATCGGAAGCTTGCATCTGCCTAAGCAAGAACAGGCTACGTATTGTAACAGGGATCCTTACCGGGCATTGCCGACTAAAAGGACACCTAAGTAAAATGAGAGTAGTAGAGGATAGTGAGTGCAGATTCTGTGAGGAGGAGGACGAAACCTCCATTCACAAACTAACTAAATGTTTAGCACTCCAGAATCCAAGGGCACTATATCTAGGAGGATATCAAATAGAAGAGGGAGATTTACCTAACTTGAAGCCACTTCAAATTCTACACTTCCTTGAGAAAATAGGATTGGAAGGGTCACTATAGGCATTGATACATTTCCTTAGTGCAGAGGCGACAAAAGGGGACACAATAGACCTTTTAGGTCGCAGTGTATTAACACCCCATTCTCAACATAACATAACATAACATGGGTGAGGGGGTAGGTTAGGGGCCTGAGACGAGATGTTTATCGCTAGATATTTACATCATTGCATTTATTTTTTTATAATCTATGCCTTTACGTATTTTAAGTTCTCAATTAATCAAATAATAAATTATTTAGTTTAAGTGTTAACAATTTTACATTATGATTGACAAATAAATAGGTATTATACCACACTATACAGATCAAAATAATAGGCCGAAAGCCAAAAGTAAACCTAACCTAATTTTTATGTATGGTAAAAATGTCACCATAACGACCATACGATTTTTAACGAAAATGAGTAGTTTACTATGAGAAAAATATTAATTGGGAGAAAATATATTATTGTAGACATAGGTATTTGTAGGTAGATAAGGATTATTCCTCGAACTACTTCGGAAAACGGACTTTGAAAAATGCGCGGCCATATTTTTCTTTCTCATGTATATTAAGTATGGGAACTGCAGATACCTTTCGAATAGCTGGAGCTGTGAAGTACCGACTCGAGTCCAGTAGAAGTAATATATCTTCACATGAATAATGAATCCATTAATAATCTTAAAAAAAGTACTTTAAATTTGACTTGGTTTCTGTTTCTAAATTGGAATTTTTTCAATAAATACATTTTGTATTAAGGTACTATTTTGGAACGCGAGACCGAGACAGAAGACAGAGGCAAGCGACCACATAAGGTGACCGAAATGTGTGTCTTACGTCTGAATCACATATACTTAAATGAAGCACATTTGGGTCAGTGCGACCGATGCAAGAGACGAGACAGCACTTTTAACACGGTAGTGTTTGCTGTCTTGATGCTTATCGCTGTCACTTGCATCGGTCTCACGTTCCCATACTGTACCTTTAGGAACATAGTACAGTTCGTTATACAGGGTAATATTTTTAACAAACAATAAAAATTGTAAATAATCAAAGCCGGTCCTAATTTTTGTTATAAATTGTATTTTTTTTTTCAATTTAAAATAATTGACTAATTTTAAACATATATTTTTTATATTTAATTTAGGATAATACAATAAATAATTTTTTTTGTTAGGGGAAGTGCCATTTTTTTTTTTCAAACGGTATTATGATGGTTTCGTATGTAGTTTTCCCCAAATATAGCCATAGAAAAAGTACAGTTTTCAACTTGCGAGGAATAATGCTCGTAGGCCGTAAGAAATGAGTACCACTGCTTGCTCTTTAAACAAAGAGCACCGAAAAAACTTACCGGAGTATTTTTATACCATTTCTATGACAGTTAATTTAAACAAACCCAAGTTTATGCTTCGTTTCGTACCGAAAATATCCGAATTGATAAGAGTAACGACAAATCGATTGTAAAAATGGCAACTAAACATTATAATATATTTTGCAATCTTTTTAATCGATAGCTATAATTCCATTTAAAATTCAATGTGCACAAATTTTTAAAAACTGATTTTTCTTTAAATCTATTTATTATTTATTATTTTGACTATAGTCAAAGTTTATTAGTTTTTTAAAAAACTAGTTCTACATAAGATTAACATAACATTGAACGGGGCCCTTTTTTAGCCTTGTACAAGGATGTACAGATTTCCAATTGCGAGATAATAAGTCACAATTGCGAGATAATTATTCACAATAGCGTGATAATAAGTCACAATTGCGAGATAATAAGTCGCAACTGTGAGATAATAAGTCAAAATTGCGAAATAGTAACTCACAATTACGTGCTATGTCGCAATGGCGAGATATTGTGTAACAATTTTGAGTTAATAATTCACAATTGCTTGATAATATGTCGCAATTGTGAGATAATAAATGACAATTGCGAGATAGTAAATCATAATTGCGAGATAATAAGTCACAATTGTGAGATAATAAGTCACAATTGCGAGATAATATTTTTTTATATAAAAAAAAGTGGTCCCAGGAAACTTTCGTAGGTAGATAAGGAAATCAAAGAAAATATCAATTCCAAGAAAGCACTCAGGTATGATCTGATTACAGGTAAAATACTAAAACAATTGCCAAGAAAAGCTGTGGTTAAACTCACTAATATAATAAACGCTGTATTTCGTGTACCTAGCATCTAGAAAGTCGCTGAAATTATAATGATACCCAAACCTAGAAAACTACCAAATTAAGTAAAATCTTATAGATCTATATCCCTCTTACCAGTGTTATCTAAACTTTTTGAAAAACTTTTACTAAAAAGATTGAAACCATTGATAGACAGTAAAATTATAATGCCTGACCACCAATTTAGATTTAGGAACAAGCATTCCACTATTGACCAAAACTACAGAAAAACGAATGAAATAGAGAAAACATTGGAAGACAAGAAGATCTGCACCTTATTATTTCTAGATCTAGCTCTGGCTTTCGATAATGGCTGAGTTCGGTTTGGCGTTCGCTGTACTCAGAGTGCACTCGGTATGCCTCAATTGTGGTCGTTTTGGCACTCAGAGCGTACTATTTTGTGTTCGGCTTGCCACAGATCACGTACTCGGAGCGCGCTCACACTTCCCCGAGTTGGCCGATGGAGATCGGCGGGTATCTGTAAGAATGTGTCAAAAATGTGAAATGTCAATATTCTGATCGGCGATTAATCAGTTTTATTATTTCTTGTTTGTTTTTGTTATAACTATTTCCTATTTGATTAAAATTATTTTTTTTAAATCCAAACACACAAATAAAAGTGTATTCAAGTGTAAACTATCACTAGTGTCATTTGTCATTCCCCTTGTGTTCGTTTTGAGATTGTAAAAAGAGCGAACTCTGTCTATGACGTCACGCACACCGTGCGCGCTCTGTCCGATCCGCCGAGTTTCAAACCGAACTTACCCAATGTAGGTTAGAGGGTCTTGAATATAAAATAAATATACTTCTACCTAGGCAATATTGTGAAATTTTACTTGACTGATAGAAAATAATTATAGACACTTAAACATTGTTATTTAGACTCTCAAAATATCTGGACGGATAATTGAAAAACCTTCCAAGAAGAACACATTTTTCTTATATCCCTAACTGTCAGATGTCATTCCCCGCCGCCACTCTAACCAATAAAATTTAAACCAAATATGACAGACACATCATGGCAAGGATAATTTTATTGGAAATTTATCAAAGTGACTAAAAACTGATTCGCATTCTAAAGTGTGGCACTTTATTTGAGAGTTATTTTTTTTATTTAATGGATATCCTAACAATTCATTATTACTCAAACATGAATATTTTTGTAGAGATCTAATGTTAAAAAATTCTTACTTTAACAAATAGCAATTAACCAAAATAAATTTATGCTCCGTATTTAGATTTTTTTTAAAACATTTTGAAATACTGTGGCTAAAATGTCGAGAGATACACAAAAAAACAATATGTGGTAGTATTTCAAGTTCAATTATAATAAGAAATGAAAAGAAAATACGCTTCTTTCGTGTGAACTTGACAATATTCCGTGTGAGGAGGAGCCGAACACAAGAAATCATGCAAGCACGGGAGTAGTAGTTTATGCAACACGACTGGATATGTACAATCTAGTCGAGTTGTACAGAAGATTTTATCTACGACCCACTAAAGAAAATATACAAATTTAAAAAATTATTTTAGGTTATTAAGACAAAATAACTAATATAAAAATAATTTTACTAATTTTTAAAATAAAATTAACAAAAAAAGAAGATTAATTTAATTAGTCCCCAGCTCGGATTCGAACTTGGGCTTTTCGCGTGGAAGGCAGACCGCACCTCATCGCCACTTATAAGATTTTAGTTTTAATACTCGTAATTAAATTATTTTCATATAGTTTGGTTAGAAAGGACCCCGCAATAATCTTATGGAAATTGGGTTTCTGTTAAATTGTCTGAATTTTGATATGTTGTAGATTTTGTCATCCTGAACAAAAGTCTCTATGGGCACAAATTGCCAAAATGAATATTTTGGCAGCTGTGGAGCTGCCAAAGCTCCCCTGACCCGTTGCAAAACTTTCAATACTATTTACAGATGTCAAAAGCATATTTTAATTATTCTAATATATAGTATAATGTTTTTGAGGTCACTGGATTCAGCTCTTATGTCAGATTGGATAAATTGACCGTTGACAGCTGTCAATTCACTGTCAACGAGAAATATAAAAGTAAATATCCTCTTTTCACATTGAGAGTTTGGGTTTTTAAGGTCGCTGAATTCAATTCTCATGTTAGATTAGACAAATTAACAGTTGACAGCTGTCAACTGACTGTCAACGAGGAATATAAAAGTAAATATCCTCATCATATTTGCATGGGCGAATCGGCTAAATAAAATGAGTGGATCTCCTTATTATTTTTGGGACAATAATTTTCAGAAAAATCCATCATCTTTTTCAGTTAAGGACTCTTTTAAAGCTTTAAGTATGCTATACTACAGTGTCACACAAATAGCCATCATAACATGCACAAAGCAGTGGGTGTTAGAGAAATCTCAGAAATGTGGGAACAATTCACTCATAGACATAGACCAGAGAGTACTCAAAAAGACCATCGCCAAAACTCACCGACTATCTACTAGTAGGTCTAATAGAAGGATATTGTAGGCTTAACAAACATATGCCTAACATTGATCTGACAGAAGAGACCTTGTGCCGTTCTGTCAAGAATAGGAGGAAACTGCAGTACAGGTATTGTGACCACTGCACGAAGATCTATCAAGTGAATAATCACATTATGAAATAATAAAGTTCCATTTAAGATTATTTTATAGTATATGACTGACAAAAATAGATTAATACCTTTAAAAATTTCAAAATCCAGGGTTAAATGTTTCGTATTTTTTATATCAAAAATACATTAATCTAAAATAACTTACCTCCGTTTCAATGGAGAATATAGCCACAAGAACTGCTACTAAAATGTATTTCATTTTAAACAAATTATTAACTATTGATTACTGTTTAAAGTTGTTAAATAAATGATAAATTTTGGGATTTGTTTTTCATTTATATAGAAAATTTTACTGCAGACAATAAACAATAATTATATATTTTAAAAATAATAATATACTATTAGCATCCACACAATAATGTTTTCGTTAAAATCGCCAAAAAAATAAAATTACATAAAAGCCTGATTGTAGGGTATAGACAACAGGTGTACTTGAAATTAAATTGGGGCAATGCAATAGTCATTCATAAAATAAATAATACTTTATTAACATTACTAAACAACTATTTGAGAAGAATACATCATCGAATAAAAAATGAACGACAATTATTACAAATATGAAAGTTCTCTTTTTAGTAGAAATATGATTAAAATATTTTAAAAAAATATATGTATATATAAAAATACTAATTTTACACTATTTAAAAAAATATTATTTTATCTTTATGTATTTTAAATATTTATTTGATTTTTCAGCACCATATTACTTAGATTAAGATCTGCTAAACAGATATTGTAAATTTTAATAGACATCAAATAAAATTACTAAGGAAAATGTCAGTTATTACTAAAAGGGTTAATTTTCCGATCGAAATAAGAAAATTAGTCAGAAACAAAGAAGCTGTTAAAAGTAGAAATAGAAATCTGATTAACAAACAAAAGACAAAGAATAGTAGTAGTTAGCTCTTTTTGCAAAATTAGGCTACAGACGAGGACAATTACTATTCTAAAAAGTTTATTTATGATGAAAAATGGATTTTTAAAAGTCGTTACTCTTTTTAAATGTTTTGTTTTTATTTTTAAAATATATTGTTAATAATGGTTACAGAGGTTATGACATTATAAGTTTTGTAACTTGCTTTTAATTTGAATAGACATTAACTTTTATGTTTATGTCTGTTTATGAAATAAAAAATAATTCTGTAATTTTGCTAAAAGTTATCTAAACAATGTATTTTTAAAATTTTACGATAATATTGCTCTACCTGCAAGTAAGTAATAGTAAAAGTTTAATAAAAATTAAAGTTATGTTTTAGGTGTCAAACAACTTACTCGTGAAGTAATTGCAGGTGCTCCAAAAAGCAAAGTGTACCTACTGATAACATTATAAATCTTTTTTCCTTTTAATTAATTACTTGATATAGCTGCTTGTAATGCGATTTTTCTGCATGCATGTGTGAAAATACCCGGAAAGTACCTACTCAGTAACAAAATTTTCTTTCTGATCAAATATCGGTGAGAAAAATGAGCATAGGAAATATAGATCATGAAAAAACAATGAAAATCCAGAGAAATCGAAAGGCTAAAAAAATATGAATCAGCACTTTGCAATTTATTAAGATCCAGCTGTTCCTCTCAAAATACTATATTATTGTCAGGGTCAGAATCTGACCCCTGAAAACACTCAAATGAGAACAAAGTTACCTACGTTAAGTCTTGAATGCGATAAATATGGTATATCTGATCAATCAGCTGTTGTGATTGCTAGTGCAGTATTAAAAGATGTAGGAATAATTACCACAGAAGATCCTTCGAAAATTGTTGACAAGAATAAAGTGAGAAGAAAGCGAAAGAAATCTAGAAATACCGCATGGAAGGAGTTTAAAAGTAATAACAGAAGAATAAGAAGTCTGTATTATGATGAAAGAAAGTACAAAACTTTACTGCAAGAGAAGAAAAACGCTAGATTATACAAGAAAACTGTTGTCGAAGAACACATATCGCTTATCGAAGAACCTGAATCTATCTATATAGAACAAAATGGTCCCTTTATCAATTTTTTAGGCTAAATATACCACAACAACGGAATATTTAAGTACAGTTTAATCAAATAATAAAACGAACATACTGGAACATAGTTCTCTGAAAACATTATTCATAATGATAAAAACAAGAGAAAAATAATTTATTTTTTAAAAAGCTCTACAGGGACCATTTTAAACCATGCTTAGGGTAAAATGGCCCTCCTCATGGTGTAAAATGACCCCTATATTTTTTTTGTCAAGCAAAAGTAAAAAAGATAAAATTTATTTGCAAAAATCGCAAATATACACTTTCTGCTTTCCTGTAACACCCGCGCACAATGAATCATTTTTGCACAAATTGCACATAATCCAAACCTCCTTTGCCTGCGATTTACTGAATAATTCCAAGCAAAATATACAGGCGGCGTCGTCTTCATCAAAACTTGCCCCTTTATTATATTTCTTTTTTCCAGATACCTTTCGGCTTATGGCTTTTCTAGCTGCTTGTGAAGTTGACCTGCGTATTTTTCTTTTTTCTTTTACTAAAAGATAGTTTGGTGTGGAGGTAAAAACATCTGCTGCTTGAAAAGGTCTTGAACTCCTCGTCTGAGGAGGTGCCTGATGTAGTGGAGATATATCAAATAAGGTTACTAAGGTATCCTTCAACGAAGATGGAATTTCATGCCTTGTATCGCTAACTTTCGGTCTGGCAGTGTTTACTTTGGAATTTGAGTTTGAAGTACCGACTGCAAGGCTTATACTATTACTTTATGATTTGAAGCAACAACTTCCAGGTTTGACGCTGCAGTGCATAAAGTTTTATTTTCTGATGAGTCCCCTGCATTGTTATCAAAAAGACTGATTTCATCTGAAGATTGTCCACTTGTCTCCCATTCTTTTGACTCATTTGATGAAAACATATCACGAATTTTTCTTTTTCTTATAGGCAAAGTTATTGCAGACGTACTTGGATGTGAAGAAATACCTCTTTGTGGAGAAGGAGTTCTTTGTTCACGGATGGGAGCACCAGTTTCATTTTCCACTAGAGGGCGATCTGTTGTGCAGGATGATTTAAATTTCCAATCTGGAAATATACTCGGATTAAAGGGACATATTCCTGTTTTCTCAAATCCACTGAGTCCATTGTTAAGTGTGGCAGCTCTTCTATACGCTTTCCCAAACAAGCTAGCAATGTTATACAGCGTTACCACTTTTCCAGAGTTCGTTTAAAGCCATAAAATAACGTCTTCATTAAGATATGCCATTAGAGGTGAAAATACTACCACATCTAAAGGCTGCATCTCGTGTGTGCAGTGTGGAGGAAACGACAGCATTATAATGCCATTTTCTCTACAAGCTTGGACAGATTTGTGGCTTGAATGACCGTCAAGCAACAAAAGGACCTTATTTTCAACTGAACACTCGGTATGTTGTTAAAAATGCTTTAATAATAGAATAAAGGTGTCAGATTTAATGTACCTAGATTCATTGTAAAGACAAAGTGTTCCATATGGAACACCTTGAAATAATAATTAATTCCTTATTTTGCGGGGATTATTACCGGATGAATAAATTGACCAGCAGCGTTTACACATAGAACAACGCTAATATTTTGCCCCCTCTCAGCACTTGTTAGGAAACCTTCCTGCTTTCGCCCTGTGCTAAAATTTTGAGCAGCTTACTAGGGACCGTCTGAATATCTGATTCATCCGTATTGTACATTATCATTGGAGTGATGTTATTTTTACCTAAAAAGAAAAATACTTTGCGTCTGCTTCTTCATTAAGGCCTCTCGCTCTGGCAGCTGAGGTGGCCTCAGGAGTTCTAAAAGAAATCTATGGGTGTCTCTTTAGAAAATCTCTAAATTAAGCTGTTCCAGCTGACTTTTTATCTTTAGAAAACCTATGGCTAACACTATTCCTCTCCGCAAGCCCGTAGGCCATTTGCCAAGTGTTTTTTTTTTCGTCATGACGAACAGTGAATCTTCAATCTCTAAAACATACTCCTTTAAGTAAGTTTCCATTTCTTTGGGCAATGTTGTAGTGAATCTACCAAGGCTTTTTGTATAACCTTTGGCCTGAAAAAAAGTACGATGATTAGCCGACTTTTCCCTTCTTAGGTACATTTTAAAACTACATAGCGAAAGATTAGGAATAAAGCAGTCTAATTTTGTTACATTTACCAATTTATTTTAATTTTTTACCCCCTTCTTTTTAAAGTACTCAAGGACAGATTCTAAAGCCTAGCAGCTGTTTTAAAAGGCATGCCATTAGAAATGTCTTCTAAGGCAAGCCGCATTGAATTCGGATCCCATCCTTGTCTTGTCGTTTTCCGAATGTACGTTTTAACCATTATTTTTGAAAATATAATATACACTATGCTTGAAAACACTGAAAGCACTATGCCTCAACATGAAGGAACGATTTTACCTCAAAGCGTAACAACCATACAAATGAATTTATATTAGTTACTCCTTATCATTAAAGCAATAGCAACAGACCGAGAGTGTACAAAAAAAAATTACCTTTTTAAACTTCATATAATGGTTTTTTACTTACATGAATTGAAACGCCTATAAACACAACTTCAGTGTGCACGAAATTAACAAAATCACATGCGTTTTTATAGATTATGATAAAACTAGTCCTTAACGATTCGCACATCTTCACAACTTCGTACATAGGTGGCGATTGTGGTACTAATGTAGTAAATAAAGCTAAATGGTAGTTATGAGAAATATATTAGGGGACCATTTTACCCGAGGGGGCCACTTTAGCCGACTTTTCCCCTTTTAGCCAGGTAACCCTAACTACACTGACGGCGAAGACAATTGGAAAAGTAATATTGGACTTTTTAACTAAATACAATTTGGAACAAGATTAATTGGCGGCTGCGGGTTGCGGTAGTACTGTTGTTAACATCGTTAATAAAAATTGTGTTATAAGGTATATTGAGACTAAATTGAAACGTCCTATACATACCATCGAGAGTACAACGCAAGAAATATTCAAGCAAGAACATGTCTGGTTCAGAAAAGCGGAAGTGGATACAGAATGTCGTCAATTCCAAGACAAATGCACTGCTGAATACTTTTTTTATCTTGCATAGTGAAAAATCTATGTGTTTGTTGCGCAGTGTAACAATTTCTGTTTCAAAAGAATACAATATGAAGTGGCATTTCCCCAGCAAGCATTTTGCTCAATAAAATTCACTCATGAGCCAGTTAAGAAAGGATAAAATTTAAAAAATCATTACCGATTTAGGGAAACAGCAACAAATGTTCCATTTACAAAGATCAAATCTAGACAGTGGTAAAGCTAGTTTTATAATTACTTCCAAAATAGCGAAAACGTCGAAGTCATTTCCTAAGGGGCAGTTTGTTAAAGAGTTTGTTAAAGAGTGCCTAGTAGACGTTTCAGAACTTTTGGGCCCAGAAAAAAAAAAGAATTTGAGAAAGTGAGCTTAACGCAACGTACTGTTGTTCGACGTATAGATATGATGACTAGTGATATCAAAAAAACATAAACTGGTACATTAGCTGGTTTTCAAGCATTTTTGATTGCTTTGAATGAGAGTATAGATTTATCTGATAAAGCACAGTAAGCTATTTTTACACAAGGTGTTGATGAAGAAGTTGCAGTGACAGAGGGATTACTGGCTTTACGGCCGTTACAAGGGACCACTACTGGAAAAGATATTTTTGCCGAGGTGCAAAGTACTTTTGAGAAATATGGTTTGCAGTGGTGTAAATTATTTGGAGTGTACACGGATGGTGTCCCTTTAATGGTCGGTTCACAAAAATGTTTTATCGGAATTCTGAAGAAAAAAGCAACCGCTATGAATATGCAAGAATGTGATTTAATAATTCTGCATTGCAATATTCACCAACGAAACTTATGGATGTGGTAGTAAATAATATAAGTTTCATTAAATCCCACAGTTTAAATCATCGCCAGTTTAAAGCATTTTTGGATGAACTTTCCTTAAAATACAACGATGTGAATTATTATTGCAGAGTAAGGTGGCTAAGCAAAGATAAAATACTGAAAAGCTAAATAGCTGATTTTATAGAAATGAAAGAAAAAACATTGCCGCCGCAAATTTGTGATCCAACTTAGCTTTGTGACTTAGCATTCCTGCTAGACATCACAGGACACTTTAACGACCTGAACTTAAAGCTTCAAAAACAAAGGCAATTGGTAAATCAGCTGTACAGTCATCTTATAGCTTTTCAAAACAAAATTAGCTTTTGGAGAACACAGTTTTTATTTTTCGAAAACACTGAATATGGTCGTTATGCCAAAGAATTGAAACTACTGTCCAAGCAATTTACTGATCGATTTTCTGATTTTAAGAATATGGATAGCACCTTCAATATTTTTGCAAATCCTTGTAAGTGTAATGTGAAAGATGTTGCGCTTCACCCACAAATGGAGTTGATCGAGCTTCAAGAAGACTCATATTTGAAATCTAAATTTGATGATGAGGTACTAAGAGATTTTTACAGAACATACCCTTCCAAAGAAAAGTATCCACAGCTTAGAGTTTTCGCACGAAAAATATTTTGTACATTTGGAAGCACGTATAAATGGGAGCAGTTTTTTTCAATAATGAAAATTAATAAAAATAAGCATCCTATTAGGCTTACAAATGTTAATTTAGAAAACACTTTGCGCCTATGTACTAGTGATATTGACCCCAATATTTATCATCTTGTTTCTCAGCTTCAAATTCAAGTCTCTCATTAATTTTCATTTGATTTTCTGTTTTTTTATTAACTTGCTTTTTATATGTTTCATTGAGCATAATCATTATGCCTAATAAAAAAAAATGTGTGAACTTTTATTGCTTTTTTATTCACTACTATCTACTTATTTCTTTCCTGCGGCCCGCGACTTAATTAAGTCCAGAATTTACGCCCTTAGCTAAGCAAAGGTTGCCCATACATGGTATAAGGTGAAAATAGTTTAGAGGAAATTTATGTATCTTTTCCGAAAACGGTCGTCATTTTTTTATATCTTCATAAAAATTGTAAGATAAATAAACTCATCAATTTAATTAATTTCATTAGAAAACGTTTAGTACGTAACACGATCTGTAAGCTCATTGCGAATTATTCCTAAATTGCAGGAGTGCGTAGTGGGATACTTACAACTCTTAATATGTATTAAATAAAACTCTATGAGTTAACTCTGTTACAAGTTACAGCATACTCGATTTATTTATCTACAAATCGATATGTTCAAATCGTAAAAGGAATCTTTTGAGATTCAAAGTAACAAAACGACCCGAAAACTAGAAGTTGTCCGGCATTGAATACTTGATGCGAGGAAGTAGCATCTCGGGAGCCATCATTTTCCCTAGCTCTTGAGTGCATCTGGCTATTTTGCGGCAAGGCCTCTTTGGTATATTACCTCACTTAGCTTAAGGTAGATAACTTTTTTTAAATAACTGTTATAAATTACTGAATTTATATTTAGTTTTTTTTAATACTAACGATTTTTCTGAAGCGTTTTAAGTGTTTAAAGAAGCTATGAGATCAGTTTCACTGTTTACTAAGGAGGAGGCATGTTTTAAATGTAAAATACCCTTTGGTTAGAATTCGATAAAATTTTGATATATTATATAACTTGACCCATGTATCAAATATCTCCCTTGCGCTAGAGCTCTAAATTTAACAGTTTTTGATTTTCAGGGTGTCCAAAATTACTATTTCATAATTTAATATTATCATAAAATGCATATTTTGTCAATATTAGCACAAAATTAAGAACCAACCAGAATTCTCCATTTGCTTAGATAATTTTTGTACATACAACTAATACACAGGATGGGACCATATATAAGTTTAAAAAAAAATGGTCAGTGGAATTGTTTTGATATTTTGGTGAAAGGAAGCTAATACATATAGGTATACTTCCATTTAAATTATTATTATTATTAGTATAAATTAATTCCAATAGACTTTTGATGTACAGATTGCTTCATTATTATTGTTTTTAGTTAGTTTCAACTATTTTCTATCTATAGATGCATACATACTATTGTTTTTATATTTATACTGGTGTCCAAATGTATTAAGGGCCACAGCCATACCTTCATTACGGTAATACTTTATTTCTAATATTTTAATTAATTTATTTAATTTTTTTTTATAAACCTAGATGTATATTTTGAAATGAACGAATTGCTTTTTTTAATGGCAAACTGTATTTTATTTAATTTAAAAATATCTATTGTGCCCCCTTCTGTTGATAATATACCGAGAAAATAATCTCGTGCCTATAAGGACCCTTCCAATCCTATCTTCTCAAGGAAGTGTAGGATTTGAAGTCGTTTTAAGTTAGGTAGATAGACCTCTTCTACTTGGTATGCTCTTAAGTAAAGTGCCCTCGGATTTTGTGGTGCTACACATTTAGTCAGAATGTAAATAGAGCTTTTGTCCTCCTCCTCACAGAATCTGCACTCGCTATCTTTTACTACTCTCAGTTTACTAGGGTATTCTTTGAGTTGGCAATGCCCGGTAAAGAACCCTGTTACAATGCGTAGCTTGTTCTTGCTCAGGCTAATAAAGGCTTCCGATTTTTTCTGATTATACTTACTCAAAAGTATCATAGCCCCAACAGATTGTTTCAATTATTGATTCTTCTACTATCCCCAATTCTCTTTTAATCTCACCTAATATATTGTTACTGCTAATACCGCAGTCCCACAAAGGGTGTTTAAGCCCCTTTTCTTGCAAGACCATCTGTAATCTCGTTACCTCAACTCCGTTCTGTCCCGGAACCCAAGTAAGAGTAAATGTATTTTCCTCGCTTAGCTCATTCGGTTTTTCTAAGCATTTCCAGACCATTTTTAAGCTGATTACTAAGAGATCAGCGCTTTGATGGCTGCTTGGCTATCGGACATGATTATAATCTCTTGTTTGCAATAGTTTGTCATGATTAACTGGATACACTTATCAATTGCGTGAATTTCCACCTGGAATATACTGGGTATTAGGGTAATTCATTTCCACAGTTTTTTTTTGGTGCTCAAGCAAAATATTAATCTACATACAGAAAAAGAAATTTTCACCAAGTTTAAGCTCTTAGTATCAATTTTAAGTACTTTAAAGTTTTGCCATTTAAAATTCATGTAAATTTTTTTTTTAATTTCTAATGCTTACTCACCTTGTACAATAATGTAAATCGGTTTTATGGACCTTATGGGGAATTTCATGCTCTACAAAATTGCTTCAGAGATTTTTTGTGTTACTCGTACTGGTTAACCAGTAGGAGCCGTCAAAGTACAATTTTTGAAAAAAAATATTTATTTTTTAATTTCTCGAGTAAACCGCCAAAAGTAGTATGACTCATAAAAAAAAGTTATCCGAGCAACATTTAATGAATTTACAACCATTTTTATACCTGAAAACGTAAGAAATTGATAAATACTAACTCATAATGTTATTTAGATTAATTTTTTGTATTGCTTACCATTATATTTCCCTATACTAAGAACTTATTTAGAATTATTATGATTTCTCACTCATAATGAATATAATTTCGAAGAACGTGAAATTCCCCACAAAAATTAGGTAAGCATTAGAAATTTAAAAAACAAAGTTTTTTTCCATGCATTTTAAATGAAAAACTTTAAATTTAAATAGTAAGTACTTAAAATTGATATTAGAAGCTCAAACTTGGTGAGAATTTCTTTTCCTATATGCTTGAGCAAAAAAAAAATTTGTTTTGCGAAAATGAATCACCCTATTAGGTATCTATCCAATTTTTTAAAGTGCCTGGTTCTAGATTCATACACTCCTATTTCAGTTCAATCTATGATTCTGAAACCATCCATATACCACTAAGGAGTAGCATCTCTTTTGGTTGGAAGCACGATGGAGTCTGGGCTTTATTCTTTTTAACAGCCCAGCCCTGTAGTTTTGAGGTTTTTCCCAAAACTATACTTCTTTCTCATTTCGTTCTTGGGCATATGTCAAGTATCCTCGGTCTTGAAAATAATAGATGTTACGGGTTTTATTCTACATAAATCTATTCTAGTCTAAAATACCCTAATTTACACTATTCTAACTTATTCTATTTACTAGCCTATCTTATTCTAAGCTACTCTAAACTAAACTAGACTAAACTACCCCATTTTTCACTATTCTAAATTATTTGAAGCTACTCTAAACTAAACTAGATTAAACCACCCTATCTTACACTACTGTATCCTATCCTAAACTAGTCTAATCTATTACTATTACCACAGTTTATAGCTAAAAGAATCAGTTCGCTCACTCTGCTTTGGCACTTTTGATCTCAATGTTCCAGTTTATACATTGCGCAACTCAGATTTGTATCCCTGGCGCATACAGAATCAAATCATAATAGCCCAAGAGCCCACTGCAAATTTTTACCGCCATCTGATAATGTAATAAAATATACCCCAAAAGCCTGTAAAAACATTGTACTTTACCGAATGGCACCTGTGCCATTCCCAATTCTGAGCAAAGTGGTTAAATAAAAAAAAAGTTATATTAAAAACATCACATAAGGCATAACAGCGCTAATTTTGTTTGATATTTAGGTTATCCATACAATCACATATTCAAATATATCTTGATATATATATCGTTAGCGGGAAACATTTTCTTCCTCTTAACATCGCACAAAAACATCTACCAACGATTAGTAGGTAAAAATCATTAAAAATATTAATCAATTTTTGCTGATTTAAAAATTTAATAATAACAACAATAGGCTTGTTGTGATTCATTTTTACAGGTTGCCATAGAAACGACAAAAAAAACTACTGTGATTATGGTTTAAAAGAATTTTCTAACAAGAGTTTATAATGCGCTAATTCAGTGTGATGTCACTTTGGTTTCACTGACATTTAATTCTGACCAAACTTTTAACAAAAACATCAATAAATTTGACATATACGTGTTTATTGTGTTTAGTTTATTTCTAAATATTGTTAACAAGTCATAAAAAATAGTTTAAAGGTATGTAATTGGTAACTAAGCGATTGTATATTTAATGCATGCTATCTACTTACTTTAGGAATATATTTATATTAAGTGAAAGAACGATATAATTTAGGTAAACAAAACGAACAAAACGGACTCAAAAAAAATCTACTGTCACTTTAATTGTCAGTGGAACCATAATTACATCATCACTGAACTAGCGCATTATTATTGACTATCTCTGCAAAAGGTAGGTATATTAATAATTCAGCTTTAAAAGCTAGGTTCATAATGAATTAGAGAAAATACAATTATCGATGTCATGTTTTATGTGATTATTTAAATATAAAATAATTTTTTTTAACCGCTTTGCTTAGGATTAGAGATTAGCACAGGTGCAATTTGACAAAGTACAATGTTGTTACATGTCTTTGGAGCATATTTCATTTTGTTATCAGATGGCGGTCGTAATTTGCAGTGGGCGCTCTTACTATAACCAGTTAGACATTCCAACAAACTGTCAAACAATAGCTGTCAGTGAGAAGGTCTGGTATATCTAAGGGGGTAGACATAGTCTTGCATCTTGAACGATTTTTTTATTCGAAATAATAGTCATCCAATTTATGAAAAACTGTGTCTTATTTTTATTATGTTTGACATAAAATATTTAAATGTAATCCATTATTCATGATTTTACGTATTGTAAACAGAATACATCGTATGTCGCAATCCTTGAATATATCAAATCTTCCCACTGGCAGTTGATTTGTTTGGAATGCCTAATACAATATATGACAACAGCCTATATTCAAATAGCAGTCTTCTGCGCATCCTGAATTTGTATCCCTGGAGTGGATGTCATTTTGGAACATCCAATTGGTCCGAGTGAGCTAACTGATTCTTTTAGCTATAAACTGTGCTATTACTACACTACCCTAAATTATGCTACTCTTAACTATATACACCATCCTACCCTACTCTAAATTCTATCCTACCCTATGTACTTTATTTTATCCCTTATGTATTCTGACTTACCCTAATCTACCCTAGTTACTACTATATCCTATTCTATAGCTGTACTGGTATAACCTATTTTAATCTATTCACATCAAAGTATATTTATAGATTAGGGATTGCACGGTATATAAATCCAGAGTATAAATCCATAAAATATCCATTTTTATCAAACAGTATTTTGCATTAAAATATAATCTCACCTGGGTTATTATCAATAGTATTTAGTGCATTTAATAAATAATAATTTATAGTCTAAGTAAATATATTTTGCTACTTTAAGTAACGACTACAGATCTTTTAAATATTAAACAACTTTAATTTGATTTGTTATTGTTTTAATATCTAATTTGACCCCCTTCAATTGTCAAATTCTTCTAAATTTGTAAATAGTGACCACAGTCTTACCAGGAATTACCTATGAACCTTTGGTAGTCAGGGCCTTTATAAGACATTGACTTTTGTTGCCATTTTGTGGAACTTCCTTCCTGGCCCAGTTTTTTGCTTGGAATTGATTGTAGCATGTGCTAAAATATCGTCTAGGTTTTTCTAGGATTTATTCCAGCTAAAAATATCACATTTTACTAAGTCAGATAATTATTTAATTAATCGTTGTAATTTAATCACCAAGTGATGGATTTATTATTCAGCTGAAAATGTACATTGTGCATATGTGAAAACTTAAGAGGTCACACAACATCCAAGGACCTCCTTCCTTCCTTTCTTCGTTTGTTTCTTCTTTACTTCGTTTTATTTTCGAAGACCTTTAATAAGTGATACTATCTGCGTGCAAGTTTCTTGGCTTTTCTGATTAGATTTTGGACAGAGTCGGAACATTTGGGGGGTACTTTATTGGTGGTCATTTTTATATTTTATGGAATATATTCGTTATTTATGTTTGGAGAAGAAAATTCTTCAAATAAAAGTTACTTACAATAATATTGTCTATAATTTTTATTATTTATAAAATTTTCCTAAAATGGTCCGTATTCGAGAAATTTGACAAAATGTAAAAAAATTAATTTTTTATAAAAATTGTTCAAATAAAAGTTGTTTATAATATAATTCCCTATAATTTTTATCTCATACATAATTTCTTTAAAATAGACCGTATTCGATATATTTGAGAAAATGTGTAAATTTCGAATTTTGAAGAAAACTCAAAAACGAATAAAGGAAAAAAAATAAATTTTAAAGTTAAGTTTTATTTCGGCCTGAGGTGAAATGATAAGATTTTGGACAAAGGCGGAACATATGGGAGGGTACTTTATGGGAGGCCGTTTTTATATTTTATGGAATATATCTGTTATTTACGTTTAAAAAAGAAAATTTTTTGTTTTATGCAAAATTTTCCTAAAATGGTCCGTAATCGAGAAATTTTACAAAATGTAAAAAATTATGATTTTTAAGAAAATTGTTTAATTAAAAGATGTTTGCCATATCGATCTCTATAATTTTTGTTTTTTTTTAAATGATTTACATTTTTCAGAATTTTCGAGTTAGATGTATGTGGAAAATGTATATATTAAGTTAACCTCTAAATATTTACAGAGGTGCTATAATAGGTTGTACAAAATAACCGAAAAAAGCCCGTAATAACTAGATAGGAAAGTCATGTGTTGGACACATCAAATTTTTTATTTATCCCACACCCTTGAAGTCTTTTAGCGAATTCTCTACTGTTAGGGGAGTTCGGCAATTTCGAACCCCTTTTAACAGAGCAGGCTTACGTAACATACGGGGTTATGATGGACAAGTAATGTTATTTTTAACAGACACGTTATTTGTGAACAGGTTGTTATGGGGGTTATGATTGACAACCTCTGTTATTTTTAACAGGTCTGTTATTTTATAAACACATAGAAATTACAACCTGTTCACAAATAACGTGTCTGTTAAAAATAACATTATTTGTCCATCATAACCCCTGTGTTTATAAAATAACAGACCTGTTAAAAATAACACAAGTTGTCAATCATAACCCCTATGGACTTTCGTCAAATTACTCTGTTTCTGATCATTATATATCTTCTCCTTTTTGCCACGTTCTTTTTTATTAAATGTAGAGAGGTAAGGTTTAAAATTACTTCCATTGCGGCCGTAGGACAAGTTCTCATTGTACCGGTGATGCAAACACAGGCAAGTTTCGATGGCTTAAGTGCAAAACGTCGTAACCCACAAAATTTCAAAAAATTGCTTTTCGCGTCATTGGAGTCGTAGCTAAAACTATGAAGACTAGAGATAAGGAAGCGAATCGGCATGCTCAAAATACCACATACTTTGATTTTCTCTTACTATACGGAGGATGGTCGCACTGTGCAGCTTTAGAAAACTCCGCCATTTTCATGCCTTATTACGTGTTGCCTACATCTTGACGCAATATTTTTAATATTTTGCTTGCTGCTGTCAGTGTCAGTGACACATACTTTGATTACTATACGAGACAAGAGAGAGGTCCGACACGCCCAACATAGGGCGCGGCCATTTTGAACCCTGTGACACAGTTTACAGCTAAAGAATCAGATCGCTCACTCTGAGTCGGCTTTTGATCTCAATATTTCAGTTTATACACTGTGCAACTCGGATAATACAATATATGACAACCGCCTATAATAAAACAGCAGTCTTCTGCGTATCCTGAATTTATATCCCTGAAGTGGATGTTATTTTGGAACTTTCAACTGGTCCAAGTGAGCTAACTGATTCTTTAGCAATAAACTGTGACTTCAAAAATAATATTTACTGACACTGACAGCAGCAAGCAAAATATCAGGTGCGTTTTAATCATCCGCTTCTGCTTCCGGAATAGTCGGTTTAGTCGTTTTAACCTGTCAGAATAAAATAAGAAAACCGATAATTCCGAAGCAGAAGCGGATGATTAAAACACACCTATTATATAATATATATTATATTGTCATATATTGTATTATCCGAGTTGCGCAGTGTATAAACTGGAACATTAAGTTCAAAAGTGCCGACGCAAAGTGAGCAAACTGACTCTTTAGCTATAAACTGTGGCAAAGGCATCAAAATGACCGCTCCCTATGTTGGGCGTGTCGGACCTCTCTCTTGCACCGTATTGGGATCTAAAATTAAGATCGCAGCGCCGTCTGTACTTAACATTTAAACTAATTGTTATGGCTTGTTATTGTTTACATTTTTGAGTTTGTAAACAAACAACCCATAAAAAGTATTTAGTTTATATTGTGCCATTTTAAGGAAAACACGTTGTTAATTTTTAGTGATTAGACACTTTTATTTCAATAGTTTTTAGGTTAAAGTAGAATATATATTTTTATTTGGTAAGTAACCCCCTATTAATTTTGTTTTTAAATTACATTCATTCATTTATGTTAATTTAAGATATATTTGTGTTATCTTTTAATAAAATATTAATATATTTATTTTATTTTTAGTGAGATGTCTGAAATAAGGCTAAGTTTAATAGAACTTATGAAGTATATTGATGCAGGTGAAAATTCCAGGACTGTTATTAAAGAAGATGCTATTTTAAATGCGGGCCACATAGTTTTTATGTGGAAAGAATGAATTTAGTGATAAACACGTTTTTGCAGTTGTTCTCCAAACTAGTGCATTGAATTCAGGTCCCCATATTGTTGTAGGCCAGTGCAAGATGTTTGAAATTAGTGAATGGCAGTGTTTGTTTTAAGCTGGGAACAGTGGACAGTGCAAACATATTTCAGGAGTCTTAATAAAGTGTTCTAGGTGTATACTGTTTCAAATAATAAAAGAACTATCAAGCTAATTCGATCGAATACCTTTTGATTTTCAAAAGGAAAAACTTGTATTTCGTGCAAAACTTTTTTATTAATCAATCCAAATCGATAAATAATGGCACTACACAAGATATTCTTTTATATTTTCAAATAAATCTAAAATCAGTTTATGATTATTACAAAAACTATGTGTCCTTGGTACGGAAGCAGAATATTTATGGCTTCACTTTTATGTTTGCATAAACTGTTTGATAATCAAATTATTATTTCAATGTTCCATAATTTTATTTAACAGGATGTTTTAAAACATATAGAATAATTATTCGTTTAAAATCAACTATTAACACAAGTAGGTACTATTTTGTTTGTTTGTTAGTTTTGATGTAAAATTTACTTAGTCATAATTTTAATTTGTAGTTTGTATTAGTTTTTAGTCTTAATACTTTTATAATATATTATTTAATCCATGTTACTTATTATCTTACAAACAATTGTATGACACTTCACAAGTGTTCTTATTCTTACCTTTTTAACACACTGATGTTTGTAATGTTTGGATATTGTGTGAATAATTATGATATTAATAACATAAGTAATTCATGTGATCTCTTCTTTAATACAATAAATGAAAATGTACAGCTTGAAATTTATGATTGATTTTGTACTTGAGAGAATACTCTTTTTAATAATTATTTTTATTCTCAAGTTTACTAGTCATCGTGTACAGTTACATTTTCTAATGAGTGATTGTACATTGATAATGTATTTTTGTACATTTTTTATATTATTCTGTAATGGAATAGTTCGACACATGCAACGAAGACTATAGTAACTCATTATTTCCAGTTTTGAGAAAATCTAAGATAATATAGTATTTTATGGCCTAAAATGATTTACTATATTTGATGGTAGTATTTCTGGTTGCTTAACCTCTTCGTTTAGATATACAATACTTATTTAGATCAAAGCTTTTGGCAAATATATGTGCTGGATAAAGGTAAATAAAAACTCTCAAAAAATGAGTCTTCGTTGCATGGGTCGAGTTGATTCTGTGGGTAAAAAAGCTATTATTATAAGCAATAAATATAAAAATCAAATATTTTTTATTTTTCCTGTTAACAAAATATGCCAATGTTTACATAATAATAAACGTTCTTTATTGAGTTACAATACCCAATAGGCCATCTTCTGAAGTACTTCAGCTGATTTGACTGTATTTTCTAGTACAGTATGTTAAAGTTGTTAATACCAGTGAATGAACACAACTCTTTGTCAGATTTTAAAAGATCTGAAATTGTTTTAATTTTTGGGGTATGCGCACTTGTACACTAATGGCAATATACTTGAAAAAGAGTATTTGCAACCTCTGTCTTGTTTGGCGTGAGTAGCTAGGTTATCTTGAAACAAATCACTCTCAACTATGACTTTGTTTAATCTCACTATCACATTTAACACTGATTGAACTTTTTTTAGTTTGGACACAAAATCTTTATTCTGTGGTTTGGATCTTCTTTTTGTTCTCTCAATATTTGATTTTGAAGTTTATTGAACAGAATCGTCAAACATTTACTTAAAAACTGGCAGGAAGACACAGCGATTTTTTTTTATATTTATTTTCACTTTGGATGAGGCATCTACAACACAAAAAAAGTTAAAATAAAAACATTCAATCGAAAAACAAATCTATATTACCTCTAGGCAAATCATCTTCTTTAAAATGCTTCTCAATTTTTAATTTTTGTAACCATGCATTTCTTGCAGAATTTCCACTTGCAATTTATAAAAATTACTCTACATTTACCAACTTTAGGAAGCAAATGAAATGTAAAAGAAGGTCCATCTTTTTAGGGCTGCATCCAGGCACCCAACAAGTGTGTTTTTCACTGATATTCCACTTATAGTTCAAATAAAATAATATTTTAATATATATGATATAAATTTAAAGCATTAGCTTATTATTAAATAAAATATTTCAAACAAAATACTTGTTAAATTTTAAAATATTGAAATGACCTGATAAACAATAAACAAAACTTGACAGAACACAGACGGTCAAGTGTCAAATGGCATAACTTTTAGTTCACAGTAGAGGGCGTATCGCTTATCTTCAGATCCCAATAGTAATCAAAGTATGTGCAAAATACGGTCCCAAATATCTATGAAGACTAGACAAATATCACACGTCAATTGAGCTTTTATAATTAACCACATGGGCGCTGGTACGGTTTACGTAGTTCAAAATACATAATTTTGTCAAAATAATAAAAATAAACTTGTTTATAGCTAAATAAAGCACAGAACATACTGTTATATTTATTTCTAAATAAGTCTTACATATTTTAATTGATACATTATTTACTATTTATTCCTATTTAAGTAAAATGCAAATTATTGATGATAAGTGTTGAGATTTGATGAGTAGGGCTAATTATTTTTTAATTAAAGCTAAATAGGGCTGAGGGCATACTAAGACATGGTTTAAATGAAAATATTTAGTTAGGGATTTTACAAAATTTTATGAAAATAATAAAATTCAAATTGTTTATTGCTAACTAAAGCACAGAAAATACTGTTGATTTTTAGTTATTGTAAATAAGTCTTTGTTTTAATTGCTAACTAAAGTACAGAAAATACTATTGGTATTAATTATAAATGACTATGTTAAACATTATTTACTATTCTTTATTTAATTTTATCTAAATAAAATGAAAATTAGGTATGACAAATTTGAAAAGGTTTGTTAAATGGTGAAATTTGGTAAAAACAGTTTTGTGGTAATTTTGTATTCGACAACTACAATTTCATCATCCTGGTGAATAGTTTCTTCAGCAATAGTTTCTAGTATTTTCTTCCTTTTTTTTTATTCTAACAAATTCAGTTCGGTTCAATGGTGGTTTTTGTCTTTTCCTAATACTGGACAAGTATGAAGGGAGATTCGGGAATATACATGGTATTGCTTCGTTCTTTAATCTCGGCTTTTTCCTTTTTATTTTGTTAACGGTACCATTAGTTAAAATAGTCTCATCAAATTTTAAAATATCATCTTCTAAAAAAGTGTAGCTCGCAAACAGAATCATAACTAGACAGTACTTTATCAGCCCTAGGAATCACATGCTGCCATTGTTCTAAACGTTTAGGATCCTATAAAAAATATTTGCAATGACTAAATTGGAGTTTAATAAAGAAAACTAACAGTAGTAACTCTTCATCTAACATCAAAAAACATAAAAAAAGCAAATTTTCTTTTCTAGTAAGTTAAATTTAATGTGTAATTATTGTTGTTTGTAAGTCAGGATTTATAACTTTATTATTTTTTATTATAGAATTTTGTAATTAAATAAACTACATTGCGTAAGATACGGGTTGTGACTATTTTACAATAAATATATATTATTTAGAAATAAATACATTATTTTACTTACACTAGGAGCTTTAAAAAGACTTGAATTTTTATCTCCTTGTGTTTTCTATAATTTTATATCGGATTTATATCTAGTTTTTCAACCCGGAATGAAGCAAATCCTGCTTTGCCGTTTTTTGTTACTCATTGTTACTTGTAGTCAGGTTCTTTATTTCAGCTTATTTTTATTCTTTTCATTAAATTTTACAAAAATCACTTTAATTCCCATTGAGTTGCATAGAAAATAGACGTCGTTATTTTGCCACCCGCCAACTACAGTAGTTTTTTGGAACTTCATAAAAATATACACGGAAATTTGACCAAGGCCGATTCGCCTCCTTATCTCTAGTCTTCATAACTAAAACATACGACTCCAATGACGCGAAAAGCAATTTTTTAAAATTTTGAGGGTTACGACGTTTTGCACTTAAGCCATTGTTATGTACTTTTGAGATATTAACTCTCATAGTAGCTAAACTCTGTTACTCCACGCTACACCTCCATAAGTGATGATTGGTTTTACTATTGCTGTATACATCCATTGCACTGTGTTCGAGTTACATCCCCATTTTTTACCCGCAATGTTTCCGCATACAATTAGGGCTTTTGTGAACTTATTTACTACTTCCTTCTCATGTGTTTTCCAGATAAGTTACTTGTCCAAAGTTAAGCCTGAATATTTGACTTCTTTTTCCGTTCTATATCTATTCCGTATAATTTGACGGGCTTCCTTTTCCTTGGACCGATTATTTACTCTTACATATTTTATGTAACGAGTAAATATTTACAGAACGAGCACAGCGAGGTCCCGTAACATGAACGAGTTATACGAAACGGCATTTCGTAACATGTTACATACAATATTTTTTCTATTTTTGACAGATTTAAAAAAAAATAAGAACCAAAGGAACAATATTACTGTGTTGTAAGTTCACTTACCAAGTTCTATTTTTATATAGTAGCCTTCCCTTCTTTGATATAAACTTTCAGTAATAATGTACTCGTATATGTCTATTAATTAAAAAAAAAAGGTTCATTTTAATTTGTTTTCTTTTTGCAACTGGTCTCCTAATGAATTTTTTGCAACCAGTCTCATAATGTTCAACATTATGACACTTAACTTTATATTTATGTCAAAATTTTATGGGTAAAGGAATCATTTATATAATCAAAAAAGTACATTAAATTCAGGTTGTATCATTAAAAGTCGATTTTTTTCGCTCTTTTATGGCCTGTACCTACTTGGGTATTTTTTTTTTCTTTTGGAGGGGAGTGGAAATTTTCCTATGAAATAGAAATATATATTAATTAAAATATTATCGATATAAATGGAATTGCGGTAAATTAAGTTTCAATAAACTTCTAATCCAAACGGTTCAATTTGTTTCAAACTACCAATAATGAATGCCACATACCATAAATAAGATTGATGTTATACAGTGGCTATTTACCTACGCAAACCCTATGTAATTTGTCTTGTACCTATCTAATATTCCAACATTGTCTAATATTGTTTGAGATATTAAAGTCCTTGGGACTATACCCGCATAAAGAGACATACCTAACTAATTTAAATGTAATTGTAAAATCGTTAATAATGCAAATACAGGGGACATGACCGACAAACTAATTAGTACTTTATAGTCATCTGTAATTAATTCTAATAAAATACATATTGGGCAAAAAAAATGTGAAACTAAATAGGCATAAGGATATAGTAGTTCATTTGTCATTACATTTTATAGTTCTAATAATTAAAATTGTAATTTTAATACTTAGGTATTTTCTACCACATATCTTTATCAATTTTTTTGATATGAATAACTATAAACATATACTTTTTTTTGTTAATATTTCACTGCGCATCATGATATTTATAGTAATTTTTTGGTATGCCTGATATTGGGCCAAAACTATTCACTTGATACATATTTTGAATATTATTTTCATTTGTTTAAAAAAACATCTACTCTAGTAATTACTGCACATAATTCTAAATAATAACATAGAGAAATATTGTACTACGAGCCATTTTCAACCAGTCGTAGCATTTTCTAATCTCTTACGTCCCTCTCTGCCTTGTTTGGGTCTTTATGGCCCCGCTTGTCGAATGGATTACCAAAAATATTTAAAGAAATAAGTTAACCCCCGAAACACAACTTAATGTTAAGCGTGTGTTAAATGGGACTACTATCTGTATCTGTAACGTGTAAACAGAGGTTTAAACCACGGCACTTAGGCTTGACTATGCCCACTGTGCATCCTTCTAAGTAGATAGGCACTTCTTAGCTCGTGAGCCAGCCAATTCTCGCCGAACACAAATCTTTTAATAAATGAGATCGTCGAGCAATCGTAGAGGATATGCTCGATGGTATTCATCTTCTTGTTCGCGCTTCCTCTAGAGTGCGGATTCTGACAGCCTCATGATATGGCAGTGACCAATCAGAATGCCTTTTACTTTAAAAATATTTATTAAATATTTGTATTTACATTACACATCTACATCAGAAATAAATAACAGTGAAGAGGACTTCTTCACATCCTCCTAAGGATAACGTGGGAGGCTATTGGTTGATCTTCTGCCATTTCTTTCCCAGGTTGGTATTATTAGACTGTTATGGTGGATATACAAACGAGCGGTGGGTGGTATGAGTAAATGTTGTGTTAGATATTAATTTTGTATGTTTTCCCTGAAAAAGCTATTAAAAAACAGGGTTTTGTCGAATTTCGTATAAAATGCGCTTTAAAGCTGAAAAACTTCGCTCAACTGACGCACTTGGCTGGGATGGTTAGTACTAATTTACGCAACTTGACGACTTCACAAAGGGACTTATTTAAACCAGTTGTTATAAGAAAATTTAACACATTGATCGGCGTCTTTTCATCACTAATTTCAGTTGTTTCATAAACAACACTTAACTGGGACTTTAATGCTAGAATATCGAAAAAATTCCCTTATTTAATTTTAGTAAATTAAAAGCTTCCGATGGAAATTTTAATGAATCGTAGTTACCAATATTAAAATTGCACAATTCATCAAATTTTAATTCGTTAAAGTTGAAATCGAGAGTTCATTTGTTGTAAAATATTATCAAAAATTTCGGCATATAATCGATGATAAGAGGTTTCTCTGTTGCCGACATCAATTCTAATGCTCTTTCTTTCAGGTTCTAAGCCAATGTTTTGAGTCTTATTCCAGAAGTGCTCAAACTGATCTAATTTTTTATTCATTTTATTTTTAAAATCATTAATTTGTTTAATGCAAAAGCCAATGTGATTTGACTTGTTCTGTAAAATGTCAAATAAAATGTCAGTAAAAAGGTAAATGCAAATACCCTTTAGCGTCAGAAACAGTTTCAGCTTCCCAGGTTTCTTTATTATCCCAAACGTCTTGAGAAAAGTGTATCAAAGAATCACGGTATTGAAACACTGTTTGCACTAAACGTCCATTGTAATTCCGTCGCGTCGAAGCAACTTTTGGAAACCTTTTTTGAACGTGAATGTCCAAAACGCGAGTTCTTTTCGATGAATTTGAAAAGAAGGAAGCCAAACCACTAAGCGTCAAAAAGAAAACTTTGCAATCTTTAATATTATCCATGCTTCACGATAAAACCAAATTAAGTCTATGTGCTATACAGTGAAGGAATATTGCATGGTTAAGCTTCTCTTTCACTTTAGCTTAAAGGTCTCCTAAATGGCTAGCTATTACGGCAGCACCATCTTAGCTCTGGGCAACAAGCTTAGAACCACATTCTAAACTTGAAATAATGTCACAAACAATTTTAAACAATGCATTTGCAGTTCGTTTGCTAGTGACGTCCAAAAATCCTAAGAATCGCTCTTGAGGAATGCCATCCAATATATATCGCACAACAATGGATAATTGACTTAAGTTTGCTACATCTGTGGTTTCATCAAGCGCAATTGATACGAAAGGTGCTTTTTTATTTTCACTTTATTTTGTTTGAGGTACCTCGGAAAGTCGTCGAATCAATAAAATGATTTTTTAGGGTATCATCGTATTTTGCTAAAAAAACTTAGAAGGTTCATGTAATTTCCCCGATTGGCGGATCCACTTGCTTTATTGTGACCCCTAAAACTTAGTTCATGCTCTCCCAGAAAACAAGTTACATATCTATTAATCGTTGTAAGACGTCCCTATTTTTTTTTACCCTTTAATTGTGAATTTTGTTGCTTATTTTTAAAAGATTGTCCAAACTATGTTCAATGCGATAGATCCCGAATTTTTTTCTTTAATTGTAGCACTTATATGAGATTTGCTATTTACATGTCGTTTTACACTTTTGTGAAAATTATTCAAGTTTGTAATACCGACTAAGATCCAATGTGTTTTTTCGGCTATATTAAAAAGTAGGCAAGGCCAGCAAAACAATTTCTTCAAAGTTTTGCAGCCGGTTAACCATTCGTACTTTTCATGCAACCCTACGTGAAAATGCCTGGTAAATTTCTCCACCGTATTTCACGTTTCCAAACGGATTGACTACTGTCGCGGCAAAGCAGGGTCAATAACACGCAAGCGAAACCTCTTGGAAGATGAACCGGCTCTTTCAAGATACGGTTCCGCCGGCGGACTCGGAAGTATATGGTATGTGCGTTTACACAATTAATTTTCTCATGGGTGGTGCGTGTGTTTACACATTACACCAATGAATTGTTAGTACATTTACGAAGTTTACGTAATGTTTCAGAGAAAATTTAGTACCTAATTAAATATTAATTTCTACGCATTATAAACTGAAATATATCTATTTTTAAATCTCAAAGTGTAGGGAAGCGGTGCTTCCCCCGCTTCCATGGACCGCACGCTCCTGATCGTTCTCCTTTTGACAGAGTAGGTGAGCTGTGTCTAATACGTTGGTGTTTTGCCGGTCAGCGTAGCCAGGGTATGAATTGAAATTTTCTGGTGTCGGCGAAGCCGCCACTCGCCGCCACCCTACGAGAAGTCGTTGCTTCGTCGTCTTGTTGTCACGGCATTATTATTATTTATTCATGTATGTGAAATTTGCTTCGAAGGTTTATAAAATACTACTGCACAAACACCTCCCACCACATAGCAATTACAGTGTTGTCCCTGATATGCGAGTGGGAGTCGGAATGCCTGTGATCAGGCGCAGATTCTGTCTAATCTTAGACAATCATTTATGTTTGCTGTAGTGTTGTTAGCGCCCTGGCAAGTTTTGCAGCAGCTTCTTGTTTCATCCCATATTTTCTTGAGTAAAGTGGGGAGAAAAGGTGTCGGTTAGGAAGTGCATTGATTTAGGAAAGGTACTAAATACCGAACTTGAAATAGGGAAGGGCGATACGATACGATATTTTTAGGTATCGATACTTTAACCTTCGATATTCGATATTTTATATCGATATTTCCCGATTTTGATAGGACTGATATCGATATTTTTTGGTATATAGCGAAAGTGCCTTGGAGTTTAAATAATTATCACTTCCGTTTCCAGCGAACACCTTTTTTTGAAAGCGGGTAATATAATGTCACCAAATAGTAATCGACTAAGTGGAAAACGGTTGTCACAGCTTTTGTTTTTAAAATCGCTTGACAAAGAAGATTGGCATTTATAAAAAATACCGTTTAGTTTTTTTAATTTTTTGTTATTTTTTATACATTTTCCTTTGTTCTATTTTTAGTTTGTCTTTTATTTGTATGATTGATAAATATATTTTTGGATTATGGAGTATTATAGTCACTGAACTTTAATCCTGTATATGCCGCGTTTGAGAATCCATATCGGATGCATTTTTTTACATCTCAAGCGTTTTTTTATCCACATCGGACACGTCTGTCCCATAACATTTACGTATACTGAATCACGTGATCAAAGATTTACCTCATCTCAGATGCATCCGATGTAGGTATTATTTGGAATAAAAAATGTTTAGCATAATATTTTCGTATCGAAAAATATCGATACTATACAATATCGATATTTTAAGGTGCCTATTTTTTAGGTATCAATATTTTTTAAACGATACGTATCGATACGGAGTATCGATATTTAGAACAGTATCGCCCTTTCCTAACTTGAAATATAACTAAATTTAACAAGCAACTGAATTAGACTAGATTTAAAATAATAATATTAGATAAGGGGTAATGGAAATTCACTTTACAAAAATAAACTTTATTAATCAATAATAGTTGAACAGCTAATCATGAATGCCTTAATGCCGGTCTATATTTCCCTTTCTTCATTGTTAAAACTGCATCTGTCCACTCACCAAAATATTAGCAGAATATCTTGTGTCAGCGAAAGACCCAAAAATACTACAGGGAGTGTTTAGCAAATGTGTATGAAATAAATACTGGAAGCTAACAATAATGAATATCGCGTTACTCAGGATTGGGTATTTATACCAGTTTTAATGGCTTTTGTGATGTAAATTTGTCGTAATATGTTTTATGGAGGTTTTTGGGACAAATTCTCATGAGAAATTTTTTATCTTATCTAATTATCTAAATGATTTTTCGTAAAAGTGAAGTAATTTGATTTTAATAAGAATGCAACTTTTCTTTAATAAAAATGGAATTAATAAATTATGAAGGTACCTAGGTCAGGTAGGTCACAATCCCTATTTTAATAAATATTTTTTGTGGTTAAGACCGGGCCTTTTCTTTCCTTTACCTTTAGAATTGCTAATATCTATTTAAAAACAATTTATTAGTCAAAAATACACAAGCCCTCCAAAATACGCTAAATTGGTGACAACGTAATTTGGTTTCCACTGATAATTACACTAACAGTATATTTATAAAAATAGAGTTTCATTAACATTTAGTTTATTTTATTTTGAAAATTGTATTCATTATTCATTAAAAATAATCTGATTACATACCTTTATTACTTGCTAATAATATAAAAGAAACTAAAAACGTATAAGTATATAAATTCAAGTTTGATTTGCAAATGTAAATAAACAAATCGCCAATTTATGGATGACAGGCGAGCGAAAATGAATTTAAATCGCGAATAGCCCGATAAAACCAATTTATTCCTATTTAGGAAAATAAACTAAGAATAAAAATAACACTCTGAATTCTCAAATTGAAATTTAACACCCTTTTCAACAAGCAACGGCCAATTCGCATACAAACATAATTTGGCGTGACACGAAAGCTATTTGTCAGAGATTTTCCACAATAGCGTCTATTTGCGGTTCCACGTGTCTATTTCGATATAACTCCACAAATTGAATTTCTTATCCCGATTTCTAGTCAGCATGCATCACGTATATAAAGCTTTTTTGAATTCGCCTTATGGAGGGTGATCTAAAATTATTGTTATGAGATTTGTGGTCGCTTTAGTGTAGATTGATGTTTCACAATCGCTTTGAGAAACATGAATCTTTACAATTTACAGTTTATTAAATTCTATAGCAAAATAGGTAAACTGATGAACACGAAATAACATATACAGTATGGTGTAAATTATCCCGCTAGAGGGCGCTAAAATTAAAAGGAACGATATTGCTGAATTCCCCATAAAATTACCTTTTTGACGAGACGATGTGTCATACTTGGTACTTTCCCTATTAAAATTGTGTTGGTTAGATTAACGTACGGCAGGGGAATGATATATGACAGTTGAGGATATTATAGAAAGGTGTCCCTCTTAAAATAAAATTCAACCTGTTTTTGTGTTCCTTTCAAAAAAATCTACTTCAAGATATTCTGAGAGACGGCCGGTCGCCACCCTTATTGAATCACCCTGTACATAATTTAAAAATTATATTGAATTATCTATAATGTATCGTTCTGTATTTCGTTCGTAAAAACAAAAATGAGACATTTTACTCAAATTTGGTTATAGATCTACAACATCAAATAATTTCTTATGACATAAAATATATTTATATTCCATTACAAGTGCTATTAATTTAAATCAAATATTGCATTTTTTATGTTAAAATCAAATACTTGTAACGCTAAAGTAACTTAGAATATGTTTATTAAAATAGTTAATCCTTCATTTCAATGTAGAAAACTAGAATAATAACTATAAATACCTACGCAACGTAAATAAGTAGTTTTTAGTATTTACCCCATAAAAAATGCTATTCGCACCACTTCCCACTATATATCCTTTATTTATAATGCTTATGCAACGTAAATTATGTTTATATTAACATAAATACAAAATACGTCTTAAAAATAAGGATATCTGCATTTACTTACCCCTTACTGTTATTGTTTTTGGTTGAACAATTTCACTGCTTCACGACACAACGCTTTTCTCAAATGCATTCAAACAAATAATATGGATGCGAGTCCGAGCTCTAGTAACCGGTTTGAATAGGAAATTTCTTGTTTTTATATCACGTGCATCTCATAAACACGCATTTAAAAGTAATTGTAATTAAAAAATGTAATTGTACTTATAAATGTAATTGTAAATGGAAAAAGTAATTGTAATTGGAAAAGTAATTGTACTTATGACAAGTAATTGTATTTAGACAATTTAAATAATACAAATTAATATAATTACAAAGTACAATCCCTCCACATACGGGGTGGCCCAAAAGTCTGGAAACGGCCAATTATCTTGTAAATTGATAATCCTAATTGTACAAAATTTGGGGTACACCTATTTTGGGATATGGAGATTCCAGATTTAAAATTTGCAATGTTGCCAGATTTGCCGTTTCTCTTATAATATTAGTCACATTATTTTTTCAAATTCATCACCCTGTATATTCCGTCATTATTGGAATCTCCTATTCAATAGGAGTTCAACCATATGTAACACTTATGATTTTATGTAGTCTTAAAGGTCTTAAATAAATAAAACAATCATGGAGAAATCATAAGTGTTACATATGGTTAAACTCGTATTGAATAGGAAATTCCAATAATGACTGAATATACAGGGTGATGAATTTGAAAACTCAAAGTGACTAATAATTTAAGAGAAACTACAAATCTGGCAACATTGCAAATATCAAATCTGATATCTCCGTATCCCAAAATAGGTGTACCCCAAATTTTGTACAATTAGGACTAGCAATTTACGAGATAATTGGCCGTTTCCAGACTTTTGGGCCACTCTGTATTTTGCTGCAATTACAATTCCGAATTACTTTAAAAAAGTAATTGTAATTATTAATTACTCTTTAATTAGAAATTACTCAGCTCTGCTATGTTGTATATAGGGTGTAATTGATTGAAGGTTTATGGAGCAAAGGATTTATTAAATGAAAATATAAAATATAACGACTTTGACAATACAAAATATATCTAACAGTTCTCTAAAATTTAATGTCACACCTATTCAAAATATATATGAGGGTAATTCAAAAATTATATAATACAAGGTGAGATCAACTTATTCACAACATCCTCCCACCTTTGCAATTGGTCAGCCCCTTTATCTTTATCTTTATATGATCATACAACTTTTAAATTATTTTTTTTTTCGTTTTCCAACAGCTATCGATCAATTACGCCACGATAGAAGACCCTGTATATGTGTTATTGGCTAACATGTTGGTTTCGTTGGATAGGTAAATTTATAAGGAATTGTATGCTAAAATAATAAACAGTGTGTTGCCTTTGAGTAAATTAAACTTTAAATTAGCCATTAAGACATGTTTCAAGACAATCTGTATAAAATAAACCATTTTTATCACCACTATTCGTTAGCTTAGTATAAGTCTGTATTTTAAACAATTTTGAAATCATTATAAACCTACCTAAATTATGATAATTTAATTTGGGGTCTGCATCATTCCCTAATTTCCAAAAATTGCTTGGCAACACTGTAATATGTTTTAAAAACATTCTAGAGTTGAATACAGTATTATCAAACCATTTTAAAACTAATATAAAATAAAGGGTGTTCTACTTAAAAAAATACGTTTTTGTTTGCCAGACAAAAACGCAACAACCTGTATATCCAAAAATATTTTTAAAACACGTATTATTTAAATCCATATAACTTTTATTTGAAAACTGTTTGCGTGTCAATATTACAAATTAAAATAGTAAACAATTACGCACTAATGTGACACCCAGTATGTTTAAAATAAACATTTATTATGTTGCTTTTACGCCAATTACCTTATATCATATTGAATCACTCTGTAAAAAACATATCCGCGAACTGGGCTTAATTTTATATAAATTGTAAATTTGTATACGGATTTTGTATTCACATATTTACCATAAATTTTCAGTCAGCCGTAGCAGCGACGGGTTATCCTCTGAAAAATGTGGAAACATAGCTCTCTGTACGGGTTTGTGACACGTGAAAACGAACTTTAAAAAAAAACTGGGCCATTTGTTGCCAGCTGAATTTTTCAGTGCACTTACTGGAAAACATACCTATGCTAACATTCATTCTTTAGACTGATTTATTGACTACGAGTTACCGTTGAAACCAGAGATAACTGTTATACTTGGTTGAAACCTTCTTATTGCAAATACTCGTATGTTTGTTGTTATCTAATTTTCTTTAAAATCTGCTATTCACTATAATATAATCGGTTAGTACCTATATATTAGTTTGGCATTGTTACATAAATATACATTTTTTTTATGTTTAGTTTGAAATGACGCGTTTTCACCAACAGTAAAACTTTCTCGGACAATTCTTCTGCCTCTTATTCTTCGTCTTAAACTTGAGCCCTATTTAGCATTAAGTGTAAGGCTGGTATAGTTGGATTAGTTTATTTTATTTTTCTCAGTTTCTCTTTTGTATATTCTCATTTTATGGCTTCTTCTTGTTTTCTTTGTGATTTTGTTTTATTGATAATAATTAAAGACCTTAACTTCAAAAGGGTCTAAGTGCCAAAATAAAAAAAAATATATACAGAGTGGCCCAAAAGTCTGGAAACGGCCAATTATCTCGTAAATTGCTAGTTCTAATTGTACAAAATTTATGGTACACCTATTCCAGATTTGATATTTCCAATGTTGCTAGATTTTCCGTTTCTCTTATATTATAAGTCACTTTGGTTTTTCAAATTCATCACCCTGTATATTCAGTCATTATTGGAATCTCCTATTCAATATAAACTACGCCGCAGATGAAGTGGGACAGCCAAAAAATTGCCTAATTTTGACTAGCTGTAACTTCGACATTTCTTTGCCGATTTTAGATTTTCAGCCAGAGGTGGAAAGCGCCATCCTTGCTGTTTGCGTCAGTGGCATTGAATATATATTTTTTAATAGCTTCTTGTTGTACAGGGTGTGAATGTAAGGCAGCAAAAAATGTCCGTTTTTTGGCAAAGAATTTTGAAAATGTGGGGGGCCAAATCAAGTTCTTTCTGATGTTGAGTGGATCACTAGGTCGACACCTCGGGATATCTTTGCCATTTTTTTGATACTTTGCGTTGCTATGGAAATATCGCCATTTTATGAAATTCCAGATTTCCTTTTGAATTAGCCTTTTTTTAATTAAAGAATAACAGATACCGACTAAACTGCATCAAGGAATAACGTGTAAAGAAAATGGTCAACACCAGCGGCGTGCAAAAAGGGGTTTATGAAATTTAGAAAACGAAAACTTGATATTATTTGAAATTTTTAACACTTTTGGTAAGCGTTACAGTTTAAAAGGTGTCATAACTGTAATGAGTTTGATTTTGACTAATTGAGAGTCATACAAAAAGGGTTCAGTAATTAAAAAAAAACAGTTTTTTTATTGGTTTTATTTTATAAAGTGTGTACATGAAATTCATTAGAATATTAAAATAAACCTAACCTAACCTTAATAAATATTTGTTAATTATTAATTAGTAAGACGTTGGACCTCCTTTAACCTGAATAACTGCCTGACACCGCCTTGGCATGCTCGAAATTAAGTTATTAGTTAGCTCCATAGGAACTGCCTCCCAGAGCTCAAAAATCATCTCCTCGAGATGGTCTAGAGTTTCTGGCTGACGTTCCATTCGGGAAAACTCCAACTTCATCCAGCTCCAGACGTGCTCAATAGGATTCAAGTCTGGAGATCTAGGAGGCAATTCAGTACGATTAAGGTTTTGCTCTTGTATATATCTGTTTACTAATAATGCTCGATGAGGTCGAGCATTATCGTCCACAAGAACAAAATCCTCGCCATAATTTCGAGCATGCGGGAGAACTAGCGGAATCAGACATTCATTCAGGTAAACCTGGCCGTTTACATTACCCCGAAATACCACGAGTTCTGTCCTTCCATTGTGTTGAATACCGCCCCAAACCGTCAATCCACCACCGCCAACTGCAACTTGGGGACGCATATTTTCTGCTAAATAACGTTATCCCCGTCTCCGCCAAGATAGCAATCGGCCGTCGGAATTGTAGAGGTTAAAACGGCTTTCATCAACGAAAAGACAGTCTCTACACCTACGATCCCAATTTATATGTTCTTGGGCCCATCTTCTCCTGTTGGCCCGGTGAATGTCAGTTAAAAGTGGGCATTTTGGCTGACGGCGAGCATTTAATCCCTGATCATGTAGGCGTCCTCTAATAGTGTCTGCTGAAACGTTTAACTGCAGTTGCGCTCGGATTCTCTTGGCAGTCCAAACTCTGTTTCTGATTGCAGTCCGTACTACTGCTCGATCCTGACGAGGATTAGTTCTTTTTCGAGATCCTCCCCCGTGTCGTTAATCAGCAGTACCATTGTTACCTTCTCTCTGCAACGCTCTTCCAACGGATGATTCCTTGACATTAAGAAAATCAGAAATCTCTCTTATTGTGTGATTTCTCTGCCGCAATCTTAAAATATTCACCAAATCTGCAGCCATAAGTCGCACCATTTGGACAATAGCAATTTATTTTTGTTTTGACTTATGCAATCTCGTAATTTACATCTCGACAAATATGGGCAATTCTATTAAATGCTAATTCAATATTAGGACAATAATGTATTGCTAAAAAAATTCCAGACATAATTTGAATTATTAAACATAATCCTAATAAAGATCCAAAATTTCATAATGTCAAAATCTTATCTCTATGGTAATATTTTTGTCGCCTTCTTGATAAAATTGCAGAAATAAAGTTTCGTCAAAGCAAATGTCCCGACTTACAAATGCAAAAATGGTAAGTACCTATTATTGCTTACTGACACTATCAGTAAGCGCTTACAGGGTGAGTAGCCTTACTTTTATATTCCTCTGAATTAGTCAAAATCAAACTCATTACAGTTATGGCATCTTTTAAACTGTAACGCTTACCAAAAGTGTTAAAAATTTCAAATAAAATCAAGTTTTCGTTTTATAAATTTCATAAACCCCTTTTTACACGCCGATGGTGTTGACCATTTTCTTTACACGTTATTCCTTGATGCAGTTTAGTCGGTATCTGTTATTCTTTAATTAAAAAAAGGCTAATTCTAAAAGAAATATGGAATTTCATAAAATGGCGATATTTCCATAGCAACGCAAAGTATCAAAAAAATGGCAAAGATATCCCGAGGTGTCGACCTAGTGATCCACTCAACATCAGAAAGAACTTGATTTGGCCCCCACATTTTCCAAATTCTTTGCCAAAAAACGGACATTTTTCGCTGCCTTACATTCACACCCTGTACAACAAGAAGCTATTAAAAAAAATATATTCAATGCCACTGACGCAAACAGCAAGGATGGCGCTTTCCACCTCTGGCTGAAAATCTAACATCGGCAAAGAAATGTCGAAGTTACAGCTAGTCAAAATTAGGCAATTTTTTGGCTGTCCCACTTCATCTGCGGCGTAGTTTAGTTTAACCATATGTAACACTTATGATTTTATGTAGTCTGGAAGGTCTTAAATAAATGAAACAGAGGTAGGGCAACGCCTAATTGTTTCAATAAATTTTTTAATAGAAACTACATTAAAACGTAACAATTGAAAGATTGCAACCTTTTTATTATAATGGTTACTTTATCAAGTGTTCAAAATGTGCTCCATTTGTGAGTTGACAGTACCCTAATTGATGGTAGAATGCGTCTACCATATTTCTCCACGTTTGTTTTATTTATTTAAGACCTTCCAGACTACATAAAATCATAAGTATTACATATGGTTGAACTCGTATTGAATAGGAGATTCCAATAATGACTGAATATACAGGGTGATGAATTTGAAAAACCAAACTTCAAATCTGGCAACATTGCAAATATCAAATCTGGAATCTCCGTATACCAAAATAGGTGTACTCCAAATTTTGTACAATTAGGATTAGCAATTTACGAGATAATTGGCCGTTTCCAAACTTTTGGGCCACTCCGTATATTCTTATATAAAAAGGTTCAGTAAAACAACTCTAACGATACTCAAATGGTTTTAAGTGCTAATGCAAAGAAATTAATTTATTGTAATGGGATAAACATGCGAATGTATATGTGTGTATATGATGTCTATATAAAATTTTTATGTGACTCATATTTTTTCCATGCTTTTGGCACTTAAACTTAGACCCTTTTGAAGTTAAGGTCTTTAATTGTTATTTCAGAATCATAAGATATACAATGATTTAATAGGCTATTGTTAGTAGTACTACCCATGTAACATTTTTAAATTTATCAAAGTTATAAGATAACCAAAAACTGTCTTTTTAAGTTACCGATAAAACATTTGATTTTATGGGATAGCCTTATGACTACTATAAATCTGCTTTAAGACTGCAAGGGAGAATCGCATAAAGGTTATTAGAATTATTTTTAAAACAATGTTTCAAAACTACTTATAGACCGTCAGATATTAACAGGTTTAGGTGCCCCATTTTCGCATAAAAGCCTCGACGAGGGTTGAATAGTACATTGATTTTAAGTAGAATGAAAGGAAATTTACAAGTGGGTCCTGGGGATAACACATGGAAAATTCGATTTTTCCTAACAAAAATAAAAGGTTATTTGTTGCCCATTTTTCCACGCAAGCCGTTTTCACTATAGGATTAATTAATAGAACTAGGCTTTGGAAAACCAGAGGTTTTAATATTGCAAGTGGCTAAAGGGTTGAAATAAGGCCGTAATCTTCTTAGGAAAATCGAGATTTTGCTTGATTTTGACACAAACCCATCGAATGTATGAAAACGTACATCGTCACTAGTCCGAAGTAGTATATTACATAACAAATGTGGAAAATGATATATTACGCACGAGTGAAGTTTAGCATTAGACATGTATAATTTTAGGGTTTAAAATGAAGTTTTAGAATTTTAAATAAATATTTTTTCATTGAAAATAAGTCTATCTACAAACAGTTAACAAATGCACACTAGTCGATATTAACAATTTAATTATATTACTATAAAATCTATTTCTAATCTTAAAACTAAAAAAATAAACAGCATTTTTTTAATTTTTGTCATGTGATCCATAAAAATTAAATGTAAAATGATTATTGGAACAGTTGTAAAAATTTATTGGTGTTTGAGAAACATTATGTGATAATAAAGTATTTTGTATATTTTTTCAACGTTTAAGTCGTGCAATTCTGTACTATTTTCTATATTATTTGAGTACGTTTCCTCTAAAACCAGATTTTTTTCTGTTGCTGTTGAAGTTGAAGGAGGTGTTATTGCCCCAACTATTTTCTCTGATATTTTCATTCGTTTTGCTATTGACTCTTCGATGTAACCTTCTGCAACATTTGAAGACTTCCAGCCTCCATGCCACTTTAAAGAGGTGTTGTCATTACCTGAGTCGACTATACTCTGTTTTTAAACTAGGAGGAGCGAATTGAAAAGACGCATTTACACAGGGAAAAGTAACTAGATTTGTTACTAAGAGCCAGTTTCGAAATATAGTCGTGTTCAAAATTTATGAAATAATTATCTTTATCGGCCTTAGTCGGTGAAAGGCCAATGAGCGGTTAAGAAACGAATAAATGTCATAGAAGTAATTTTTTAATTGGTCCCAGACAACGGTCGCAAATTTCACATTATTGGGATCTGAAATGTGTGTCTAAAACGAAATGTCACTGTCAAATTAAAGTCAATATGGTTATTGATTGATGTCAGAAATACTTTTTTCTTGCTTTTCAAATCGCATACACACACACACAAATCGACATTTTGAGAATAAATATGATCTTTTTAAAATGGATATTAAATATTTAAGAAAATTGTTAATGGAATATCCAGATGTAGCCAGGTTAGTATAAAATATAAAGATCTGTTTACATTTTTAAGGATATATTTGTTATAGGTATAAAAAGTGAAAGTTAATCAGTGAATGACAAGTGGATCACACAGTAACTGGTATCTCTTCTATGATTAATGTAGATATTATGGCTTATTTAGTGTTAACCCATGGTTAATGCGCTAGAGGGCAAATAAAGGCATTCAAAAGTTTACAGGCCTATGAGTCAGAATTTGTTTTGAAAACTGGAACCAAAATTTTCATTGTTAAGATTGTGCAGACCCTGTATATATATTTATTGATCTGTAAGTTTGACAATAATAAAAAAGTAACTTGTCAAGTATAAATCTTTATTCTATTATAAAATATAATATATATAATAAACCACTGCACAAGAACTTCTATATTCATAACACTACATGTCAACATATATTTTTTAAAGTGAACTATTCATACGTACCTATGTATTAATTTTAAGTATTTTTAAAATATTTTTTGTGAAAGTAATGTTAACTCATTGTGCCAAATTAAGTTTATCCCTAAAGTAGTAGATGGTGTTTTAAATGTTATAACAATTTTGTAGTTTTATTCTATTCTAATAAATAAAATTTGCTTGAATATTTAGTTACATTTTAATCATTTTGGTTAGAAATTCATCAATTTTTAGTTTTAAAAAATCAGTAATAAAATTATTTTTTTCTAAAATACTTCGGAATTCATCTCTTCATGGTAATCTCCCGTCTTTTTACCTTCAAAAACCAATAATGCATTTTCTACAAAACCTTCAGAATCAGCATGTAAAATAATAAGGTGTCTTCTCTTTCTTGAAAGGCTTTTCAGGAATTGCTACCTTCAATAGTACTCAGTGTAGAAAGATCCATAATTGTAGATTTTCAATACAATTGCTTACTGAAGAACTATTATTTACGAAATAAAGTAAAAAAACTAAGTAATGGATGAGATATCAAATTATAAAATGTCAGAACTGTCAACAATATCAATTATTAGCTGATGTTAATGCTAAAAAGTAATGTGTGAAACTGACTGTAATCTGACCAATCAGAAGGCTACAGAATTGCCAACTTAAATTCAAATCGCTCCTCTTAGATTAAAAACAGAGTATCGTATTGTTACAGACGATCGTCTGAAACAATGCCCAGTATACAAATTTGGGTTTTTTAATTTTAAAAATTTCGTTATTTCTCGTTGTACACTGCCAATTTTATTTATTTATATTATTGTAGTATTTTGGATATATTATTTATCTTTAATAAATTGTTAAATGTTGTTGCTCTTTTTATTTTCCCAAGTCATAGAGTCAGTATTTAAAGTAACTCCATCATGACCGAAAGGTCCGTGACACTATGTCAAAATCCGCAAGAGCGTATTAGAATATTATGAAACCATTTTTTAAAATATTTTAAAATTATGGTAAAAATCAGAAATGAGGAATGATGAATACATGCCCAGACCCAAATTTAATCGGCTGTAAGACCAGCAAATTTTGAGAGACGTGCCATAATTATCGTATTTGCATGATATACTGAAAAATTGCCCAATTTTCGGAATTATTATTTTCCAACTTACGAGCTAGATTGTATTTCTGTTGCATACACAGGTTTAATGCGTTTAATATTTTTATATTATATTATTTTATGCGTACAATTATAAAAATGTTTAATTACAGGGTGATTCACAAATGTGACGGTAGTTCTTCTGCAAAATTTCACTTATTTTACTGTGACATTAGGGAAGCATTTTTTCAAAAAGTACTACTCGATATGGTATTTTGTCGGCCATATATTGTATAATACACATTTCTTATGCAGGATGTTTTATAGTGAGAACCACAAAATAATTTTTTTTAGGGATTACTTTAAACCCCTGTACTTTATAAATGTATTTTTGGGGAAAGTAATATCACTGAAATATGCGTGCCTCTAAGGTTTAAAATAAACAAGCTGGCTTATTTGTTGAAAGATATTCTATTTTATTGTTAGAGATTTTATGTTAATTTTTAAGCCTTAGTTGTATTGTTTTTTTATGTACTGTTCATTAGTTTTTGTCATTGATGTAAAAATGTCTTTAAAAAGAAAGTGCTGTCAAAAGTAAAACCTTGTATTTTTACATTTTACATCTTAGGAATCAACTGTGGCCTAAATACTTTCTTGCGATAGCGACATCCCAACAGGTCGATATTCCAACAGGTTATGGTCACAGAAGGAAGTAATTTAGAAAATATGTCGTCGCTTAGTAGGACGGGAGAATTATCAAGATTGGAAGTATGGTGAGGAGTTGTACCTGAAAGATTTGAACGTATGGAATGCTGTTGATGGTTATCCTCTTGATTATCAAACTGATTAGACTACAAGAAGTAGAAGCGACCAAAAAGCCTCAATCAAAATAGGTTTAATGGTTATGGTTTGTTGTTATCCTTACTTTAGAAGTTGTAAAACTGCTAAGGACGTGTGGGAGAATTTAGAAAAAGCTTTTGAGAATAAAAGCCTAAATAGACGACTTCGTTTTCTTCGTTTAATGTGCTTATTGAGACTAGAACATTTCATGTCTATGGAACCTTACGTGAATGAGTTTATGTCTATTAAAATAGCTCTTGCAAGTATGGAAAAGCCCGTAGAAGATGAATTTCTTGGTGCCGCACTATTAGCTGATCTGCCTTCTGATTACGACGACCCTATGATTATGGTAATAGAGAACTCAGCTAAAATAACGAGTGATTTTGTGAAAACTAAATTGCTTCAAAACACCCATTCGGACCATTAACAAAGTAGTTCTGAATCTGCAATGGTAAGTTTAAGCCTAAAAAGAAGAACCAAGGAAATATAATGTTGGGGGCGTGTTGAAGTTGGACATGTAAGACCCAATTGTCCCAAGAAAAGGGCATCGGTTACTAAACCAAATAGAGAAAAATCTGATGAACAAAAATCTCTAGTAGCCGCATTTGGTGTTAAAGTATCAAGCGGCGATTGATATGTTGACTTCGGTTCTTTCGCCCACATGACTTTCCGTAAAGATTGGTTTTCTCTTTTTAACTTTACTATAAATAATGTTGAAGTTAGTGTTGCCAATGAATATAAATTATTTAGCGAAGGTATTGGTAATGTGCCAATAAAACTGAAAAATGAGAATAGCATAACAACAATTACAGATGCTATATTTGTACATGGTATGCATGTAAATTTGTTATCTGTAAGCATGTTAGTTTTTAAAGGATTAGTTGTCTTTTACCCTACTGTTTGTAGGACAATGGAAAACGAAAACTGTAAAATAGAAGGAAAATTTTTTGCTACAGCTTTGATTAAATATCTCTGACGATGTTTCTTTTAGTATTCCTAGTCAACCTTGTTTAGCTGTAAATAATTTTTATGAGTTGTGGTACAAGCGCTTATGTCACTTGAATAGAAAGTCTATAAAAGTATTAAAAAATGGCTTAACAATTGGTATTTCTTTTTCCGATGATAACGGCAATGTTTGCATATCCTGCAACTTAAACAAGAAGATCTGTGCGGGCCAATGCTTGTGCCATCTTGGAGTGAAACAAATTATATGTTCACCCTGATAGACGACTGCACTAGAAAAATATTTGTCTACTTTTTAAAGACGAAAGATCAAGTTTGTTCAACTTTTTCAACTTTCAAAGAATTTAAAATAGTGATTGAGAATCAAACAAACTTGAAGATCAAAAAATTAAAGACTGATAATGGTGGTGGGTTTAACAATCATCCTTTAAATGAATATGAAGAAAAAAAATGGAATTTTGCATTAGTTGACTATACCGTACAATCTCCAGCAGAACGGGAAAGCTGAACGAGTTAATAGAACTGTAATAAAAAGAGTTAGGTGTATGATGCATGAAGCAAAGTGTGAGAAAAGAATGTGGGCTCAGGCTACAAATACAGTTGTTTACATTATAAATCGTTCACCACATAAATCGCTTCCTAATATAACTCCTGAGGAAAAATGGAGAGGTGAAGAAGTAAATTTAAGTCATCTGATGCATTGGTTACGTCTATATTCCTGATCACAAGCAAAGTAAGTTAGATATAAAAAGCAATAGAATGATTTTCGTTGGTTATGAAGAATCAGGGTATAGATTTTATGATTATGCTAACCCACAGAAAATCATAAGAGCCAGAGACGTTGTGTTTTTAGAAAATGAGTTTGGGTTGACCTCAGGAAAAAGTGATATACCAATTATTATTCATAATGTACTTACTATACCTATTTACATAGATGAAAACGTTCCTGAACATGTGATTTTGAAAGAAAATATAACCCAAAATACTGTTTTATGTTTATTCAATAAAAATTTTATCTAATTACCCTAACCCTAGCTTTACGTACCGACGGTTACCCATATTTGAATTTTACAAAGTACCCCAGGAACGGCTCTGAAATATAAAAATGGCCGCAGTAAAATTTTTTTCTCTTGTTTTTCTTTTCTGAACACTTTTTATGAAACTATATGCCATTTAACATTCTTGTGATATATTTTCAACAAAACTAGAAAAATACCTTGTCGCGAGTATTTGTAACGAACGAGCAAGTCGAGCAGCGAATTCAATTCCCTAAAAGCATGTCGAATCAAAAAGGCCGCCTTAGATGTATGAGCTGAATAACAATCCGACTCAACGAGGCTGGACACTTAATAGAATCAGACTTGGATGTGGTCTGAATTTTACCTCTTTTTCTTCACCTAAGGAGGATATAAAATCTAATCATTAAATGAAATATTTGTGAAAATGCTGGGGCAAAGGAAAAATTTATAGTGGCATCTTCGAGCATTTTATTCGTGTCGGAATAGAGGGTTTTTAATTAAAATTTCCAGGGCTCGTATCTAGGATATTTTATTGGTTGCTGGAAGCCAGAAAACCGATGTTATTATGACGACTTCAATGTTCAAATTCCGATATTCATATCCCATAAAATTTACACAAAAAGATTGAAACCATTTAATATTTTGTCAGAAAATTCATCAAAAAAAAAAAAAAACTCAAATATGAGGTGACAATTTAAAAACGTAAATAGCTATATTTTACGAACCTTAATATGATATCCGAAAAGTAAAATGTAATAAAAACAATTTATTTTATTGTCGTGGACTAGAAACATTTAAACATTCATATAAACATACTATCCTTCTTTTTAGGGGTCTTTTAATTCCAGTATCCAATTGCTTTACCTATTAATGGATGCTATATATACAGTGTGTTCTCAAATAGGTAAAACAACTGTTGGAAAAGGTACAAAATTGTCGACTTAAATTTAAATTTTTTGGGATCTGTCCCTGCTTAATTATACACTAATTTTCAATTTTAAGAAATCAAGAATTTTTCGGAATTGTTTAAAAAACTTACTTTTTTTCAGAGTAAAGTGCCTTTTATGTTGAATATATGACCAAAAGTTATAAAGAAAAGTTTAAAAAGGTTAAAAAAAATCATAGTTGGCCGAGGATTTTCAAATTTGTTATACAGTGTGGAATAGCCAAATTGAATAAATACAGTAATAAATAAATGGGGGCGTGTTCTGAAAAACGCTAAGATACGTCAATTATTATTTTTAGTTGCGCATTTTTTAACAAAAATGTTAAAAACTCTCAACAATTTAACCCTAAGCCCCTCCTCTAATTTACCCACCCATGAAGATGATCAAAAACTTGCGTTTAGTACATTAAATAGAGCGTAAAAAGTTTACCATTTGTACCAAATTTCACTTAGTTATCTTTAAAAGTTTAGAAAATATTTTCAAAAATGTGTCATAAGGACTTTACTTTTAATACCCTGTATCTCGGTTTATATAAACTTTAACTCCGATTTTAGGATGTAGATTACACTGTTAAAACATGACCGGCTAATTTCGGGACACCCTGTATATTTGGACCAGTATACAAAATATAGTTAAAAGAATAAACGACTTACCTGTAAGGAAGTTCGTTCTATATCGTGATATCCCACTTCGGCCGTTCTCACTTCGGCCGTTTTGAAAAATTTACCTCTTTTTGTCCCATTTCGGCCGCTTGTCCTTTTCATGCGTTTAAGGTAAAACGAATACGCTGCATTTCGGCCGGTCAATATACAGTACAGGGTGGCAATTACGCTTTGGTTTGGCAATTTTGGGAGCAGAGTTAATTATAAAAAAATATTCAAGTCGTTCAATTTAAGGGAAAAAATATTTGGAAATGTTTCATTACCGGAACAAATCTGAAATTGTGTTCCCACCACAATTAGCGGACAACTTTTTAGTTATAGAAGACGGTGTTGAAGACGAAATGTTAATATTTATTAACGTATGTGAATCTTTATTAAAATATATGAAGTATTTTTTGGAGACGGAACATTTAAGAGCTGTTCTTTATTATTTTTTCAATTGTACACTATACATGCAGATGTAAAAAGTACCGAGGATAGTACTTCTATTATTCCAGTAATTTTTGCTCTTTTGCCGAATAAGGAAAAAAACCTATATAAGACATTTTTCCTTGCTTGTTTCAAAGTTTAAAAATTTTTCACCAAAAGTATTTAAATTGGATTTTGAAGTAGCTACCATAAATGCAGTAAGATATGTATTTCCCAAAACTGTCATTCATGGATGCAATTTTCACTTTAATCAGGCCATATGGCGCAAAGTTCAAGATTTAGGTTTAGTGTTATCATATTGAAATCAAAGTGAAGTACGAAATCATATTAGAATGTGTGCTGCTCTGGCTCATTTACCCGAAGAAAATATCGTTGAGGGATGGCTGATTATAATGGAAACTTCACCTATGAATGATGTAGTTATTAAATTTAATTATTATTTTACTTCACAATGGTTAGATAATCCAATTATCCAAAATATTTGGATATGTTCGGGGCACAGACACCGGACTACAAACGCAGTGGAAGGGTGGCATAGTAAAATTAAATAAAAAAATTGGGAAAAGTCATCCAAACCATGGGCGAAGTTATGTCATCAGATCTGGGGGGGCTAAAGCCCTAACCCTAGTCATATAATATATAACAGTTCTAGAGGTATACTGAAGTTAAGTAAAAAAATTCTGGCGAATCTATGAAAATTAATAAAATATAATTAATAAAATATCATATATAAGTGAAAAAACTGAATAATTTTCATTTTCATGACAATAATTTTCATCACAAAAATTTCTCTAATTTTCGCAACAAGAGTTGATATGGACAATCCACTCGAGTTGTGCAGTATATTTTTTCTACGAACTACTAACGAAAATCTACAAATTTAAAAAATTATTTTAGATTAAGACAAAATAAGCCATTTTAAAATAATTTATAAATTTTATTAATTTATAAAATAAAAAACATAAAAAAATTAGCCCCTATAGTCCAGATTCGAACCCAGGCTATTCGCGTGGAAGGCAAATGCTCTGTCCTCAGCTCCACCGCCACTTTTAGGTTTTTAATTTTAATACTCGTAATTAAATTAGTTTCATACAATTTGATTAAAATTTACTTTTTTAAATGTGGCCCAAATAAAATTAAAATGTTATGTTTTATCGATTATAAACAAAAATAACTAATTTTAACGTATATGTAATCTTAATGACTAAAAAATATACTGACAGTTTGTCAGAATTTAAAATTTTAAAAATAATAGTAGTTGGATTTCCAAAATATGAACTGGGATTTGTGGATTTCATTATTTTGCAGTTTTCTCGCTATGTTATGTTATGTTGGGAATGGGGTGTTAATACACTGCGACCTAAAATATCTATTGTGCCCCCTTCTGTCGCTAATGCAGCAAGGAAATGTCTCAATGCCTATAACGACCCTTTCAATTATATCTTCTCAAGGAAGTGTAGGATTTGGAGTGGCTTCAAGTTTCTATTTGATATGCTCCTAGGTATAGTACCCTTGGATTCTGGAGTGCTACACATTCAGTTAGAATGTAAATGAAGGTTTCGTCCTTCTCCTCACAGAATCTTCACTCACTATTTTCTACTACTCTCAGTTTACTAAGGTGTCCTTTTAGTTGGCAATGCCCAGTAAGGATCCCTGTTACAAGTGTCCTCAGTACTAGAAAAATGTATATTATGATAACAGCTTAAAATACAATCTGGCTAATGTGGAATACCCCGAAAGCCTTGCCAGACTTGTCTAATGATCGTCAGGCGCGCTAAATTCTGCACGTTCGATTACTATTTCTCTCATCGTTTAACTACCTGGCTTGTCAGGTCCGACCGAAATACGGTTTTATAACCGAAACCCAATTTCGGCTCCTTTCTTAGTTTCGGTCGAAACCGAAACAGAAATAAGAACTTTCTTTTAAGGCAATCTCTTATTGAAATTTGCAATATCTTTGTTTAAGACTAATTAACTCGTATTATACATTTTAGCTACATTTACTTATTACCTATTTATTTATGTGATCCAAAGAAGCCATTAATAAATTTATTGACATTGTTTTTTCTTATTACTTTTGAAACTAAAAAAAAAAAATAAGTGAATTACAAAGTAGCAATCATTTCTGCATCTGTCTCTAGATTTTTTGTAACAAAAAATAGTATTATGAAGGGAATTATATATAATGTAATTTTTATTAAAAAAAAAAAAAAACAAATTCAGATAATTAAATATGTTTGTTACTTATAATTAAATTAATATTCATAAGTAAACAGTCTAACGTTGTAGGCTAGAAATAATATTTTTTCCACGTTTCACCTAAAAAAATGCTCCTTTGATACGAATAAATTAGACCAGGAGCACTGAAGACTGTTCAGTTGAAACAAAGCAGAGAAGTACGTGCACTGTGTAGGAATGGCACCCGGCACATTCGCCATTGTGCCGGACACAACCAAGTGCGATACGAAAACTTTCGAAAGTAGTTTCGTAGTTGGCTGCAGTCTCGGCCAGTTTTCCGCCGAAACCGAAACTGTAGTCGAAACTCTTATTTTAAGCCGAAGTTGGCCAAAACCGTATCCGAACCTTCGGCCGGACACTACTTATGAGTCTAAATTATTTCCGAAAACGATTGAGTCGAAGACGATTGATATTTTTCTTAAAATATGCGTGAGTGAGCAAAAATTTAGGCACCAGTGGTAGGTATTGGGTAAGAAAATTTTACACCAAAATATCCAAATTTCAAAACTTGGCAGACATACATTAAAACGACTAAAATCAAATTTTCAAAGCTGGCCATAGAACAACATATAAAACATATGCATAAAAGAGCTTCTCAACTGTCAAAAACATTTTCAGTATAATTTCGTTCAGGGTACCCACCAAAAGAAAAATTTCCGGAAATTTTTCATGGAAGCGTTTGAAAATAACGGTATTTGATCTGCTATAAAATAGACCTGTAAAATTATAATATAATCTATCACATGACAAATTTTCAAACCCGGGAAAATAAAAGCAAAAATATTATATTTTTTCGATTTTGAAGATATTACCAGACTCATTTGCCAATTTCATAAATCAGCCAGACTTATTATTATTAACAGTTCATGATTGTATCAATTTATATGCTAAATTTTCTGCCACACTCACTTTCCACTATCTGATATATTCCAAACTGCTATTTTTATAAGCTTTATGTTCTAGTTTAGTAAATGTAAAATATTTATGACTGAGAAAATAAGTGAACAGTTTATTTTCATATACACCGATTGGAAAAATGAGTACGAGTAAAATTCACTGCCTCCTGAACTAAATGTAAAATTTCAGAATCAATCAAATGGCACGATTTTTCTTTATTTATTAATTTCTGTTCTGAAATCTGAAATGTGTGGACAGATGTGCGATAAATGTTCGAATTATTTTTGGGGGGGCTAATTTGGTTTTTGGGGGGGCTTAGCCCCCCCAAGCCCCCCCCTAACTTCGCCCATGATCCAAACATTTTCGAGTTAATAACTGTATTGAAAGAGGAGGCTGCTTAAATATAATTAAATTACAAAAAATAAATCTATATATACCAACTCCAAAAAGATTAAAAAAATACGTTGATATTGATATTAGAATTAAAAAAACATTAAATGATTTAAGGGACAAAAATATTGACTTAAAAAATGCGTTGAACAAATTCATGTACATTACTAAATTTGAGTAAAATTGTGTTGTCATACTGCGTATTATCTATTAATTTTTTATTGTATCATTGGATTGTTTTTCTAAAAAATATTGTAATAAAGAATTTGAGTTTATTAAATTTGTTTTTCTTTTAACTGTTTGTATATTATGCTAAAAAATTAACAAGTTTACAATATATAAACAAACGGCCGATATTATTTAAGTAATCTTAATCTAAATATCCCAAAAAGGTTGACCGGCCAAAATGTAACTCTAATCTTAATTTAAATATACCAAAAAGGGCGACCGACCGAAAAGCAACTTTTTTATTTAACGGCCGATATGGGAACGGCCGAAGTGGTACTAAACCGTTCTATATTATATAAGTTATTTAATCCAAATAGATAGGTCCCAAACCCATATGACAGACACACCAACCCTACAAGGTCTGTTTTTTTATTCTCTTTCGATACTTATTTTCATTTTATTCAAAATAATGTAATGAAATGAATACGTAAGGTCGAGTCAGGTAACGTAGCGGCTGATAAGAGAGTATTTTTTTGTCTATTTTTTGGTGATTCACTCTTTAAAATAATGGTACTACATGTAAAGTATCTATTTGGACGAATATACCCGTATAATTTAGAACTAACTTCTTTACAGGTAAGTCGTTGGTTCTTCTAATTATATTTCATATACATATTCAAATAAGTTAGTCATACTACAAATTTTAACACAACATATTAGCCAGCCTGATATTTTAAGAAAAATAGTTACCTACTTCTTATCATGTCTTAAACGTGATAGAACAAAAATCTATTTATATTTTGGACTTAATAAAATAGACTTTACTTATGTCTATATTTCTAGAACCACTACCTGTAGCATTTCAGTATATTTTTTAGAACCTGCACTAAATATTCATGAAAAATCCACTAAATTAATTGTCAAGTCATTTATTTGTCAAGTTTGTTTATGTCCACATACACATTTTTTGACATTTTGTATATAAATATTTAATTGTCCATATTATATAATATTTATTATATTATATAGTTTCCAGGCTCATATTAGTATTCTGAAAATTTATTTTCGTTCCCCCCTTACCTATTTTCTATCCATTTTAGCCAACCTCAATTCTCTTATTCTCTTCTTTTCTAAAACAATATTCACTTGTTCAAACTTCATTATGATGATCCATGCTGTCACACCAAAAACAATTAATACGGAAATCAAGTAAATCCAACACTCTCGCAATTTATACCAAGGTCTTGGAGGGTCTGCCTTGAAAGGTTTGACATTTTTGGATTTATTTTTATCGGATACCTTTTCGACGTCGTTGACATTTTCAATACGTTCGTTTTCTGAAGACATTTCGTTTATTAGAAAATATTTAACAGTTTTTAATGCTGTGAAATGAACTTCAGAAACAATTAATGAATGATTTGTCATATCTTTCAATAAAAGAACGGTTCTTATCCCTTCCAATGCTTGCCGACACTAGTATCAGGCGCAACTTTGTTTGGGTTTTGTTGGAACTATGTACAGGGTGTTACGAACATTGGATTAAATATTGAATATGTTAAATCTACTTATATTTATTTAATTGATAAATACATTACATTATTTTAATTTAATCATTTGAAATTGATACATGGTACGCGGTGTCACATTTTCTGTAACTCGTTTGTTGTTTTACTCTCTAAAATTATATTATTTACCTCACAAGTTTATTTTATTTTAAGTTCTATACTTACTGTATTTGGCCTTTTTCCTCTAGTAGTAGAAGTGATCGTCTAGGTAATTAATTGGTAATTTATATACCCACGTTGTGATAATGTTAATGAAATTAAACCAGGATTCGATGCAAAGTTTAGTGCAAATTAATAAATAAAACCAGACAAATTTATATTTAAACTCTTTTATTTTTCATACTTTAAATGTGATGCAATAATTAGCAAAGTATATTACAATTGGTACTATTTACTGAGATCCCACTTGAGTCCCATTCAAACGCAGACCACGTTCATTTGCTATCAAGATATATTTTATTTAGGTTGACGACCAACAAAGTTAACGAACAGCGCCAATTCTCCAGTTGGTTAACTACTGTATTGATTTTTTATTTTATTATATTCTAGATATACACAGGTTGCACCCTCTTAGGTAGATATTTCAATGAGTATAGAGGTGATGAACAACGGAAATAACGAACAGCGCCAATTCGCCAGTTAGTTACCTTATTATATTGATTTCACATATACTTTGTTTCAAATCTTGTAAAATGGGTGGCTTAGCATATAGGTGTCCCCCCTTGAGCTAACGAACATTGTATTCATCAGCTGGTTAACTTACTGTTAAATTTTATTATCTTGGTTTGTACAATTTATTTAAGATACCATATCCTTGTATATTTCTAAAATATTGATTTTTATAATTTCTATTGAAATTACTTAATACAACCCTGTACTTTTTTATATTGATTATTATAATGTCTATTGAAATAACTTATGGTTTATTGGTTACATTGATAATATTTTGAAGAAAATGTCAGGCCCTCGTCTAAACGATCCCAGTGGTATCTCAAAGAAAGTTAAATAAATCTTTTATCAACATTAAAAATACAGATATTTCATTATGTTATAATTTTATCTAGCGTTGTGACGGCGTAGATAAAGTTTGTATTACCAGAACATACCAGAACTTTAAGCTGCCAATTTATATTACAAGTGTATCAGGTGGCTATTATTTATGAAATAATTTCGACATTAGTTTTGTGTATTCCGCATATTTATATGTCCGGTCTATATGTTAACCTGCCAAATTTTGAATGTATTGTTTGAAAAACAAAATATTTTCTTCTCAAGCATTACTAATTTATTTTTTATTTGTAATATTTTTTTCAAAAACTTTATGTCAATAAAAAATTACAGTTGCATGTGTCAAATAGACAGTAACAATCACGAAATAATTCTGTTTTACTCTATAGCACTTGGTTTTCTAAACCTGCCTTCACCGGAATTTTCAATTTTCCTATATTAAACAGAATAATCAATTGTATCAATATGAAGGAGAGAAGATGTGGTATGGACGTTGTCAGTAACCGGATAGCAGCTGATTACCGATCCGAGACCTGACCTCTAAATCACAGCATTGATACTGTGTCGTTTACTATTCACTTCAACATAAGCAAAGCAAAACCGCAGCACTGTATATTTTATACATATTACCAATAAATTAATCGTTAATCGTTAATCGTTAATCGTTAATCGTTAATCGTTAATCGTTAATCGTTAATCGTTAATCGTTAATCGTTAATCGTTAATCGTTAATCGTTAATCGTTAATCGTTAATCGTTAATCGTTAATCGTTAATCGTTAATCGTTAATCGTTAATCGTTAATCGTTAATCGTTAATCGTTAATCGTTAATCGTTAATCGTTAATCGTTAATCGTTAATCGTTAATCGTTAATCGTTAATCGTTAATCGTTAATCGTTAATCGTTAATCGTTAATCGTTAATCGTTAATCGTTAATCGTTAATCGTTAATCGTTAATCGTTAATCGTTAATCGTTAATCGTTAATCGTTAATCGTTAATCGTTAATCGTTAATCGTTAATCGTTAATCGTTAATCGTTAATCGTTAATCGTTAATCGTTAATCGTTAATCGTTAATCGTTAATCGTTAATCGTTAATCGTTAATCGTTAATCGTTAATCGTTAATCGTTAATCGTTAATAGTTAATCGTTAATCTTTAATCGTTAATCGTTAATCGTTAATCGTTAATCGTTAATCGTTAATCGTTAATCGTTAATCGTTAATCGTTAATCGTTAATCGTTAATCGTTAATCGTTAATCGTTAATCGTTAATCGTTAATCGTTAATCGTTAATCGTTAATCGTTAATCGTTAATCGTTAATCGTTAATCGTTAATCGTTAATCGTTAATCGTTAATCGTTAATCGTTATTATTAACTGATAAAGTATGTATTACCAGAACTTCCAGCTGCCAATTTACATCACATGTGTACCAGGTGGCTATTCTTTAGAAAATAATTTTGACGTTATTTTTGTATTTCGCATATTTATATGCCCAGTCAATATGTCAACCTACCAAATTTTAAACGTATTTTTTGAAAGATAAATTATTTTATTTTGAAGCATTACTAATTTATTTAATATTGGTAATATATTTTTTAAAAGTTTCTGTCAATAAGGAGATAATTTTAAATAAAATTAAAAAATTATTAGTAGCGTGTCAAATAGACAGTAAGAATCACGAAATAATTTTAGTACAATTTCCTAAACGTATATATCTAAAAGCAACATGCTTGAAGAATGACGGAAATTCAATTTAAAAAAGTAATTTAGAGAACAATAATATTTTGGACAATATGAAAGGTACCACCATGTATGTTTCAAATGCAGAAAAAAACAAATGTCTCTCAGTGTCTAACGATAGCGACGTTTGCAGATTTTAATCGTATAATAAACGCAAACGGTATATTAACGATTAAGATATCTAAACAATTTAAATGGTTAAAGATAAATCACAATAATGCTTCCTGTAAAGCTTGTTATAAAGTGCAACTATGAAGAAATAATGATTTGAAATAAATTTTAAAATACCTATGTTCTACATAAAATAATGAAATATTGAGGGTGAAAATAAAGGACTCTAAGCATTTATACTAGTGGTAAAAGGTAACATAATAGCTATAGATAACGCCATAGGGCCACTGTGACCAATAACTTAAAATCAAATTTTATGACAAGTGACACCTCGTTTTAAAGGTATTTAAAATAAGTATTCAGTCATACTAATTTTGTTTGGATTTAGTTGAATCTGCTGAATTTTATATACAGTATCGGCTATCAAACAATGTCCAATAGGTACGCTCTTACACAAGCGATAAGAAAACGAATAATGGGGTCTATTCTGTAACAATTCCTTTATATTTAACGGCCTTTAAAAATATTGTATTCTTTACTTCTGTCATTATTTAAACGGATCTTTAAAATACATTAGAGGACTATCTTAAAGAAATCTGTTTAAATAATGACAGAAGTAAATTAACGAATACGAACATATGTTTAAAGGTCGACAATATTTTTAAAGGCCGTTAAATATAAAGGAATTTTTACAGAATAGACTCCAGTGGGGCCTATTCTGTAACAATTCCTTTATATTTAACGGCCTTTAAAAATATTTTCTTCTTTACTTCTGTCATTATTTAAACGGATCTTTAAAATACATTAGAAGACTATCTTAAAGAAATCTGTTTAAGTAATGACAGAAGTAAATTAACGAATACGAACATGTTTTTATAGGCCGCTAATATTTTTAAAGGCCGTTAAATATAAAGGAATTGTTACAGAATAGACCCCAATATCTGTTTATACGGCCAACGTTACAACTCGGTCGATTCATCTAAACTGGCAACGCTGATATTCGTATCCTGCTCGCTCTAATACACTTGTGCAACGCATATTGGAAAACGTTCAGTGGCCGATATTGTATCTTGCAGTTTTTGACCCCCAATTAAAGTGTCCATGTGCACAAAATTTTCCTATGACTAGTTTTTGAAATAAAGGGTGTTCAAAAATATTTAAAAAGACATTTTAATTTTGTTGAGATTCGTTAATATTAAAAGTTATGGTTTGACTCTCTGAGATGTGACTATTCAAATAAGATATTAACTATTTTGTACAGCTCTACAGGCCGAGTAATTATTTTAAATTAAAGTTGAAACAATCTATTTACGCCTATTATAAGTGTGTGTAAAGGAATCTTTATTATTATTAAAAATACATGTGTATGGATCTAAAAAGTTGGTTCAGTGAATGTTGCTATTTTACAATATACCCTGTGTTCAGGTCTTTTTTAAATAAAGTGGACTGTATAAAAGTAACGTATATATTACGAAAAAAAAAATGAATATGTAAGTCCGTGTACTATTTGATTTTCTTTAAATTTGTTTCTCGGTATGTTTTGGTATTAGGAAAAGGTAATATGAGAAGATGCTTCAGCGCACAGCTGGTTGTTTAATATGGTGTTATCGGCATCGACTACTAAGGCCATTAGCCTCGTGTTCTGTGTAGGCTTTGTAGCTGTTTCCCAGCGCCACTTTAGGAACAGCACTGTTAATTAGAACCCAACAGTGAATGGTCGAGTGGGAAATCCTACCAAGACATCAGAATTAATTTTAAATAATTAAATTAAATTAAAAAATCCCGGCCAACGGCCGAGCCGCACTTAAAAGGATCACAACGGCGCTGATTTATGATTATTACCCATGGTATGGATTTCGAGTGTTTTAGGTTACTTGCAGGTGAGATTTATCACTGAGTGTCCTTTTTCTTTTGGTATTTGAGTTTTTAGATAAATGCCTTTAATATTTATTGTTATTTAATTGTTGATTAGATCATAAAGATAACTGTTTTGAATACTGATTTAATAATTATTCGTGCGTAAATAAAAATAATATCTGAAGCGAATAATCGCGCGTTTAATCCCTTTTGTTCATTGCATTAAATTCGTCCTTCGGGGTAAAGCTCTAGTAGGTGGAGCGAGTATGTCGCGCGTTTAATCCCTTCATACTCATTACACAGCTCAGTACTAGTAGAAATGTGAGGCATATCGCCTGTCGAATCCCTGTACGCCAAAAGGATACTAACTAGGCAGGGGTCACGTCGTGTGTTATATCCCTTCGTGACCACATTTCATACTCCTAGGTACTATGCCTTGATAATGAAATAGACGAAACAGTAATAAGTACATTGTGTGTCGAATTCCTGTATACATAGTGATTGTTCGAATAATTGTTAAGATAATAAATAATTATTGAGATAATAAATAGTTGTTAAGATAATAAATCAAAAATTACTAAAGTAATGTTCATGGACACTTTACGAATATTTTCTTCTTTATAGGAAAAAACCGACTATGTGCATTAAATGAACAGCGCCTCGATCAATGAAAACAGCCTGACACTTGTCATTTTTTTATTGTTTGGTAATTATATAAACATTTATAAATTTGTCTTTTGACCTTTGTTTACTAGATTTTATTTATCTTTATCTAAACATATCTCTCTCTCTATCTCTCTCTCCTCCTTTTTTCATAGGTAAAAAAACAGGTCGGCCATATACAAAACTAAATATGTTATTGGTCTAAATAAATGTAAAATGTACAAAGAACCCAACGGTTCTTTGACACCTGACGCTACCCGGTAACATCTGGGGTTTGCGTAATATCAGACCACCCAGTGAATTATTGACCCTGTGTATTGTAATGTACAACACCACCTCAACAAAAATATATACTTCAGATATTACATACAGGTAGAGAAAAATGTTATATAAAGTTGAAATATACAAAAATTGCCATTTTGTACAAAACTCCTTGTAGAAAGATAATTAATCGGTCAAATAAAGAATGATTTTGATATGTTAAAACAACAATCTTATCAAGTTTATTTTTATAAATTAAACCATGTTACTAGGACTAGTTTTGTTCGGATGGAATCAATTTTTTTATTACTACCAGGGGCGGCTACTCTTTAGGGCCTCATGACCGCGCGCCCCTTTTTAAAAATACCAGAGATATCAGAGAATAAAATCCTCATTAATAATATTATTTATTTATTTTATAATTTTTCCAATCGTCTCCACACATGCTATAATAATAGTCTAAGATCGGAAGTAAGATTGACCTTCACCCATCTGTTTAATGGATGAAAGTTTATTTTTATTAAATAAAATATGTTTATAAATATACCGCAAATAGGTTGTCTAAGAAAATACGGTCCAGACTATTTATTTTCTTAAAGTAAAAAAAAACGACACCCTGTAAAGTATTCCCCAGATACTTCTACTGTGCCCAAACTTTAATCAGATCACCGCAGGATGGATTTCAGCTTAAGTTTAAAATTTGGTGTTTTTCTCTTCATCCGTTTCTGAGTTTTCTTCAAAATTCGAAATTTGCACTTTTTCTCAAATATCTCAAATTACATCTATTTTAGGGAAATCATGTACCTATAGGAACAAAAAATAAAGAATGACATCATAAGCAACTTGTATCATGATTCCCATACTTTCCTTATCTGTACAAAGAAAGGAAAGTAAAAAATTGCCGTGACCGTATTTTCTTAGGCAACCCATTTGCGGTATATTTAAAAACATATTTTATTTAATAAAAGAAAACTTTTATCCATTAAACAGATGAGTGAAGGTCCGCATCACTATGGAAACGGAGTCTGGTATGCGCTACAGTACATGTTACAGTCGGCTGTTTAAGAGCAGATTAAGGCTCAATTTTTTCTCGGCCTGCCATCATTTAGAATTTAGATGATGAGAGGTCAGGCGCCTGTTCTGCTTTTGAAAAGCTGTTTTATAGTAAATGAGAGATTAAATCCCTTTGCTATGATATCAATAAATAGAAATTTAGTTCTGGAGATAAATGATTTCGACAAAAAAAGTATTTCAATGAAGGACCGTAGAGCAAATTTCAATTTCAGGAGGTCATACAATGAATTTTCGAAAAAACCGGAAATTAAGAACAATATAAATATGTCGTTTTTCTGCTGATTTTAACTTGAGTTAACCTCAATATTAATATCACGCTACAGTTGTTAGGTATGTGTCTAACACCGAGAGATAAGTTATAATTCGTAAGTCAGATGTTTTTGAGGAAATACCTCTTAGACCGGTTGTTATCTATGTCAGTGGCTTACTGAAATACTCAAGGAACATTACAAAGATCATTTTGTTCGTGTAATAAAGAACAGTGTACAATTGATAGAAAAAATCGAAGAGGTTCAGGGGCCCTATCCTCGGCTATCGTTTTCTAAAAAACGTATACGCTTTAGCAACATACGAGCTATTCGCTATTCTCGACATTCGTTTTAAAAGCGTGTACGCTTTTAAAAGGGGGGTTTTACAGCGAGCGGAATTTTTCACACGTTTTTGATAAAACGTGCATGTTTTCAAGGATTTAGTCAATGTCACTTATATGTCACTTTTAGGATGATTAATAATATTGAATGATTTAAACAATTCTTGGTAAACTACTTTTTAATAATACCTACAAAAGTATCTAGTTTCTTATAAATATGGTTTGCAGTACTAAAAAAGTCCAATAGCTGAGAATTTCTTTCAATTATATTATCAATAATTGTACAATTAGAAAACTTGGAAGATAAGAATGCTTAAAGATTCAGACTTGCAGAGGCAGAATCCATTTTTTGATTTTAATTGATATTGAATGAATATTTTTTATATCTTACCGTGTAAGAATTTAATTATTAATTTATGTATGTTTTATTTACAAATGTTAATTTGCTTGCGGTTTCTTACAAGTGGTAGTTCAAAGCTCTTCTCTATCACACGTTGTGTCCAGAAATGTTTACAATTTTGTAAAATTGCCACAAAATATTAAAGAACTGAATAAGATAAGCACAGTTATTAGTTAAATGAATTTTGTACCATAAAAACTAGGTTTTTATGATGTACGATTTTCCTAGTATTATAGGTTGCATTAATTGCACCCGTATAGCTATTTTTACGCCACCAATTAACGATTCAGTTTATCCTGAACATCGATATATTATGTGATTAGAAAAAATGATCATTCGACAAATTTACAATTGGTTTGTTGTAATTAAATTACATAATCCTTATTCTTTTATGGCCTGCACATTACTTGAATTCAACCATATAGACAGTTTACAGTGATGCCAGACATATTATTTGCTTGTTAAAAACGTACACGTCTTAAAAAACGAATACTCATCGAACGTCAGTCAAGAATATAGATTTCAAAAACTACTCGCTTTTCAACCACTCACTTTCGAAAACGGTTCGTTTTTTTTTAGCGATTGTCGAGGATAGCCGCCTAGGTGAATGACACAGATTACTTAATTTCGTTGTGGCTCCTATACACGATCGGCCATCATGGGCGATCACAGGTGAGTACCATCGTCTTTGATAATTTACAATGTTAGTAACATTGTTTATATGATGAGTGTAGACACAAATCACATAAATAGGAATGTAATGGCCCATCAAGGCCGATTGTGTTGATGACTGCGCAATGAAGGGATCGATGATTACGCAATGAATGACCCATCATGACCGATCGTGTATAGAAGCCTTTAGATGTATCAAACCTTTTTACTAATGTACCTATTTCAGAAATCTTAAGCTAAGTACAAACTGGACAACAATCGCCCGGATACATGTTGTCAACACTGTTGCCAACATGTATCCCATCAACTCTCAATAAGTTGACTCGGCAACATAGTGCCGATATTGGGCGGCAAGACATCAAAGAATTTTGTTGTTTGTTGTATGTAACCATGTTTTCAATTTGAAATGGTAAACATCGCTCAAGCATCGCTCGGTCTGGACGGTGTTGTCAACAAGTAACTTTAAAACATTATAATAGTGAGATTAACTTTCGTTGCTTTATTTTATTTTCTACAGCTAGTAGGTACGTTAAATAATATTAGCTTCAGATAACTATGTGGGCTTATTTTTCATAGGCCACGTGGTAAATTTCACTCTTTTCTGTTAATAAAAAAAATATGTATTTGTTTAAAATTGATTCGAAGATTAAACGTGGAACTTTTTTATGATAACTTCAAAGTAGAAACAGTATTTGAATATGCCATCAGAATCTTGATTCACTTTATTAGCAGCATGTGACGAATTTCTTTTACCCAAAGACAATTATGAATAAATAACTTCTTTGTTTACTTGTCCCTTACTAGACAATATCCTTTGAGCACTTCAATTATGGTTTCACATACTTCGGGTACAATTGAGGAGATTGACCATTTCGATATATTTTTTAAAAAGGTGCATTGGAGTCGTAAACGAATCTCTTGTAGCGATATATCGCAAAGCGACCATCGACCTGATTGATGTTGGAATCGCAGCACGGTAGTTCACATTCTTTTTCAATATTTTAGGGGCTACTAGAGGACTTTTTTGAAATTGCGAATTTGAAGAACGAACAACCATTATTCAAAAGTAACTCCGCCATTAAGTTGTCGCTCCCAATTTCTTTATTTTTTTTTTCTGGACATGAGAAGCAATTATGATGAGAACAGCACGAACCTGGTGATAGTAGCAGTAGATAGATTCATTTTTAAATGCCATTTGTAAATACTGCGTTTAATTTGGACGCGCAACTGGTTTTGGTTTTGACGAGCAACACTGTCGACCACATGTATCTGGATATAAGTTGAATCCAAAAATATTTTGCCAATATCCGTCAACATGTTGCCAACAGTTGGCAATATTTTGTCTAACTCACTGATCTGTATTAATACAGATCAGTGGTCTAACTTTACTCTGCCAGATGATGAACTTACTATTAGTCTTGAACAAAATTTCTTCTCTTTCAACATGTTAAAATGTTATAGAATATGGGTAAGAACTTCACTGTGCTCAATCGAGACTAGCACAGCTTACGTTGCGACGGGACCGCGATTGCTTATGCGTTCTGTAAGCGCTATTAATTAAGGACGGGGTATCCCTGTGTATTAAAATTGTATGTGTAGACCAAAAGTTAAATCGACAGTTTTTCGAATATGTAGTGTTTAAAAATCTAATTTTTGGCCAAATTAAAAATAAAGGTCTAACTTAGGTCACCTTACTATTGAAAATTAATAAATTTATTATTTTCAATAAAAACCAATCATGTAAAATAACCCCCTTTTATTTCATCTCAAAGGTGCCGTGTAGAATTATTTTAACCTCGATGTCAAACAAATAATAAAAAAAAAAGTAATACGACCTAAGTTCAACCTTTACTTGGAATTTGGTACACTCAGAATATTTTAATATTGTATATTTTTCAAAACGTGTAGATTTGAAATTTATAAGTCACTTTCTTTGAAAAAACATGTCAAAACGAATTTGGACCAAAAATGGCGTCTAATTTAACTCTAAATAAACCCCGAAAAATCAATAATTACTTCATGTAATGTAATAAAGATGGTGCTCCGATCGATAATATTTTGACTAATATTTGATTATTTCCGTTTATATTATCTGTGTTTACGGGGGATATACGAGATGATAATACTGCCTCTAATACTGTTTATATGATACAATTGGAAACGACCTTTTTTCATCGGCACTCTTTTTTCTGACATTTTGACACGCGCCTATTTGTTATATGATGTATGATTATCGGTTATTTATCAACTAAAAGAATAGGAAATTAGTACATTGTGAATGATAATATCATTTTAATGCTATTTTTGAAACTAGTTCAAAAGTTGCATTTAACGATACTCAATGTTTCATTTTACCGTCAGTTTTAGTTTGACATATCCGTCATTTTATGTTTACAAAGCTCAGTTTCTATTCGAAAGTAAGAGAAACAGTCAATATAAAATGCGAAAAACACTTTTTATCAATTTCGTTTATGTCAACTGAAAGCGACAATTGCTGAAGACGTAACAAATAAATTAGGTCGAGAAATAAAAAAATCTATACTATAAGTAACATACCATATATTATGCCTGTTAAAATAAATCAAAAATAAGAGATCATATCGTTGACGTATATACTTTTCCATCTGTATTTAGTGATTACCAATTGCAAATTACGTATGAACATGCTTCTGCGCAAAAAAAACCATTATTTCAAGTACTTGTATCATTAAAGTCCATTAAATTATTATTTTTATAAATTTGCTAATCTTTGCACTTTAAGTTTCATTATATGGGGTATCAAGACATTTTAATCCTCGTCCTCTTCTATTTAAAATTATCTCAGGTGTCATATATTCCGAGTAAAATTTTTCTAATTTTTCAACCATATTTAAAAAAAAATGGGTTGAAAATTAATTTTTTCAACAAATAGTGAATTTTCATCTCCAGTATATACTACAAAGTAACACAATTTTCTTTGAGCTATACCTAGCTGTCCTTGAATCTAAAAGTATATAAAATCATTATTAGAAAATCAAACATAAAAAGAATATTAATATTGTAGTATCATTTCTAGCACATTTCTTAAAAATCATGAATTATTTTAACATATTGAAATTTTTCACCTGAGTAGTTATGGTTTTCTTTTAAATGAATGTCACCATCTTCTATTTTTAAGCATGGAAATGGGTTTGAATATTAGGTAATGTGCGCCAATAATGTCAAATTATGACAATTCGCAGAAAACGTCAACTTTTTATTTAGATTTTAATGTGCAAAAGCCTACCTACTTTGGATATTGATCGTAGAAAAAATATATTCAGAATAATGAAACATTATTATTAAATAACAAGTTTTTTTATTGTCAAATTTAATACGTAATATTATTTTTTAATTGCAAATATTTGAATGTTAAAATTATAGCGTTTAATTTTTTTATTCAATGACGAACTCGAGAGTGATAGAAAAAAATACTACCTACCTTTAATGCAGGAAGTCGATGTCAATTTATCCAAAAATAAAACTGATTAAATGTACAATGAAACTCACTAGGACACTTGGCACAAATAAATCAATTTTCTATTAAAGAAAATAGCACTTATTAAAAACAAACAGCACAATAAAACTAAATACCCGTAAGCTTGTTTGTAAATTTATAGACTCTTAACTCCTTCCCCCAGCCTTCATTAAGTATATTAAAAGTCGTGACGTCATATTGACACAGATATACGGTAATGTGTTATTGACAATCAGGGAAATGTTTCTAGGTAATAACTACCTAAGATAAGATAAATTAATGTTAAATACCTACTCATAATATCTATTGTAGGGTTTTTGTACTTTAATAGAATAAATATTTATGCGGGCCTGGAAATTCCAGGAAATGACCGTCAAAATTACCCAAAAACATTAGGTTAGTACCAACATCAGATAACAGATAACTTCGGTATTTAACCAATTAATCACAATTAATATTCTTGAACATTCAAATGACAAAAACTTCCATCTTTAACCAATGAGAATATAGTTTTCATTCGATACTTCAAAATCACAATTTATTAATTAGGTAGAATAGTTTTAAAATATATTGCGAATTGCGACACGTCAAGCGTCCCACTCCGACTCAATGTGACGCAATTATTGTGGCAATATATTTTGAAACGACTCTATATTCGTGACTTGAAATTATAAACATCCCTCGTATTACTACTCGTATATAAACCAAATTATTTGTTTTAGGAAATATTTATATTTAATGTGAGTCAAGATATCGTTTTTGTTGTTAACCATCGCATACCTACCTACATTCTTTACTTTGGTCCAGGAAACAAAGTCAATTTTCGATAAAAATAAAATGTAATAGGTAGGTAATACTTTATGAAACAGTACAATAAAAGTATTGAAATAAAGTATGCTCATACTCCAAAATGAGTCCTAGAGTTAACATTTTTATAATATTATAAATGGCATATAAAACGATTGGACCGTTTTCACAATTGCGAAATATTTTTTTTTATTTGGTAAAATCCCGGCAATTATTAAAAAATAGATTTTATGTTCAGGACTATTATTAGGATCCTTCGAACTCAGTCTACTAAAAACCGGTTTATAATACAATATAATACAATATCCCCTAATAGCTAGTCGGTCGATATTTATAGTTACTTAAAGATTTCTGTAATAATTTGCACTAATTCAATGTCTAGTCGGTAGGTAACAGCACCTCCTTGATTGAATCTAAATTGACATAATTTTGTTCAGAAATTCCTAGGAGACGCTGTCCTTAATCGTCTGCAGCGCATCCCCACTTCAAATTGCGGTGACTGTACCTATCAAGTACTGGAAAGTCGTATACATTTGGCAGCTTTTCCAGTTTAGCCTGGAAAAACTATTGATATTTATGAAATCGGGATTGTTATCAAAATTTTTAAGATAGTTTTTCTTCTTATCACATACATGATGGTGGGTATGTTTTTTTTTCGGGTTTTCCTCGCCAATAAGTCAAATGGCGCCATCAAGCTCTTTAAGTCGCCACGGCAAATAATAATAATAATAATAATAATTATAGCCGTCCCTTCCCCTACAGTAGTCGCTCAGTCAACCAGTGGTTGATATTTACTCGTAAGGGAGACTAATATTATTACTCTTATTACATAATCTTATAGCCCTTGTAAAACCTAAATTAATTCTGTTAACGGGCAACTACATCATTCGTTTTCCATTAAAAATAAAAATGCTGGTTTATAAATTATGAAATGAATATTACATTTTTTTTTTTAATGCAGTAAAGTATATTAGTTAAGCAAGTTAAATTCACCAGAAACGACTCTTATGTAGAGGTAAAGTTTTTATTTAGTCAAAGTTCTAGTTCTAGATTTATTTGAGCAGGAAAAATAAGCACCGTACTACATTTCCGTTTCTGCTTTTAAATTAAATTACTTAACAAGATTAACGAATTTCTTGAAATAAAAAAAAGGGAAGTCTGGAGAATATTCATTTAGAGGCAGCTGCAACTGTATATTTATGTGAAATTCCCTGACGATCTGCAATTCATGAGATCGTACGATCATTCCCCAAAACACGGTCTGAAATGGGTCGTCTTCTGCGGAGAATTTGTAGCAATTTTCCAAAATAGAGCATTCCTCTCTGAAAATAAAAAAATATATATAAATAGGCACGTAGTATTATTTTTTTGTATATTTGACTTAGGGTAAACCACCCAGTTATTGGAAAGTTAAGGATTTAAAAATATTAAGAACATGCTGATAAAATATTTTTCCACCTAGAGATATAAGCGATGGTTTGTTTTAATCGTTAATATATTGGCCTTACATTGTAGTATTCATAATTTTAAGTAGGGAAAAATATCATTTTTAACAACGAAAAAACTGGGTTTATGTCAAAAAATTTAGTTATTGGACAATTTTCCTAGTTTTTCAGTAATTGGACATTCAAAAATCAAAAAGCTAGAAGATACGGTTTTTGCTTTTATTTATTTAAGTATAATTTTATGAAGGTTTATTCATGTCTGCCACTATCAAAAATTATTAGAAATTTTTTTAAGCATTCTTATACATAATAAAAAGCTCGTCTATTTCTTGTTCCTCGTCTTCATTACTTTGTTTAACGTCCTCGTCTACTTCTTGATCCTCAGCTTCAGTATTTTGTTTGACGTTTGTGTTTAGGTCATTCAGATCATCATCGACTAATTTCTTACTATAAAACACATCTACTTGCGGTCTTTCCTGATTTTTGTTTTGACAATTTTCAATCAAATTTTCATCAGGCAAGTTCGTATCATGCGAGTCGTTAGTTCTTGTTGTATGTTCGCCTTCTAAACAATTATTATTGTTTGCCAAGTTCACCAGCCCCTCGATTTTAAGTTTGTGCTCCCCACTGAAGCCATCTCCCTCATTTTTTAAATCATAAAAGCTCTCCTCACTAATGGTAGTATCATCACTTTCCTCTTTATAACAATTATGACACATAAATAAATCGTCATCATCTATATCGGGAACATGTTCCTTGTGTTTTTTAGAATACAGAGACTGTGAATTTTCTTCTGGCAAGAGTTACATGTCCAGTGTTTACTTATGGTTAAGCGTTTCTAACAAACGGAATAGACTTCATTTATTTTATTTTCGTTTGATTTACAGACTTTCTTATTGTTTAAAAACTTTGTTTATATATTTTGTTTTATCAGTCACTTTGATTATTCTTTGTGACATAACATAATAACTGACAATTATTAAAAAAGAAGTGTCGCCAAGTCAAGAATTATAATAAAAGATTTATACAGTCCGCTTACAATTATTTAACTATTTGAACCAGCAGTTTATAGTTTAAACAAAAAATTTGCTCCAATCGAACCGGATTTCAAGAATTACTATTTTCAATTCTCGACAACAAAATTAAGAAGTCCTGTCGACCAGCACAAGATATAAGTACTATATTGAGATGGGCGAATGGATGGTTGGAAAACGTTCAATTTAAAGTATTTTTTCAATTTAATCACAATTTAATATATAAGTTCAGGATTTTAAGGTATTTCTTTGCAGATTTGAAGATACCTTAGGCAATTTTTAAAGCTATTTAACAAAGTAAACTTGTACTTGGCCATTTAACAATTTATTTGCTATTTAACAGTCTATTTCACTATTTATTTGATATTATCATCAGTCTATTTAACGATTAATTGCTATTTTCAGTCTATTGAACGTGTATAAAAAGTATTTTTGTTCTATTTTAGGAATACTTTTTCTAGATTATAGTAATAGTTTCTATTTTTTGCATATAAGGTATTTTTAATCAGTGAAAGATACCTTTCGAGTTTGTCAATTTTCAACTATTAACACTATTTCAATTTTAGTCTAATTTCCTTTATCATTTTGGAAGGCAATTTTCTCCATTATATAAAGACAATTATTTTTTCGCTATTGAACTATTTTACATGTGAGGTCAATTTATGCTTGTCATGTAAGTATTCTATTTGAAGAACTGTGTATTATTAAATTCTACTGCTATTTTATTTTTTAACAAATCAAGTTTCGATTTGATTCTATTTCATTGCTTATTAACTATTGCTGTTGTTTTCATTAAAAATGACAGAGGAGCTTAAAAAATTAGTACGAAATCGAGGTACTATTAAACAAAAATTATCAGTTTTGGAAAAGTTTATAAATAAAATTAAAACCTCGGTTCCTGAAAGAAAGCACAATTTAAATGATGTTGAACTACGATTTAAAAATAGTATTATTTTGCTTAAAGAGTTTGACCATGTTCAGTCAATAATAGAGTCTTTGTGTGAAGAAGCAGATTTAGAAATCCACTTTAAAGAACGAGAGGATTTCCAAGAGAGATACTATATTACTCAAGATTTTTTAACTCAATATACAATATGGTTCAAATGAAAGGAATAAATTCATTATAATGGAAGTAGTTGCTTTTTCGAAAAAATGCTCGGACAGGTCAATTTTGTTTACTCAAAGCGCAATTTTTTAAATAGAATTCAATTTTCCCCCACTTCCCATTTTTGGGCAGTGACGTCATTGACAATTTTTTTTAAATAGTAACCCCAATTTTTTTTTCTTGATTTTGATAGATCTTGCAATTTTCTACTCAGAAACGTAATATTTGAAATATCTGACAACAATTTTTTTTGAATAAAAGTCATGTAAAGATCGATACATAAATTTTATTTTATTTTGAAACACAATAAATAAATAGAAGATTATTTGTAATTAAGTGCTTCATCTAAAATAAATCAATAATAATAATAAAAAGAATTTAATGACAATTTCACAAATTCTTTTTTATTATTAATAATAATAATATTATTATTTTGTTTAATTTAGCACTTAATTACAAATAATTATCTTTTATTCATTTATTGTGTTCTCAAAATAAAATAAAATGTATGTGTTTGATCTTTAAATGACTTTTATTCAAAAAAAATTGTTATGTAAGATATTTCAAATATTATGTTTCCAAAATCAAGAAAAAAAAATTGGGGTTACTATTTAAAAAAATTGTCAATGACGTCACTACCCAAAAATGGGAAGTGGAGGAAAATTGAATTCTACTTAAAAAATTGAGCTTTGAGTAAACAAAATTGACCTGTCCAAGCATTTTTTCGGAAAACCAACTACTTCCATTATAATGAATTTATTCCTTTCATTTGAACCATACTGTATACAAGGTGAACGTAAACCTAGTGTAAAGGAGAGTGGATCTGATACAGATTTGAGGGAAACTCCTCTTAGCCAGGTCAATTATGCAGCACCTACTGTTAACTCGGGTTCTAATTTTGATTGTTTGCAAAATGTTTTATTGCCAAAACTTAAGTTACCTATCTTTTCTGGAAATTTTAAACAATGGCTTAGTTTTAAACTCAATTTTTCATCAGTTATTGATGGTAACAACAATTTAAACGATTTACAAAAGTTTCAGTTCTTAAAAGCTTCCTTAGACGGTTATGCTTCTAGATTTGTTGAAGATCTAGAAGGGGTTGATAAGCCCTACGAACAAGCCTGGCAAAATTTATGTAACAAGTTTGATAAAAAACAATTTTTGCTAGATACCCATTTCCAACAATTATTAAACGTTTCACAATTAAATAAAGAAAGTTTTTACAATTTTAGTTTGATTTTAGATCAAATTACAAAACATTTAAATGCCATTGAAAGTTTAAAACTAAATCCGAAACTATTATATGATTCATTGGTTATCCACTTATTGTCAAGTAAACTAGATAAAGTAAGCTTAAGAGAATGGAAGGAGTGTGAATATGACACTGATTTACCTTCTCTTAAAGAATTTTTAGAATTTCTTAAAAATAAAGTCGACTTATTGCAGTCTTAAGAACAGTCTTATTCCTCTAAGCCTGTATCATTAGGGAACAAACAATTCAACAAAATATATAAACAAAGTTTTTAAACACTTATTTTTCAAATTAGTTTAAGTTGCAGCTTTCTCTTCCCTTCTACATTTTCTTTCAATCTTTTGATTTTCCTACTTTAACTTGATAGCTCTTTTAGCCTCAAATTTTTCTTAATAGAGTCGTTAAGTTGTAGCAAAAGATATCCGTTCTACTTGACGCTTATTTTTGTGCTGAGGCTTATCTGGAATTTCAAGGTAGTCTTTAATACATCTACCCATTGATGAAAAACTAAACGTCTGTGTATCGAATCGGTAGTGCTGTTATTTATTTGCACGTTTGAAGTTTCAGGAGGTTTTGAATTTTTAGTTTCTTGTCTCCTTGTCTTAATTGTCTCACAAACAAGGGAACTGGTGCGTGATGAATCATCTCCTTTCTTGATAATGACATCGGCAAGCACATGGACCGCCTTACTCTTTAAGGGTTAAATCATCGTAATCGAATCAACTTCAGAATTGGAATTACTTTTATTTCCTTCTGTAGTTTTATCATTATTGGGGTCTTCAAGTTCATTCTCAACTCAGTATCCATTTGAGTAAGAGCATTCTCCACCTCTTTTTCATTGGGGTTTTCAGGTTCATTTCTCAATTCAGTATCTATTTGAGTGAGAGCATTCTCCATTTCTGTTTCACTGGGGTTTCCGAAGCATCTCTACATCCTATGGAGGGCTAAAAATTCAGGAGTGAATCCTTCGTTAAAGAGAATGGCTTCATATGATTTGAATCTAACCATTATGTTACCTCCAACAAAGTTAATGAACATCTTGAACATTTTTTTCCTGAAAATCAAATAGGTGAAAAGAATATAAAAAAAACTGTAGAAAAGCAAGTGTGATTTCTAAACTTACCTCAATAGCTTTATTGAGGTTTCTCAAACACTTTGAATAGTCGATAGAAAGCTTTGAATCCATTTATTAGCATCTCTGGTTTGGCTACTTCTGTCACCACGTTTTCTAAGAGGGGAGCAAAAGAGAATTTATTGAGAACTTTTCCTGGAGTTTAGCGCTACGTCACAAGGTTGCAAAATTCAAGTTGCATTTGGATAGATGGCAATCACTTCCATTTTTAGCTTTTTGCAGAGAAGACTCAGTTCATATGTCAAGTGGGACTTATGCCCATCCAAGAATAATACAACTAGAAACTGAAGCTGGTGTTCAACTAAGTATGGATGAAATATGTTTTTAATATAGTCATATAATGTGTCTGATGTCATCCATCCATAATCATATCGGCCGATTCCCCAACTTGGATTCACGGTAATAGCTATTTTCTCTGGAATTCTTATCATATATTATCATTGGTGGAGATGTCATTCCTGCAGCGGAAAAAGAGAACTTGATAGTAATATTTTCTTTTTGTGATCCTTTATCTATGGAGTAAACATTTTTCACGCCTTTCTCTGCGAAAACTTTTCCAGTGCTAGGACAAATTTGGAAGCATGTTTCGTCCCCATTAAAGATTCGGGAAGGATCACTGATATCAATATTTTTCTGATAGTCTTGAATTTCTCCAAACCATTTTCGTATATCTGCTTCAGAAACACAAGCACTTGCGTTACTAACTGCTTCACTAAATCTTTGCACAACTGTCGGATGTCTTCTTAGGAAGGCCAAAAAAAACCGTCAATGAAAACACCAATCTTGTCTAGCAGGAATGAAAACTTAGATGAAAAATGTTCGGATTTACCTTAAACCAACAATCACCGGGTCTGTTATTTTTGAACGGATTCGGTCATAGATTTTCGATTAGAAACTGCTAAACACCATTCAGGATATCATCTTTTTTCCTCGAAAAATCTCTTTTCGCTAACTCTTCTATCTACCTGTAAGAATAATAACAATGTGGTTTAAGTCCATTAGTTTGCATGGATACTATTTAACCTACTCCACCAGCTGTAGCTCCTCTCTTAATACCAAAATAGGTGATGGACCGCAAGTTTCTTCATGACCAGGATTTTTAAGTTTAAACTCCATTGTTGACTTTGGAACGCCATATTTTTTAGCGGCTGTCCTCAATCCCAGTTTATTTTTCTTAACCTCATTCATTGCAGTTTCCATAGAATTGGAATAATACTGACTTTTTTAGGCATTCTAGGAATAAATATTGAAGTAGTAGTTGGACAGACCCATACTATTTATTGGACAGGTGTCCAATAACTGCTAGGAAATAGAAAATATAAGCGTAACCTATACCAAAACAAACGAAATCAGAAAGCTTGAATTTGCTGCCATTTAACCGAAAATACCGCCAAACTCAGTTATTGGACAGCTGTCCAATGATTGAAAAAGTGAGGCTCATGACAGTCATTGGTCACCCCTTAAACCAGCCTTACTAAAGATAACTTTCGCCTGGAATCTTTAAACACTTACCTTAATTAACAGCTCCATTGTCATGGTTACCTTGCATTGTTACGGCCCATTGAAAGGTTTAAACTATTTCCCATCTATAGTAAAAGAAACATTATTTCGAAAAAAATTAGATGGATCATGAAAAACAAAACCAATTTCCCGGTTGATAGTCAAGCGAAACATTTAAAAGATATTTACTCAGAATTGTTGCACAAAGTAATCCCGAAACACTTTTAAAAGTAATTCATCCGAAAAGAAAATTTATAGACCATCAAGAGCTAGATTTTTAGCGAACAAAACCTTAATAAAAAGTCGCGTCTCATTCACATTTCAGAAACAACCATTAGAACCATTCAGTTTCACTTTATTCAAAATATCGCTCTCGAGCATCGCAGCTTTAGAAAGCACACCGAACTTTATAACGAAGTTGTTAAAGTTACCATTTTAAAGTTACAATTTGCTTCATTCACAGACGTATACTTAATCGTATTTCGTTGACTCAACTTTTATTGCCCTATATACATTTATATTTTATTTTCGCTTTCTCTAATGACACTCAATATGGATAAAACGGGGTACACTTTCAGAGCAATTGACTCATATTTTACGAAAGAATAATATTTCTGAGTGCCTTCCAATTTTTTCTAATTTTCTAAATTTTCCAGGGTTAAACCGTTAAACTATTTATGTCTAATTGTAGCTCATGGTCTTGAGGTTTGTATTCCTACATCTGCAGGTAAACTATTTTCAGATCTGCCGTTTTGGTATAATGAAATACACCGACCGATGACAGTATCGTTTAAAGTGGGGGACTTTAATTTTAGTTCCAAATGAATTTGAAAATTATAAAAGATAAAGACCTAAGATTTGGTAGGCATTTTTTAAATAAATCAGAACCGTTGCTGACATTAACTTTAAAAACAATAAAAATAAAAGTTTAAACGATTATAAAAAAATAAAATATTAGTTTTTTACGGAGACAATTAAAAGTCGATGTAATAGCAAAGAAAATTAAAAAATAAAATACAAGCCGAAATTTCAAATAATATACTCTGTAATACCATTGTCTACCTAACCTTCTTTACCGATGATTTTTACCTAACGCATTCGTTGATAGAAGAACAAGTCTTGTTTCCATCACGGATTTCAAACATTCTATTCGGAATATAGTTTTGATCATTTAAAGTCAAACGGAAAATCTGTACCTATTTAAGAGTACCTGTAATTAATATAATGGCACTGACAAATCACTTTTGCACATTGTGTGTATTTGTGACTACATCGTAGTTTAGATTTTCTTGTTTTATTTTATGAAGTTTTAAAGTCATTTAGTATAATTTTCTTAACCAAGAGGTAAGTTAATATTACAATTTATTCTAGGTGAAGGTTTAGAAATTGCCAATAAAGGCAACAAACCAACTTTTTTCACTGCCAACCGAAAAGAAGTTCTAGATATGACCATGTGTTTGAAAGGCACAAATTACCAAATCAGGGACTGGCATGTGTCCGATGAACCATCGTGCTCAGATCACAGACATATCCGGTTCCATATAAAATGTCCAACTCGTACAGCAGACAGGTTTAGAAATCCGAGAGAGATGAATTGGGAAGGGTACATAAAATCCCTCGAAGAGTCTCTCAAGGAGGAAACCACCAATGTACGAGAAACAAAAACACTCATAAAGACAGTAGACTTGATAAACAAGGCAATTACTGATGCCTACCAAGAAAACTGTCCCTAAAAAGAGAGATGCCAAACGAGAAAAACAGTCTGGTAAAATAAACACCTAGATAGCCTGAGAGGCGAGGTGCGAAGGCTATTAAACAGAGCCAAATCCATACAAGACTGGACTACTTATAAAAATAAACTCACAGTATAACAAGAAAGTACGCAAGGCTAAAAAAACTCATAGAGGAAATTTGAAAGAAATTCTCAAATTCAAATATCAGCCCGAGAATCCTAGAAACAGGGACCTCCCGTACAGGCTGAACTCATCTGGTACACAGACGGTTCAAAAACCAAGGAAGGAGCCGGTGCTGGAATCTATGAACCCAAGTGGAAATCAACGATTTCGCGAAGTTTAGGAAAATATGCAACAGTGTTCCAGGCTGAGCTAATAGCCATACAACACTGCACAAGAGAAATATTAAACCAGCAAGTATCAGTCAAAACTATTGCCTTATACTCTGGTAGCCAAGCAGCTCTAAAGGCAATTCTCTCACCAGAAATCAAATCACGACTGGTAAAAGACGGTCTAGAGACCTGACAGAGCTAAGTAGTCAAAATAAGGTGACCCTAGCCTGGGTTCCAGGCCATGAGGGATATCAAGGCAACGAAAAGGCCGACGAATTAGGCCGAGACGGCTCAGATAAGGCCATAACAGGCCCCGAACCCTTCTGTGGAGTTGCAAAAAGAGTCTCAGAAATAATGGAACAACTATCCAAGACTGAGATAGGCCAAACAGTTTATCAAGGAACCATCGGCCAAGTTCACAAAAGATCTACTGGATCAAAAGCGTCAAATCGTTAGGATAACAGTAGGCCTTCTTACTGGACACTGTCGCCTCAAAAGGCACATGAGTGTCATAAATCCAGCAGAATAAGCAACTTTGTGCAGGTTCTGTGAAAAAGAAGAAAAAGAAAAATCATTCCACGTCCTGTGCCAATATGAAGGCCTGTTGGAATGAGGTTTCTAACATTGGACGAAGAAAAGCCAAATGCATGCAACTACAAGCGGGAGCTACAGTTAAAGCTACTTAGTTTAATAAAAAAGACCAGGCTAGAAGACATACTCTAAAACAAACGGAGTCCCACAATAAATCTGAAAAGGTCGCGGTGGACAAGGACAAATAACGTCCAACTCCTAATCTAATCTAACTGTTCGAAAAAAAGTAAAATTAATATTAATTAGGATTAGGATTTGTATTTAAAGGGACTAACTTTTCTAAATATGTTCCATTTAAAAACATATTACTGACGTCATAGTTTCGTGAAATAGATAACACACTGCATAAATGGCTTTAAAAGAAAAATTTACTTACGACCTGTCAAACAAGAGATGCTAGCACGATGCTAGTGAGGAGGGCTGTTATATCTAAGGGGGTTGCGACATAATCTTCCATCTTGGACGCTATTTTTACTCGAAATAGTAGTCTCCAAACCTGTCAATTTATAAAAAATGCATAAGTACTTTTTTTTAATATTTTAATTCATGATTTTCATGATTTTGCATATTGTAGATAGACAAGTACTTTTGTTTTGAATGCCTAAATGAGTATTAAGTTGCGTAAAGACCGTGTCAACGAATGCCAAAGAAGGGGTTTCTACACAAGAATAACTAATTTTTACGTATGTTTAATCTCAATAACTAAAAAATATACTGACTGTCTCTAAATCTCAGCGAAAGTGATATTCTATTGTGTTATAGAATTGGGAAAAGTGAACAAAAGAAAAGTAGAGGTGTTTTTTTAAAATTAAAAGATCTGGAAACTAAAAAAATGATATATGGCAAGAAAAAACTACTAAAGGGCCACAGGAATCGTCATAAGAGAGGACCTTACTAGCTTACGACTGAATTTGTTAAACGAGGCCTTTGGAATACAAGGGTTAAAAAATGTTTGGACAAAACATGGCAAAATCTACGTAAACAAGGACAGTATAGTATATATTATAAGGAACAGAAATGATTTTAATATTGTATTTACAGCTAAATTAATATTTACTATTAAACAAAAACCAAAATAAAAAATAACAAAAAAAAAATCCTTTGCGTCATCTTGTTTAAAAACTTAAAATTAAATTAATTCTAAATATATTCTTTGATTCTTTGTATTCTTCTTTCTGAAATTTATTTATCATCAATATTTCGTTATTTCCTATTTTAAGTAAAAAAAAAAATAAACAAACATGTAATGTCTACAAAATATTTGGGGTGCTCAATAGTCACATGATATGATAGAATTTTTGAACGTTTTAGACGACCAGATTCAGAGGGAATGCGTTAAGGTGAGAGTTTAATTTCGTTTAATTTTATTGTCTAATAAATTTGAAAACTATACAAATTAGAGAGCTAAGATTTTGTAGACGTTTTTGAAATAAATCAAAGAGTTGTGCACGCCAATATAAATAATGTAACTTTGATAATAATAAAAATAAAAGTTTAAACAATTATAGAAAAATGTAATATGATTTTTTCAAGGGGTCAAGCAAATACTCTATTAATAATCAAATACAATTACCTTGAAACTAATTCTCAAATCAATGTAATAACGGAGAAAATTAAAAAATAAAATACAAGCTGAAATTTCAAATAATATACGCGCCAACCCCTGTTTTACCAACATTTTAGTTCAGGCACTCGTCGATAGATCTAAAAACAAGCAAGTCACCAACCATTTTCGATCATTCAACACGTGCCATTTGGAGTAAATTTTTGATATGTCTAAACTGCAAACAGACGACGAAATAACGTGGGTTTCAGATACACAGGGAATTAATTTTGGCAACACTGACAATTCGTTCTTTGCACACTGTACTCGTATTTGTAAATTTACATCCACATAAAATTATCTTTTATACGAAATCGTTATAAAATGATTTGTATGATGGATGGGCGATTAAATTGTCGGGCGGTTGACTCTGTTTATTTATTTTTTTCAATATTTAGGTAATATAGATAGCTAAAATGGCTTGCGTATTAAGTATTTTTCAGATCAGTTATGAACGTTTTATAAAAGAGTAGAAGCATACTGGATGTCTCAAAAGAAACACAAAAATCATAGCACCTTCTATAATTAAAATTCGGCATAAAGGTAGGTAAGTAAGTGTTTTGAAATGATTTCTTTTTAGATTTTCTCATTTTGTTTCACGGAGCTGTGACATGATTTTATTTAATTTTCTTAAAAACAGTTCGAGAAAAATTAGAATTAGGTATTATTAATTAAGTACTGGATTTTTATTTAAATTAACTAACTTTTTAAAAATTGTGAATTTATTATCGAGGAATCGCAAATAGAAATCCGAAAAATACTTATACCTACTTATCGTTAGTAATTCTTCTGTGCAAATTTTATTAGTTAACGATGGATTTTTATTCGATCAATAAAAACTTGAAACAATTCTTGTATTTAAGCCTCTTATTAAAAACAAGAATGTAAAATAATATTGGCTCTACTTGATGTGAAAGTCGCCTAAAAAATGTTGTGTGCACCTTGGCCGTATGATAATTTTTATCCTAACCAGAAGTTGCAAATTTATAATTCGGCCAAAAAAGATAAACTTTACGGCCTTACTACACAAATAACTATTTTGGGCGGTTAAAATGAATGTACTTATTTCTGTTGCCTACCAATATACAGTGAAGACAAAGGGATGCATTAATTTTCTGTCTTATTAATAATTAATTTTTAAAGAAAATCCTCTAACGTAAATTTGTATTTTTGAATGCGACAGTATTTCAATTAATTGTATAGGTACCTACTTCTTCAAACCTCTTGAACTGACAACTACCGCCTTTTCATTTTTAAATTTTAAAAATTTTAAAATTTTGACATTTTTCTTTATGAAGAAGCATAACTGTAAATCCAGCAAATCTTCCCAAAAATATCTGAACATGTTTTATAAGAATCTGAAAAATTATTTCATTTTAATTTTTTTTTTTAATACACCATGTAAGACTGCTTGTTAAAAATTAGAAAAATACAAACAAAAATGTGACTGAAAAAAGAATTAAAAACTTTTTAAAATGAGGTATCAAATCCCTCATGTTATTTAAAAATTTGAATTGGTTGCTGTCACTCCAAAGCGGGTGAAGCAAGAGGTACATAATTATGTTAAAATATTGTCATTTTAGAAATCAAAATTGACCTGTTTTAGCAAATTAAAGAAGTAGTTAGCTGTAAATTAATTTATGATTTACTTACTCTATCAAATTTACAATGTTCTGTTTATTGGCTGTTTTTAACAGCAACGATTTTTTCATCACTGTCGATTTTTTGGATGGACTACCTGTTTTGGAAGGAAACCGTCTGGTTTTCATGCCAAAAATTTCGTAAACAAATCAGATACCTAGCACAAATTTTTAAAAATAAATACTGAGGAAAATACAAGCAATAAGTAACCTTTTAAGTCATTTAAATACAAAAGTACCTATAACTTTCCTGTTTTAGACATGGCTATTGTCTTTCACAAAAAATGTTTAATAATTAAAAAAAATATTAAATCAATCCAAAATACACTAATACAACACACAATGTTACTTCAGAAGCAAAGAGGAAAATAAGCTTTAGTACTTTTTGGCTTGTATAAATACAAAATGATAATCCTTTACAGCATACCGACAAAGGGCGTTATACCTACTTTGATATAAGCAAAATAAAAAACTTTCTTGCGACACGTGCGGTCTAGGATATATTCCGGGTGTCCTATAGGATTCTGGCCAGCTATTGTCTAAATGATTTAATAGCATCAAATCAACCTTCGCCAAACCACCCCGTAGAAACCATCCCTAGCCGAGCGGCTATCGTGAGATTAGTGTACATCCGCGTTCTCGCAACAGTTAAGCCGTGATATCTCCAGTCACGTCGTGGATGGTTGTCGGCTGGGACGATTACCATAGGCCATGTCACCATGTGATTTAGTCAACAAGCGTTTAATTATCGACGATGTGAAATTAATAACGGTGAATGAGTAAGTAATTGAGAAAGTAGTGGCACATTCAAATGGTGGTACAATAAACTGCAAGCTGCAGTGACACCACGCTACAAATTGATTAGGATAATACTACGGAGAGTCCAATGGGTGTAAAATAAAATAAAACCATTCCTAGCATTCATTTTTCAATTTCAAGCTCATGTTTTTTTGTTAATATGATCAAATTTATCACCCTCAGTTTAGTCATATATTATATTGCTTTTTTACTTTCCTATCTGTATACAGATATAAGGAAAGTATAGGAATCATGATTTTTTTGGACTTCGAGTTTTCGACGGATTTTTGCGTTTTGAGGTCCCCTGAATCCGTTTTGACTATTTTCGCGATAATGTCTCTGTGTGTGTGTGTGTAGGTGTGCGTGTTCGTGGTGTGCGTGTACGTATGCGTGTGCGTGTGCGTGTGCGTGTGCGTGTGCGTGTGCGTGTGCGTGTGCGTGTGCGTGTGCGTGTGCGTGTGCGTGTGCGTGTGCGTGTGCGTGTGCGTGTGCGTGTGCGTGTGCGTGTGCGTGTGCGTGTGCGTGTGCGTGTGCGTGTGCGTGTGCGTGTGCGTGTGCGTGTGCGTGTGCGTGTGCGTGTGGGTGTGCGTGTGCGTGTGCGTGTGCGTGTGCGTGTGCGTGTGCGTGTGCGTGTGCGTGTGTGTGTGTATGTGTGTGTGTGAGTGTGTATGTGTGTGTGTGTGTGTGTGTGTGTGTGTGTGTGTGTGTGTGTGTCTGTATAACGCGGGGAAGGGGAGAAGACTCCCTCTAGTAGTATTTGCTCGGAGTTCAAACCTCACTCAAATCTCACAAAAATCGTATCGTGTAGAGTACCATTAAGGTACAGTATGAGGCGAAGGCGTGACTGCGAGCAAAAAAGCATCATTCTTGCACATGAGTGCACGTGAAGCCTGACACTGTTAGTATCAGTCAGTGAAGTAAATAAGACATAAGCATTTTTCGTATATTGTGAAAGATATTTTTGTATATAGAGTGTTGAAAAATGTCTGCATCACATATTAAAACATTTGTATCATATTAAAATATGAATTTGGCTCTAGAGTAAAGAATCCTTATTTTAAAACGTAAAGAAATAGGTCAAAAACGTTCCTTTCTCTAGTGCAAATAATGACTTTGATATAATTAAATGACCGGATCAAGATGAGGATATGGAAAATATTAATATTAATATACTCGTATAGCCATATTTTTAATTTTTTATTATATTTCTGTATTTTTGAAAATTTAGTTTAAATAAGTATTTTTTATAATTTTTACTTTCGATAAGGAAACTATAGGAATCATGATTTTTTTGTTATATTTTCTAATAATCATAATAACCATATTGAAAGGCTTTGCCATAGTTGTTATGTTTTGTTTGGAATGTAAAAAGTATAATGATCCAAAAAGAAATTAATTACATTATATTTAAAAATAAAGGTAATAAAAAAATTAAATTGCGCATTTATAAATCAGTGGAGTTATTCAATTGATTTTCGTTTTAATCCAATTATTTAATTAAAACCTGTTTCAATGTTCAAGAAACTTTCCTCTTGCTTATTATACCACTATTCATAATAAATAGGTATACATTGTATACATTATAGAATATTTATATAAGTAACACCATTTGGAAGCTTTTAGACTAACTAGCTCAGCTCTTACGCTCCTAACTGAAAATAGACTAAATGAAAGTAGACAATTAGTTTTAATTTGCAGAAATAGCTTTATCTGAAGTTCTATGAAATATTTAATGAAAAGTAATCTCTTTCTGTTTTCATTGAGAACATTTATGATTAAAACAAACAATAACGCGCATATAAATTTAATTTGATTTACTGAGATGTAGAAGTTAAATAATTTTAAGAAATATACAGGTTGTCTCTAAAAGGTGTCGAAAAAATGCTACCACATGTTTCTGAGGCTTAAATATGAAGAAATGACCCAACTTATCTCAGTCCAAAAAGGGATAATTTCGGAAATACAGAGTGTTAAAGTTTCAATTTGGTTTTAGTTTTCGCTGTGGCTAGGTACACGCTAACGTGTACACATATCAAAAAATTATATATACGCGAAACGTCATCAAACGTTGAATAACGCGCCCGAGTTATCTACATTAGCTACGATCAAAAAGGCGACTCCTCAGGACGAGGCCCATAATAATTCTCGCGTATCAGGGACAACACTAGGTATTTGTAATTTCTGTGGTGGAAGGTATTTGTGTGTATGCGTCTTATTTGTTTTCATTTACGCCGTGACTAGCAGTAGTATTTTATAAACAGCAAATTTCACATACATGAACAAATAATAATAATGCCCTGACAGCAAGAAGACGAAGCAACGACTTCTCGTAGGGTGGTGGCTTCGCTGCCACCAGAAAATTTTAATTTATCGGGACGGTGGTGCAGTGGTCTATCGCGCTTATATTCATTTATAGGCAAGTTTATGAGTCTGAGATTGCTGGGTTTCGAATCCCAGACCAGACCATGTGGATTTTTAATTAAATTGCATGGTTCGGTTTAGGATTTGATGTGTGGCGTATTAATAGAAATTCAATTTCTGTTGATATGACATGCAGATTAAAAAAATTCGCCATACATTACCGTCTCGATGATGGTGGGTGAGGTTTTCCGGGTTTTCCTCACCTGTAAGTCAAATGGCACCATCAATCATCTTTAAGTCGCCCCGGAGCGCTACGGCAAATAATAATAATAGCCGTCCCTTCCCCTACACAAGTCGTTCAGTCGACTTCAGGGGTTGAAATTCACTCGTAAGGGGGTGAATTAGGGAGAGTATTATTATTATTATTATTATTATACCTGGCTACGCCCACCGGCATAAACACCAACGGCCTGGGCACAGTTCACCTACTCTGTCAAAAGGAGACCGATGTACAAGTAAGATCTTGCGCATGACGTTTCGCGTGTATATAACTTTTTAAATTGCGTACAAGTTAGTGTGTACCTAGACACTGAGTTTAGTTTTCCATAAATATTTTTTTTTTAATAATTGGTGTATTTTCACAATATTTGGCTAAGGGGGGGGGGGGGGATTTGTGGGATGTAATATTAATATTAAAAGGGCGCTACCTGTGGTAGAGAGATCTCAAAAACGGCTGCTCAAATCAACTCTTATTACGTATACCTCTTTTAGGCAAAAGAGTTTGAAGAAAAATAATTTTTATTTAAAAGTTAAATACAGAGAAAGTTAAAAACTTATTTTGTTTTAAATGTGTACAAGGTACCGCATGTGGCGCTCTTTAAATTTCACAATAAAAATACTTTTCCACTCCACAAAACCCACTCTATTGTGCAAATACACCAATTTTTAATAAAAATATTTATGATAAACTAAAACCATATTAAACTTTTAACACTCTGTATTTCCGAAATATTACTTCTTGGACTGAGGTAAGTTCGGTTAGATTGTCATATAATAGCTTCAGTAAACACCCTGTATACAATATATGGAGTGGTTCTACATTCGACGTCTTATATTAGAAAAAAGAAAAAAGAAAAAAGAAAAAAGAAAAAAGAAAAAAGAAAAAAGAAAAAAGAAAAAAGAAAAAAGAAAAAAGAAAAAAGAAAAAAGAAAAAAGAAAAAAGAAAAAAGAAAAAAGAAAAAAGAAAAAAGAAAAAAGAAAAAAGAAAAAAGAAAAAAGAAAAAAGAAAAAAGAAAAAAGAAAAAAGAAAAAAGAAAAAAGAAAAAAGAAAAAAGAAAAAAGAAAAAAGAAAAAAGAAAAAAGAAAAAAGAAAAAAGAAAAAAGAAAAAAGAAAAAAGAAAAAAGAAAAAAGAAAAAAGAAAAAAGAAAAAAGAAAAAAGAAAAAAGAAAAAAAGAAAAAAGAAAAAAGAAAAAAGAAAAAAGAAAAAAGAAAAAAGAAAAAAGAAAAAAGAAAAAAGAAAAAAGAAAAAAGAAAAAAGAAAAAAGAAAAAAGAAAAAAGAAAAAAGAGAAAAGAGAAAAGAAAAAAGAAAAAAGAAAAAAGAAAAAAGAAAAAAGAAAAAAGAAAAAAGAAAAAAGAAAAAAGAAAAAAGAAAAAAGAAAAAAGAAAAAAGAAAAAAGAAAAAAGAAAAAAGAAAAAAGAAAAAAGAAAAAAGAAAAAAGAAAAAAGAAAAAAGAAAAAAGAAAAAAGAAAAAAGAAAAAAGAAAAAAGAAAAAAGAAAAAAGAAAAAAGAAAAAAGAAAAAAGAAAAAAGAAAAAAGAAAAAAGAAAAAAGAAAAAAGAAAAAAGAAAAAAGAAAAAAGAAAAAAGAAAAAAGAAAAAAGAAAAAAGAAAAAAGAAAAAAGAAAAAAGAAAAAAAGAAAAAAGAAAAAAGAAAAAAGAAAAAAGAAAAAAGAAAAAAGAAAAAAGAAAATTAAAAATATAAAAAATAAGCATATTTTTAACAGTATTGATCAACCATTCTGTCCTTATTCTGACCCAAAAACAGAAATGTACCTATGAACATGGAAAACAGCTTCGGGATGCTAATGGTTTGGAAGTTTGTACAGAAACTGTTCGTCAGCGACTAAGGGAACATAATTTGAGGCCTAAAATAGCTGCTCCAGGTCCAACTCTAACTAGAGTTCATCGCAGAGCAAGGCTACATTTTACCAGGGAGCATCGTAACTGGCGAGAGGCTGAATGGCAACAGGTATTATTTACTGTTGAGTCTCGATTTTGTTTGTACAACAATGACTGGCATATGCGCGTATATCGACGCCCTAATGAACGGTATGTTCACAGTGTAATTTCTCACATACAACATTATTTGAAGGAGGATCTCTGATGGTCTGGGAAGACATTTCTTTGACTAGTCGCACAGAACTTGTAATCCTAAATTGAAGCTGACAGGTACATATTGGAGATTTTAGACGAACATGTAGTGCCATTTGTACCATATATAGATCAAGGATTTTTGTTGATGCAAGATATTGCCAGGCCTCATGTTTCTCGAGTGGTGTGACATTATCTAGGGGAAGTCCGTAGCGCTACCATGGCATGGCCAGCCCATAGCCCGGATTTAAATTTAATAATTCAATCTCTGGGATACTCTTGGGAGGAAATTACAAAAGAAATGTAATCTGAACTCTCTGGAAGATATACGGCAGAGACTGATTTAAATATGGGAAGAATTGGACCAACATAATATTAGGTTTCTTATTTTAAGTATGGGCCGCTGTTCTCAAGAAGTTATTCTAGCAGAGGCGGAAATACTCGTTACTAACACTTTCGTCTAACTTATTTCGTTACATTTTGTTTCGTGTTTTCGTTCTTAAATTTTGATATGAATTTTTAATAAAATCATGTAATGTTATAAATTAGTGTTTCTCGTATAATTATAAAGATAATGGAGTAAATGAAAAAAAAAATTGTTAAGAAAAGATAAGGCTAAATTGTAATATCGATTCTAACTGTTGAACTCTACAGGGTGTTACAAATTACAAAAAATCACTCCATAATTGTTACACCCTGTATTAAAAAAAGAGGGTTTTATGCAAACAGTAGTATCAGTAGTATCACGAGGTAAGGTAATATAATGAAGTGAGCAATAAATAGCTGGTGATCAAAATAAAATAACAAAAATTATAATAATTCAACAATTGTTTATGGAAACTAAATTTACTATATTAGATATGATGTAAACTTATAAAAGACGTCTTTTTATTGCACCATTAGATCAATTGTAAGAAAAGAGTTCGAATTTTTAGGGAAACATTTTAACAAACGCAGTTTAAACTCCTAAACCAAATGGTCTAGAATTGTCCCAATTATGGCGCCTTTTCTCTTATATTATGTGTACGTCGTATAGCTTTTCTAGACCAATTTATTTACACTTTGAGAAATGTGCAATACATCAGATTTAGCTTTAGTTCAAAACAAGATTTTCAACAAAAGGACATGCGACGATTTTTTTTGTAAATCATTTAGTAAAAACAACCGTACGTTAACAAGTCATTCCAGATACGGACTTAAATAAACAAATTTTATTGTATATTTATTCTTGATTAACGTTAGTACATGTCTAAAACCCAGTACAAACTTCACATATACTAAAAAAATTGTACCATGTGGAGGGCGGTAAAAAATAAAAATTTGGCTCAAGAGTAAATTTTTTTTGTTAGAATTCAACCATAGTTTTCTGGATGGTGCTTGTGGTTTTTCATATTTGCTGATAATGATTTAAACAAGTTTTTCAAGTAATATTTTTTTTCCGTTTTTAAAAATAAGGGTTCTTTATTTTTGAGCTAAAATCATATTTTTTACTTCCCTCGTATATGGTTCAAATTTTTTAATGTTTATGGAGTTTGTACAAGGTTTTTTAAGTCATATACTCAGGAGTAAAATTTACAATAAAAAAGTGCAAACATTTTTCAAAATCTTGAAAATGTATGGCAGACGTAACGTATCTATCTATCTGAATTAGGACGTGTTTCAAAGCCACTCGTACTGAAGCTCTAGGCTTATTGTACCCCTCATAGTTTCTACCCCATTAGGTTGATTTTCTTGTTGAATTCAAGAATATGTCTGATGGGCACTTTCCCATTTAAAGTTCCGACAGTGGCATAGTACGTGAATAGGAGTTTCGTCCTCCTCTTCACATATTCTACATAGAGAGTCGTCAGATATCCCTAAGAGATTTAGGTGTCTTCTAAGGCCGCATTGTCCCGTAAGAGGTCCTATAATGGCCTTGAGTTCGCTTCTGCTAAGGTTTAGCAGTTGATTTTGTCTGCTCGTTGATGGTCCCTCTATGAATCTTTTGGACTGTCTAAGTCCAGGAAGTCTGGTCCAATAAGAGTTTTTTCCGCTCCCTTCCTTGCTAGGAGGTCTGCTTTCTTGTTTCCAAACTCTTCCTCATATCCCGGGACCCATTCAAGGGTGACCTTATTATGTTCTGCCAGGGCCTGGAGGGACTGTTAGCAATCAAGTATTGATTTAGATTGTACTTCTACCCTTTTCAGTGCTTTAAGGTTTGTCTGACTGTCTGTCATGATAAAGAGCTTCTTATCTTTAAAAGAATAATTCAGCCTGGAAGACTGTTGACAGTGCCAGGTTCAGACTAATGGTCCTCCCTGAGTTTACATGGTAGATCCCAGCTCCTGCGCTGTTTTCCATTTTCGAAACGTCTGTATGACAGATTAATTCTATTTGTTTTTCCCTATTTTCCCAGCTTTTGGCCCTTTCTGGTATTTGAATATCGAAAAGTTTCCTGAAGTCGTGAATAGTGGGCGTTCTACCCGATGGCATTCTTAAAACTGGATTTTGTTTTAATTTCTTTAATATCATTATGTGGTGTCCTTTTCTCGAAAGGTCGCATCCAAATACATTAATAAACAGCCTGTATGCCGCCGCCATAGCCTCCTTCTCCACCACAAGGTGTAGTGAAGGAAGACCTAGCAGTAGCTCCATTGCTGTTGTGGGCGTAGTTCTAAATGTCCCTGTTATTATTAGACAGGCTAGTCTTCGTACCGTGTCTAATTTTCTGTTAGCTGTTATGCTTTTATTCTTGTGCCACCAGACGTAACCTAAATTCTTGAATGGAGATTATAATGTTATCCAGTTGAACATATTGAAAAATCAGCTTTCATTAGTAAAAAATGTTATTACCCGACATTATTAGGTACCTTGAGGACCTGTTATCTGCCGTAATTGCCTAAATCCGTTTGACTAAATACAATTTCTCTGTAAAAATAATAAACGTACTTCTTGAAAGAAAAGATGGTACCTAAACGCAAAAAGGAACCAATTTGTAGATTGGTTCCAACGAATCACTTTTTTACCGTCCTCTGAACGGTCACAAAATTATTTGGACCACTTTAATGGAACGCTTAAGGTGAGAACGCATTAAGCAATCTTATCCCCTCTTATCTGTTCCATAAAATCTCACCACGTTCGAGACTAGAACAAATAGCGATGCGACGGAACCGCGATTGTCTAATGCGTCCTCACCTTTATTAAACTGTACAAAACCATGACGGTATAACTTACGGTTTTTCACTCCACCAGTCGACACGAATAGTTTTTCTGATCAAAGTTTACTTTTCTAGAAACTAGACCAATTTTTCGAATTTTCTAGGAAAATGACTGATTTTATATATTTTTTAAAATTTTATTTTTAATTGCGATAAACAAAATTTTTGTCGAACATCAAAATCTTTTTAATTCAAGAATTGTAATAAATAATAGCATATACATGTAAAATAATGTAATGTGAGCCATTTCATTATTCAGTCATGCTCTAATCCTCCAATTCCCCCTCTGTCTTATTTAGCCTTTGAGGCTCAACTTGTCCGATTATCATACATAATTAAACCCCTTAAGACCAAGCATATGTGAAAACTATGGCGGAGGTGCTTTCGATTACTATTCGAGAAAGAACGGGATAATGTTTCTAGTTTTGGCGAAGAACATTCTGGAACCTTCACCATAATTTTAAATTTTTATATAAATATTGGTGGAGGAACAACGCAGTCAGATATAGATAGACAGTGAAGATAAATAGTGAACAATTCAAAGACATTAGAAATATATAAATTAGAATAGTAACATTATAAAATAAAATAAGTGTTTAAATAAATTATTTACAAAGAAACTATTGTTTAAATAAACAAACATTACAATAATAAAAAATCAAGTTTAAAAATGAATATTTTTAGTAGTTCTCTTATGTTTGTATGGGCTTTCTCCTATTAAACCCCAAATGTAATCTCCCATCATATTCTCGTTGTTCTGCCCTTGGTAACGTTGTTTAAAATCCGTCACATCTTGGTGAAAATGTTCTTCTTGTTCATCTGATGAGTAGCCACCCATATTATCTTTAAATTAATCCAGGTGAGAATGTAGCATATGAAGTTTTGTGGGATATTCCGCAGCCCATAATTTTAAATCTTTTAAACATAGTTTCAATCAACTTTTCATAATTGTCAGCTCTGTTGTTACCAAGAAAACCATTAACTACTACTTTAAGACTTTCCTAGACTTGTTTTTAATGAGCATTGAGGAATTCTGTGAAATCATCACTGCTCATTATTTCTTATATTTTTTTAAAACTACCATTCACTGTTGAGTTCTAATTAACAGTGCTGTTTCTAAATTGGCGCTGGGAAACAGTAACAAAACTTACACAAAACACGAAGCGAAATAACCATAGTAGTTGAAGCCGATGAAACACAAAAAAAATAGCCATATAAACATACCACAAGTCATTGAGGATAAAAAATTAATAATATGTTCTATAAAATAATGCATATGCAACTAACAATACAAGAAAGTAGTAATATTGATTGCCTAGATATCAGTAATTTCTTACTAAAACACAATACCACATAACATAAGGCATTTCGTAACTAGTTTCATAAATAGCTATTGTGGTATCGATTTTGTACTTTTTATTCCTATTGATAAATGTTTGTTATTTCGTGATTATTTTAGACTTTTTCCTATGCACACAAAAAAAATTGTTAATGGTACAAATATGTATCACCAATTTTCAAAAAACAAACAATACTAATTTCAAAATTAGTTATTTCAATCTAATGTCATTTTCCAGGCTTTGCATGTTTGTGAAATTAAATAATCTCCATAAAACCCTATCGATACGAACTCTATAAGCACATACTACGAGTAGTTATATCGTATTCAAATTGTTTATATCTCTAAAATTAGCCCGTAATTAAGTCCTTTGATTCTGATGCCCTTTATCTGAAGCCGATGAATTACTGGTAGCAAATGGTAATTAATAATAAGCTTGATACAGATCTTCCTATCAATTCGATCTGTTTGATCAAAGGTTAATACGAGGGCTGTTCTCTTTTCGCTGAGCCTTTACAGTAGGCGATTATATTTTTAAAACAAATTTTGTCTGACATTTCAGTCAAGGTATTTACTAGTTTAGTTAGTGACAGTTGTCAAATACTTATGCCTTGTTGTAAGTTACATAAGTATAAAGTAATCCATTCGTCAATAAGTGATGGAAATGGACAAAGAACATTATCAGTAGTAATATCCCAAGGACAGTGCTTGGTAACTTTTCGACGCCGTAGGCGGAGGGAAGTTATCTTAAGAAACGTGCTTGAGGTATCTGAAATAAAATTATGAGTATTTATCACTAGCCGATGAATTTTTTCCTGGGGGGAGACTATGTGTCTCCGAATAACACTGAAGCCTATTGGCTTATTGTGTTTTACCCCATGTTAGTTCATAGCACCCACTCTATCACCTTTGTACCTTGTACAAGTTTGTACAGATCCTTGGGTGAGTGGGTTCTATACGTTGTTGGATCAACCTGGGTTTGTCCAAAAAGAGCCTGTCTTTTGCGATCTAGAGCTTCGCATTCGCACAGTATATGTTTGGCCGTTTCTGGTTTCTTGTGACAAAGTCGGCACATGAGTTCCCCATTGTACATGCCAATTTTGTTCAAGTGTCCCTTTACTGGGACGTGCCCAGTCATGAACCCTGTTATCACTTTCAACTGGTTCCTATTCCTTAAGAGTAGTTCTCCAGTTCTTTTGGGACATGGTCTGCCTATGAAGGCTTTTCCATGTGCCTGTTTTGGGGTGCTTCCCCAATAGTTGATATGTTGTTCCCGAATCCAGTCATTTATAAAACCCCGGACTGTACTTTTTGGTACTCCTGGGTTTGTGTCTGGTTCCGGTATTTCTTCTGACCCTCTTTTTGCAAGTTCGTCAGCCTTTTCGTTGCCTTCGATCCCTTTGTGACCTGGCACCCAAAATAGTTTTACTCTATTTCGGTCTGCCAGTGTTCTTAGTTCTTCGATGTATTCCCATACCAGCCTCGACGTAACTTTCTGACTCGATATGGCCTTAAGTGCCGCTTGGCTGCCTGACATTATTTGAATATGCTGATTTTCGACAGCTTTCATTGTTCGTTTTTGCACATTGCAAAATTGCGTATACCTCGGCCTGAAATACCGAGGAATGTATTCCTATAGCATAGCTATGGTCAGTATCAGGGTTTTTGGAGAATACTCCTTCCCCAGTGCCTTCCGCAGTCTTAGACCCGTCTGTATACCAGGTTTTTTCCTGTCGTTGAGCATTGGGCTCCCTTATGATGATCTCCGCTCTTTCCTGTATTAAAACCTTAAAGGGAGTATTAAAAGAGTACCTCTTGGTTATGTAGTCTGATCTCATGTCTAGCACGTCTCATGTCACTAACCTTGAGATACTCATGTGACCTGGCCTAATGTCAAGATTTCCCAGTGTATTCCCTAATCTGTAAGCACCTAATCTTGCCTCTCCTTATCTTGCCTCCCCTTGTATCACATAGTGAAGAGGTGGGAGTCCTATTAGTGCTTCCATTGCAGCAGTGGGGGTTGTTTTCATTGCCCTCGTTGTTCCGAGGCAGGCAAGTCTTTGTACCTTGCTTAGCCTCGTTATTGCTTTCCTTTGCTGTGTCTTTGGCCACCACACCAATGGATATTCGATCAGAAAATTTTTGGCATATTTTAAAGTCTTGACTCTACATTCCATAAAAAGTTGACTCTATATTCTACTATCTTTTTTTACAAAATTTCTGAAGCCAAAATTCTAAGCGTCCTTGGCAGAAATTGCAGATTCTGATTGAACATTTACCATTAGTTATTTTTCGGTTAGCAAAGAGATTATAGTGAAAAGGTTAATTTTAAGATCTTTTATCTTTTATTCGAAATATTTCCTATCAAAATCTGAAAAATAATAATTTGGTTCAAAATGAATAAGAACACTGCTGCCTGAATCAACACGATTTTGTTCTAGAGTTGACATTAGAATTAATCACGCATAACCTAGTGTATCAAATCTTACAATTGCTATTATTTTTTTTCTCCAAATGACAATTTAAATTTCAAAATTGTTATTACGAACACGACTACCAGCTCTATCTTTGTCGGTCTATAACATTTTTGTTTGCTCTCTCGTTATACAAATAATAGTTACCATATACAGTTTGCGAAAAAAAAATTTCAACACAAATCTTATAATATTTATTTATATCTTCATTACCAACAAAAATACAGAAAAAAATAAATTTCTTAACTTTGCCTTAAATATTTCTAGTACGGTACATTTTAGAGACATCATGTAACAACAATAGAGAGGACATCACAAACAACTATTATTCAAAGAATGTTCTTCTCTAATTATAAATATCAGAAATATACCATTAAGTAGAAAAACTTTAAAGTACTCCCCTCCAGATGTTTTGATTATTCACAAAATTTAATCACCTTACCTCAGGATGGATTAAAGCTTAAGTTTCTTTGCGAAAATGGTCAATACGGATTCAAGGACCCCAAAACGTAAAGATCCAGGAAAAATGGAAAAATCATGATTCCTAACTGGCTACAGAAAAGTTTATTTGCAGCCACTTTTCCGATTCTTTTCCAGCGCCACTTTAATAATATCACCAAAAACCCAACCATTAATTAATCGTCGACTAAGTAAATATGAGTAACTCCTTACAAATTAGGATACTAAATTTAGAATTATTATTTTAAAATGAAAAACGGTCCGATTATTTAATATATTATATTTTTTGTTTCAGTTGTTAAACAAAAATACGACATTCAAGTCCACGACGAATACGTAATATCTGGCAACACTGCCGTCCTAAAGTGCAAAATACCGAATTATGTTGCTGAATATGTAATGGTGACGTCATGGATTCAGGATGACAGCATAAATATCTATCCGAATACAGATATCGGAGGAAAATATGTCGTTTTGGCCAACGGGGATTTGTATATCAGCAACGCCGGCCCTGCAGATGGGTACAAGAACTACGCTTGCCGTACTGTACATAAATTGACAGGTAAGTTTAACTTTATTAACTTTAGTTTATTATGAATAATTTTAAAAAGAGAAAACAATTAAATTCTTTGTCAAAACAAAATCACAAATTAAAAGTCAAAACAATTAAAATGTCAAATTAAAATCTTTATCTTTTACTGGTGCTTCAGTATTATTAGGTAGATTTTAAAGATAAAGTAGATATAAATATTAGGTCTGTTCCAACAATGATCAGAAACAAGTCAGTGACACCAGAATTCTGTGCAGTAGAGAATTTGGCGGTCTCAATAATCTACTGCGGAGAATCCTGGAGTCACTGACTGGTTTCTGATCGTTGTAGGACCAAACCAATTATAAAACAAAATTATAAAATTAAACATAACATAATAATTAACCTTAACTGAGATCACAATAATGTCAGTAATAAGCTATTTCAGAATTCTATTCAGTTTTATTCTTATATATGACAAACTACCGAATCTATCTAATGAATAACACAGCACACCACAACAATCATAATAACTATTCTTTATAATATTTTAACGCTTAAGTTTTTAAAAAAATAATCAACTTTTGGTTTGAATAAACGATCTTAGGAAACAAATTGTGTTGATTGTGTCATCTGCCAAGAAAAATTAAAGTTTGTTGTGTTATTTGGACCTCCGTGTATTTAGGTCTATTTTGCAACTCTGTATCATTTTTAAACAATTGTTTTTCATGCCCCATTTTTGTAGGCACACTGTATATTGACTGTAGACATCAATTTTGTCTTACATTTACTTGTTTGCAGATTTGTAGATCTGCACTCCTTTTAAACCACTCTGTATCATATTTTATGGTTTTACCAAACATATTTTATATGATTATTTTCAGTTAGGTATAATATATTTCCTAAATAACGTAAGTACTGATTTGGTTACAAAATTTTGTCTATGTACTTCTCACATTTTTTTCTCTAATTTTGAACCACCTTGTATATTACATATTTATGCTTTTAGTATATTATTATATCCTATCGTTTTAATACCGACTCCTTATAATATACATTTCTTAAATTATCTTTTTGTTCAAACACTCAGTATAATTGTTTTCACTAACTACCTACCCTTTATCATACTTAAGCGTTTTGTAAAACATTAAATGTATTTTTATTTGTATTTTTTTGTGAATGGTACAACTGTTTTTTTTTTTGTTCGTTAATAGACAATTGCTTCTTTTTGTACCTGTTGTTCACCATGTTTAGAGCTGTTGGAGATCGCTCCGAGCCTGTGTCTGCAAATCGCTCCCTGACAATAACTGCTAGATCGTCTGCGTATCCTAGGCACTGGTAGCCTTCTTTGGACAATGTTTTAAGTAGGTCGTCCACAAAAACTCACCACAGCATCGGAGATCATTTTTCTTCTTGTGGGCAGCCCCGTGTAACTTTTGCCTATACGGTTGCCTTTCCTAGAATGAATAAAATTATCCCGTCCTCTAGACTGGCAGTAATCCATTAGCATATTGTAACTGGGACGCTTCTTTGTTCTAGAGCCTTCATTATTGACCAGGTTGGGGCATCGTTGAAAGCTCCTTCGATATTTAAGAAAGTGACTGTTTAGATCGTCCAGCGCTAGGTCAGTTGACTTTCGTGGCTGGTATACATATTGGTTGGGATGGAACGGATTTATATCTCGTCCCTGATATACCTTTCTATCAATATTTCTAGAGTTTTAAGTAGTAAGGAGGATAGGCTTATGGGGCGGTATGACTTTGGCGTTTGGTCTGTGATGCTACCTATTTTGGCAGGTTAGACTACTTTCGCCGTTTGCCATATTGCTGGGATATATCTCCAGTTAATGCATATTTTTAAATTTTGCATAAATGTGGCATTAACACATCCTTACTGTTCTGGAGCAGAATTGGATATATTCCATCCGGCCTTCAAGATTTGTATGCCTTGAATTTGTTCATAGCCCAACTAATCCTGTGTGATCTTCTGATCTCGGAGGCCAGCTTCCAGTCTATTGAAGTTGGTCTGTTCCCTTTTTGACTGTAGCTCCTTTGGTCTCCTGAATCTAGACCTGTTAAGTTAAGGCCGCAAGGTGCAGCCTTACGTACTTCCTTGTTATACTCTGTGTGCTTATTTTTATAAGTAGTCCAGTCCTGCTGAATAGCCTTCGCACCTCGCCTCTCAGGCTATCTAGGTGTTTATTCCACCAGTCTTTCTCGATTAGCATCTCTCTTTTTCGGGACAGTTTTCTTAGTAGGCATCATTAATTGCCCTGTTTACCAAGTCCACTGTCCTTTCGAGTGTTTTTGTTTCTCGTACATTGGTGATTTCCTCCTGGAGAGACTCCTCGAGGGATTTTATGTACCCTTCCCAATTTGTCTTTCTCATGTTTCTAAACCTGTCTGCTGTACGAGTTGGACATTGTATGTGGAATCGGATATGTCTGTGATCTAAACACGATGATTCACCGGATACATGCCAGTTTCTGATTTGTGCCTCTCGAATATAGTCATATCTAGAACTTCTTTTCGGTTGGCAGTAACAAAAGTTGGTTTGTTGCCTTTATTGGCAATTTCTAACTCATCATCTAGAATAAATTGTAATAGTGACTCACCTCTTTAATTAATGTTGATGCTTCCCCAGATAATGTGTGCATTCGCATCGCATCCTAATATGAGCTTGAGTTTCTGCTCCTCGCAATGGGCAATGATCCTGCCTAGTATTACTGCGGGCATATTCTCTCCTCTCATGGGAAGTAGGCGAAGCATACAACATAGCTCTTCTTTCTCTCTTCCGTTTGGATTGATAGGAAGGCTGTAACAAAATCACTGGTGCAAAGTACCGGTATTAGTGAACAATTTACCCTGTGACTGTAGATTATACAAGCACTGGGTTTCTCATCCTCTTTGCTGTACAATAGCTTACTTTGATGCAGTTTTACTCCCGCGACTTTTCCAGAAACACGCCAAGGTTCCTACTGGAGGGCTATATCCAAGCCTTCCGTATCGAACGTCCTACATACTATGGCAGACGCTGCCTTGGCATGCTGGACATTCGCCTGCAGGACCTTTATGCCCCGTTGTGACTCGTTGAAGGCGCCGTGAGATCTGTCCTTTGACTTTCCTCTACCTCCTAAGGGTAGGCCGACTTGGGGCTTTGTGGCTTTTTGAGAGGGCTCCTGCCTCTTTTGATAGAGGTATCTTTGGCGGACTTATTGCCTTCTTTGCCCTTGGGGACGTTCGTCCTATGGATGACAGGATTTCTGAAGTCTGGTCTTTTCGGGGCTCATTTTGGTCTTGACGTTTTGCTTCACCGGCTTTGCTTTGGAGCCTATTTGGATCGGTTTTGCCCTGTTCCATTTCTTTAGGACGGAACTTTCCTCATAAGCATACACCGTGAGTCTACTTATGCAAAATATGAAATAGAACAAGAAACTGTTACAAACTGTCCAAATATTGTTTAAAATAATACCTTAAAAAATAGTATTTTCTTTTTTATGTCAATAGATATTTTATCTAGCAAATAATAAAATTGATACTTTGACATTCGGTAATATTGGTAAAAAATTATTTCGTCGTCTACCAGTTCTTTACATAAAGTATGTTATTCTCCTTCACTTTTACGTTTTAGTAACATTTTATGCACCCATAACCGTTTTTGTTTCTTCTTTATGACTTCCTCGTCTTTATTAAGCAATATAGCCAGATCTTTATTGGTAACATTTCTAATTTTGTTTAGCAAAAACTTATCACAAACAACCCGTCTAGATGTCGAGTGCCTATCGTATAATGTGAATTCGTCCGAAACAATCGGGTCTTTGTCGGTCTTTGCCGTGTCGTTTTATGTCTGATAATGTGAATCAGGCTATATAAGCACCTGTAGACAGTCTATGATTTTTTTTATTGTTACTATCGAAAACGGTCTCTTATTTTGGTCGTTCTCGTTTTTATTAACAAGTTAACAAGTTAATGTTAAAATGAATTACGATGAAATAAGTTTAACTGCAATATATAGACCACATGGTACATGTACAAAAAATTTTAATGAAACTTTAAATATTTTTTTAGAACAAAATAAATCTAGAAAGATACACTTTTTAGCGGGGGATATTAATCTTGACATAAAATCAAACAAATAAGACTGTTTAGATTATTTAGATATTTTGAGTGAATGGGGATTCGAATCCTTAAATAACGAATATACAAGAGTTTCAAATGGTTCTAAAAGTTGTATAGACCACATTTTTTTTAAAAAATCATAAAAATCCCCAGTGTAAATCATTTGTATACCAAATTGATGTAACTGATCATTACCCAGTCATTGCATTAATGGAAATTAACATTCAGGCAAACGATATTTCGAAGAAACAGAACACATTTAAGTCGTTAGATTTTAATATTCTGTGCAATCTATTAGCACAACAAAGTTGGGATCAAATATATAATACCCGAGATTTAGATGTAGCGGTAAACATATTTTTAGGTAAAATTAACATTGCCGTTGATTTAGCTACAAAGGAAATACAAATTAAACATCATACAAAAAAAAGAAATCCATGGATATCAAATGAAATAATTGAGTCCGTTCAAATTAAGCAAAAACTGTATCGCGACTGTAAACTTGATCCATATAATCTAAATAAAGAAAGAACTTACAAACAATATAAAAATTATTTAAATAGAGCAATTGCATTAGCAAAAGAAAATTATTTTAAAAAACAAATTTCAAATAATACTGATAGTAAAACACTCTGGAAGGTTATAAATAATTTTACAAACAAAGATAGAATTAAAGCTAAAATGGGGGAAATAGAAGTTGAATGAAAGAATATAAAAGATAAAAGGGAAATTGCAGATCACTTTAACAACTATTTTACCAATTTGGGCAAAACTTTGGCAAATAAAATAACAAAAACTCAAGGATATAAATTAAAAAATTATAAAAATGATATATCTATATTTCTTCAGCCAACAGATGAGGTAGAAGTTGAACACTTTATAAGAGAGCTAAAAATAAATAAAGCACCTGGTTTAGAAAATTAACTCCACAAATTTTAAAAATGACTGTACATCAACTGAAAACTCCATTAGTTTATATTATAAACAAGATAATTGAAACTGGATACTTTCCAGAAAATTTAAAAAAGGGTCTAATAAAACCATTACTTAAAAAAGGAAACGCTAAGCTTATGTTTAATTACAGACCAATATCACTTCTTTCAAATGTTACTAAAATAATTGAAAAAATATTAAAGAAAAGAATTGTCTCTTTTTGTGATAAATATAATTTAATTTCTGAAAGTCAGTTCGGTTTTAAAGAAGGAATATCAACTGATGATGCTATAATACATTTAACAAAAAATATTTATAAAAGTCTAGATAATAATAATGTTGTGCTATGTCTATTTTTAGACCTCGCCAAGGCCTTCGATACGGTCGACCACAAAATTTTGATTGATCGCCTCGAGGATCTGGGATTTAGAGGAACAGCTTTAAATCTAATGAAATCATACCTACACAACAGGATCCAATATGTTTAAATCGATGATATTGTCAGTAAGCCATGTATAGTAGAATATGGAATACCACAGGGTACTGTTTTAGGGCCTATCCTTTTTAATATTTATGTGAATGGTCTTTTTAAACTGGCATCATTAGGAAAAATTTCATCATTTGCTGATGATACCGCAATTATTTATCAAGGTACCAGTTGGACAGAAGTAAAGCATATGGCTGAAAAAGATATAATAAATGTTAAAAGATGGTTCGATAATATGTCTTTAACAATTAATTTTGAAAAAACCAATTATATACCCTTTACTTCCAACCGTGTTAAAAACCCTGAATTTACAAACATAACATTACAGTCAGAAAATAATATCAAGATTTACGAAGTAAATCATATAAAATACTTAGGGGTGGAAATAGACAGACATCTTAAATGGGATGTGCATATAAAAGGCTTAGTAAAAAAGTTAAGATCTATTTTGTACAAATTTAAATGCATCAGAAAAATATTGGATAATACTCATTTAGAAATGGTGTATTATTCATTGGTGTACTCACATATCCAGTACGGAATTACAGCTTGGGGAGGCGCTTATAATAACCATATCAAACATCTTGAAATTATGCAAAAAAAATTTATTAAAATAATCTATAATCGAAACTATGATTATCCAACAACCTCTCTCTTTATAGAGAGTAAATTACTTGACATTAGACAAATTTATTTACAAAAAGTAGTTACTTACCAACACAAAAAAAGACGCGAACTAGTAGATATTCAACACGAACACAACACCCGGCATAAATTAAGAATGAAAACAAAAACAATAAAAGTTTACAAATCAGCAACCCAAAAAAGTTTGTTATATATAGCGCCTCACATATATCGCTTTGTGCCTGAAAAAATTAAAGAAATAAAAAATTCCAAAAGCTTTGGTAAAAATGTTAAGTTTTGGTTAAAAAACTATCCGCGAAAAAAGTTTAAATATTTATTTGAATGAAAATTAATCCTGTCATCAATATTTTTGTTCACACACTTTTTCTAATTACTTAAATTATTAATTTGATTTATTTGTATGTACATATTTAGGTAAGCTTTAAAAGATACATATATATTTTTAGTTTTTAGGAATATAATCTATTAAATTGTAATAATTAACTTTTCTTTTAAAAGAGAAGGAAAATATAGTTTTTTCCCACGTACTAGTCGTAAGACTTCAGTGGAGATATTTATTTTCCATCTTCATTTGGAAAAGATATGTATAAAAAAAAAAAAATGTATGTAAAATGTAGAATTTGGGAAATAAAATTATTATTATTATATTATTATTATTATTATTAAATTAAACAATTATTCACTCTGAAAGAGAAGCACAATATCCATACTTACTTATAATTTTTGGGATAATAGGTATTCCTTCTTATTTTTATTATCCATAGCACTTCAAAAGCATATTTGCTGCTAAAGTAAGTACATATTTCGGTCAGATCTCACAAAGGCCCTACTTATATTCCCTAAAACGTACTCCAGTATTTCCTTTAATCCCTGTCGGTGTTATGAGTCTCGGGTAAGTGCTCGTTTGCACTCCGCAGGGGACACAAAGGGACTTCTAATGGGCTGTCGTTTCCAGAACACCGTCAGTCTGGCCAGAAGATTATGAAGGAGCAGGTTAAAGAATATAATATAGTTTGAGGGTGTAAAAAATAGTGTTAAGTTTAAGAAAACAAATTAGCTTAAGAACTTTCTAGATTAATTTAAACAGCAAACAAAAAATTGTGTGTATATTTTAAGTGTGGATAATTATTTGTACAGGGTATTTCATAAGATGGAGAGTATGCACGAATATTTAACGATTTACTTAGAAATGTTTTTTGAATGATGCTAGACACTTTTTATTATATACTAGACAAAATCACTCCTAAAATAAGTAGGCAATCTAACTTCCAAAATTGAAGAGAAGGCTGATGGTTACTATGAGGTAGGACTTGAAGATTTATTAACTATTTACTTTAAAATATGCTTTTGATGAATTTTAAAATGATATCCAAACTGCCAATATTAAAAATGTTTTAGGCCTTTCTCCCCCAAACAAGTTAATCTTACGTATTAATTATAAACATTAACATAAACATTAAAATTAAATATCATTTTTTCTGTGAATAGTTTATGAAAATAACCTGGATATCAGGTTTGGAAAATAAAACACTACTTTTTTAATATGCTTGGTCAAAAACTTTATTAAATGAAATCTAAGAATATAATAAAGGAGCTCCACAACACTACACTATTACTGCCTCGATGGTCGGAATACAACTGAGATCACGCACGCTTGCAATTAAAAACCAAATATTTTTGTTTCGGATCAAGCTTGTACAAGCATGCACTTGCTTGTTGCGTGCAGTGTGAGCGGCGATGGACACGCACCACTTGTTTCTGTCGCTCTCCTGAGGATTTTGTTTCTATGTAGACGCTTGCGCACGCGCGTTCCACCAAATTACTTACACAAGCGTGCCTCTAATGTGATCGAAGCCTAAGATAGACTCGCCCTTCACAATGTATTGTTCTTTATCCTGTGGTATAATCAATACACCTTCTGTCCGCATGATATACCAGACAGGGAAAGGGGAATCGTACGTCGCACATAGATGTAGTTTCCTACAAAACCTAATGCAAGGGAAATAAGAATTAAAAACCTAAAAATCTGATGTGTCCAACACATGACTTTCCTATCTAGTTATTACAGGCTTTTTCCGTTTATTGTGTACAACCTATTGCAGCATTTCTATAAATGTTTAGAGGATAAACTAAATATAAATATACATTGTCCACATACATCTACCGCGAAACATTTTTCTATAGATATTCATTGAAAATGAAAATACTGAAAAATTTAAATTTAGCACTTTTCCTACAATTTTTCCATTACGGTCCATTTAAAAAAAATCATGTATGAACAAATATTATAGAGATCGATATCGCAAACAACTTTTATTTCAACAATTTTCATAAAAATCAGAATTTTGCACATTTTGTCAAATTTCTCGAATACGGACCATTTCAGGAAATTTTTACATAAGGCAAAAATTATAGATAATAATAATAGAAGTAACTTTTATTTGAACAATTTTCTTCTCCAAACATAAATAACAGATATATTCCATAAAATATATAAACGGCCTCCCATAAAGTACCCCCCCAGATGTTCCGACTTTGTCCAAAATCTAATCATTTCATGTCAGGCCGAAATAAAACTTAAGTTTAAAATTTATTGATTTTTTCTTTATCCGTTTTTGAGTTTTCTTCAAATTTCGAAATTTACACATTTTCTCAAATATCTCGAATACGGTCCATTTTAGAGAAATTATCTATGGGACAAAAATTATAGAGAATTATATTACAAACAACTTTTGTTTGAACAATTTTTATAAAAAAAAATATTTTTTTACATTTTGTCAAATTTCTCGAATACGGACCATTTTAGGAAAATTTTGTAAATGACAAAAATTATAGATAATAAAATAAGAAGTAACTTTTATTTAAAAAATTTTCTTCCCCAAACGTAAATAACAGATATATTCCATAAAATATAAAAATGACCACCTATAAAGTACCCCCCCAGATGTTCCGACTCTGTCCAAAATCTAATCAGCTCATTAGACGCTGGAATAAAGCTTAAGTTTAAAATTTGGTGTTTTTCCGTGTATCGGTTCATGAGTTATGCGTTATACAGACACACACACACACAGACACACAGACACACACACACACAGACACACACAGACACACACACACACACACACACACACAGACATCATCGCGAAAATAGTCAAAACGGATTCAGGGGACCTCAAAACGTAAAAATCCGTCGAAAACTCGAGGTCGAAAAAAATCATGATTCCTATACTTTCCTTATATCTGTATACAGATAGGAAAGTAAAAATGGGAGCGGTATTATATTGTCCCTCGACTCATAGGGGGTGAAATTTTATATTAGCTAGCTCAGTTCTCATAAATTTCATCCGGAGAGTAGGACGTGGAAAATAAATCAGGTAACTATTTAAGGGTAATGTATTTACTCAAATGACTATTACTGTATGTTTTTTTTTTGTTACAGGAAAGAGAATGTAGACATAAATGAATAAGGCACATAGGAATACAAAATATACATATAAATAAATTGTTATCTTCTTACAGTAGCAATAAATAAACCAGAGAGGTTTACTCGGTTGTAAGTAATTAAAAATTATCAACAATAATGTCCTCTTAAGCCCTAGTAGTAGTACTACTTGTTTACAAATAAATGGGTGAGTACAAATCAATTTTACTTAAATAATTAAGAGTCTGTTTTATATCAGTAATTCTAGAATAGTTTCCTTTTATTTTAGGATGTGAGTGCTCTTCTAAAGGATAATGGCTGAATTTCACGCAGCGAGTAGTAATAAAATCGGAAGATCTTACTTGGTTTTTCCTTGACGTTTCCACGGTATATAAATAGGGCGATACGCAGCACAGGAAGGTTCAAAAGCCCAAGAGCAGCTATTTAGCAGTAGTATTAGGCTCTGAAGAATCTTGCCAAGTAGGTAAAAGCGATAGATGGTGATAGCAAATAAACTAGTGAAGCAGAATCTTATTCTAACTACAACTAGCAGGCCGAATTATCTAGGGCATCTTATTAAGTATCGCAAACTCACGATGCCTGTATTAAAATTCTAAATTTTAAAAGCAATACTTAATATTAAATATTTGATGGAAAACTCTCTTTTAAAGATGGTAGAAAATCCGAAATATAAGTGAAAGCCACATAGCCCAAAAACCAACCTCCAAAAAGAACATGAGACAAAGGACCCAGAAAGAGATAGACAACCAGAAGATACAAGTACCTGATGTATGATGGCTAAACTACCAATAAACAGCCTAATAATAACCGACCAAGTTATCCAAATTATAATTAATTAAAGAAGAGAAGAAGAACTATTACAAGGTCATGATCAAGATTTGACATTAGCATGTAAAAAAACAATATACATATGTATAGGTTAATTTTAATAAATGACAAAAAGACTGATAATCATGTTGAGTTTTTTCAAATAATATATTTAGGGTTTATGTACTATAGATAAAATAGATAAACAATTATTTATTTAGTAAAATTATTTATCTTATAAAATTAAATTATTATTTTCATTTTGCACATTCATAATTAGTTTATTTAAATATATAATTTCTAAAGAAGAAGTATAAATTCAGGTTTCTTAATTAATTGATATTTTTTTGAAAATTGGTTGAACTTGCAAAGACAGCAGTAAACGCGGTTCAACAAATTACCTGATCAAGCAATGCATGAATTCGAACTTTCTTTATAAAATATTTGAAATAAATAATCACTTGGTTTTAAAAAGCGACACGAGCACCCATCTCTCTCAGAATGGTGTACCCTTGATGAGTACCTAGTTAAGGTATAATTTTTGTTTTTACTATTAATCAATGAATATTGTCTTTTTACATTAATACTTTATTAAGTAAATAAATAATTTTAATTAATATTGTTTTATTGAAAGTTCTACCATCTAGCTACAATTAACCCTTCAGCTCGTTTAGGGAACCATAGATAACCCTAAACGCATATGGTGGAGGTGTCGGGCATTAAAAAAAATATAATCCGAGTTTATGTGTGTTATGGTACGTATGACAGAGAAAGGATTGCAATTTTTGGGAATTCGCATAAAATAAAATTAAAAAAAAATTGTTTTTGTTTAGTGCTCTGGCAATGGCATACAAAAACAAACCTATAAGAATATGAGTATTTATTATATATATATTATACTCCTAAGTTGGGGCTTATTTCTACAGTTATCTTCTAAACGAAATGACACATTTTTATTTGTCCAACTTTCTGCGGGTACATGACTTTACAATTCTTATTAAATTACTTTTTCTGAGAGTAACTTAGGTATTACGAAAACCCATAAATTTTGTTTAAATAATCAACTGATTTATTATTGCAAGCTTTTCACTACCTTGCAATGTTTGTATGTTTGTTTAGATATAATCTTGCAACTGAATTTTAAAACAGTTATTCTCAACCGATTGAGCTAAAATTTTTTATGGATGACAATGCCTGGTTACCTAATTGACGTTATTTTCAATTCAATATGGCGGACTAATTTGTTTGTATCCCCTTGATGTGTGTATCAATTAAAATTCAGTATATCGGATGCCCCAAGATGGCGGACGCCCCAAGATGGCGGACGCCCCAAGATGGTGGACGCCCCAAGATGGTGGACGCCCCAAGATGGCGGACAAAATTTTCTTATCTACCATCGATGTAATACCAACTGAATTTGTACGAATTTCTATGACCATATGTCTGCCTCCTCCTTCCATTTGTCTGTCTTTCAATCTGTCTCTCTCTCTCGCTCTGTGTCTTTGTTAATATCTAACTCCTGATAACATGACGCCAAAACTTAAGTCCTTTTGGCATTGATTATTTTTCTCTTCTACGCATGTAATTTCCCCCCCACTTTCCCATTTTTTTTTCTGTTTGATTCTATTCAATAAAAGTTGAGATATTTTCCCCACTCACCCATTTTATTTCTGTTTGATTCTACTCAATGAAGATATGGACTTTTGGCTTATGACTGGTAACATGTGGCACTATCTCATGTTTACTTTTGGAAGTAGCGAGCCGCCAATTTGGATTGCTTAACCGAGACGCAAAAACCTTACCCGAGTCGCCCCCCACCGACTCTTCTGCTTGGGTATTCCTACACTACGCCGTCTTAAAAAAAATAAGGCTAACCTCCACTTCTTCATGTTGTCAGGAGTTGGGTTGGATGGCTTACGGCCACTGCGCAGGTTTTACCACGCATGTAATCGCCCCCCACACTCCCCCGTTTTCCCCGTTCAAATCAAGCTCAGGCTACTGCAAAGGATTTCGAATACGATAGCCGCCATCTTGCAACTTCGTAGCTATCAATTCTTAGATTAGGTTGGCAATTGACAGCTGTCATTATTCGAACTTCGACTCGTGACCTTGAAAGAGACAAAAATTGCCAGAATGAATCTTAGCGATTTCTTGTGTTAATTTACAGAAGAAAAGAGGCCGAACTCTTGCAGTACCTTTACTGGTATCAAATGAAACGGTTTGCTAAGAATACGAAAATAAAATGACGTCACTCTAAATTTAATATGGCGGACCCATATATCATTCCCACAGCTTTTTTACTATTTATTATTAATTTATTTTTATTATCATATTTATATCTTAAATACATTTATGGATGATGCAGACATTTTATAGTATAAAACCGAAACTTTTTAATATAATACTCGAAACTGAATATAATGTCTCCATTGCTAAACATAGATGATTTTAAGCTGCTTGCAAATTGAATTAAAATATATAATTTATATTAGAATTCATTTATTTATACTTGGAATTTGTGCAAATAGCATTTCAATTGAAAAATACGTCTGTATCCATTTTTTTTAACAATAATAGCAATTTATTAATACCTACTAATCATATTCTATGTAACAAAATAAAAAGTTAAAACAATGAGAAGAAAAATACTACCACATACATATAATATTAACCCATATAGGAATCGTTTTTTTTTTTTTTAGGGAATATATCTCTTATTTATGCTTGGAGAAGATAGTTCATCCAATAAAAGTAGTTGCTTGCTACGTCATTGTCTATAATTTTTGTTTTATACACGATTTTCTTAAAATGATCCTTATTCGTGAAATTTGACAAAAAGGGCAAAGTTCGAATTTTTAAGAAAATTATTCCAATAAAATTTGTTTGCGATATCATTCTCTAACATTTTTGTTCTATTCATGATGTGTTTGAAATGGATAATAATAAAAACAATTTAATTTTTCAGTATTTTCGTTGGCAATGATTATAATATAAAAAAATGATTCAAGTAAGACGTGTGTAAAAAAATTGTGTATTTAGTTCATCCTCTAACCATTTACTGAGCTAATACAATAGATTGTTCAGAACAACCGGAAAAGGCTTATAATAACTTTAGGAAAGACAGGAAAGTCATGTGTTGGATACATCAGATTTTTTTAGTTGTTGAGGTTAAATTAAATATAAATAAAAATTAGTGGTTATTGTAAAGAATTGATAAATAAAAGCATACTACAAGATATCCATCTATATTTACAAATAACAATTAAATAATAAAGGTTAATTGTCTAGTTAGCGCAGAGGTAGAATACTGACTTGTCATGCGAAAGTTCCGGAGTTCTAATACAGAATTTAAAACTGATTAAAATCTCTTTTTTGAGTTTATTTTATTCTATAAATTAGTAAAAGTGTCTCGTGGTGTATAATATATAATTTTGTACCCACTAAATAATAAGGGTAATATTATTAATTTTATATTTTATTGCTATTCGGAAAACGAATGAATGTGAAGTTTCCTCAAGTCCTTGAGCAAATCCACCCCAAATCCGAAAATTTTTTACCTAAATGCAATTTATCTAATTTCGGTGCCATCAAAAATAATATCGATCTATATCTTTTATTGAATCACGTCAAAGTCGTATAAGGAAAACGAAAAGTACATTTCTAAACATCGATTTTGTCGGCAAGGATGTTGAAATAAAACTCAATTGGCAAGAGTTTTGAGAGAAAACAGAAATATCCGCATCAGTCAGAATCTGTTCAAATCATTTCTCAACAAAACGAGTTCAAAAGAGAATCTTGGAATTGAAACGTTAGAGCGGGTATCTTATATTGGTTTAGGATTGGCAAAAGTTATATTATATGACGAATCGAGTTAATATTTTTTGAGATAACAAGCTTTTGATGCCAAGAGTTTGTGGGGAAAAAGTTAAGGATTGAAAATTAAAAGTGCGTAAAAAAACAACCACAAACGAAATTATAAGGTTAACGAATCACTCTATTTTTTAATGTAGTCTAAGCCTGCTATTTAAGCTTTAGATAGACAAAATTAAAAATTAAACTTAAATCAGTCTTATTTTCATATAATTTTTAGATAAGTTACATATCGAACAAATTCTGCCCTAAAACCACATCCAAACTTTCACACTAATATGCATTTGAAAACAAAACTAACACAACTTTGTTCAGCACATAAAGATCGCCATCTGGCGGTGTTTGTTGATCTTTAAGTAAGTTTGGTTATTAGTTTAAACTTTGACTCTAATTAAATTATGTTTTGGTGCAACTACACAGTGGTATTTTAGAACCCATATTTTCAAATTTAGAATTTAATTTAATATCCTCGCTAAAGGCAATTGCTGCATAGACAGGATAATCAACGGAAGTACATATATTGGCCATAAGATCGAAGTCCTGAACGGAGATTACCAGATTACCAGTCAATAAAAGGTCGGTTAGACTTAATTTACAGATATACAAAAATGCATGCAAAAATGTATAGCTCTTTAAAGTTATAAATTGAAAATGAATTTTTTCCCCAGATTAAACAAATGAATAATAGATAACTGTCTGGATTTGTTTGAAGCCAGTATGGACCGTTTGTTTTATTACTTTCTATTTCTCCTGGGTCTTTAATGTGATTCGTCTATTTTAAAAAGCAGCGCCAAAATTTTCTAACAACTGTCAACAAACACTTGAGAACTGCTACTGCTTGTACATTTTGTGTGATTTTATATTCCCTGGGCATATTTTTAAAGTTTTTAGAGTTTCTAGAAGGTTTTTTTCTTAACGAATTTTGTTAGTTGTAAGTCTAAAAATTAGTATTTAATGTTCGTTTCAAAGGTACACGTATATTGTAGAATATTATTAGTAATAATCAAAGGTTATTAGCGAGAGGCAGTGTATACAGCATATTATATATTTACAAAGTAAGTTGCTTTTAAGTACGAAATAATATTTTTGAACGAACAATTCAAACCAAGAGCTTGATCGAGAGTCTTAGAAATATTGTGGTTGTTTCTTTCTTGAATAAATTGGGGACATTCAGTCATAAAGTGTTTTACCGTTAGATTTACATTACAATATTCACAAATTGGTTCTGGAGACTTACTGATCAGATAACCATGTATTAGTCACGTATGACCGAGTCTTAGACGCGTTATAGTAACTTCTGTTTTTCGACCAGGAGGTAACTTTAGCCACGGTTTCACTACACGCAACTTATCCGTTGAGGTTTGCCATCGGGTTTACCACGCACTATACACTTTTACTTTTATAAAGTTTTTAATGTCATAGAACAGCATTTCTTGGTTCTCTATTGAATCTGTGAAGTTTACTGCTTCACGAGCGTTTCTGTCAGCTTCTTCATTTCCATATATTTTTATATTTGATGGAATCCATATAAAAATTATTTGCTTGTTCTTATCTTGAGCTTCATGTAATTCTTGTTTAATTCTAATTGCCAGAGAGTTGTTTGGATATATCTGCTGTATTGTGTATAGAGAGCTAAGGGAATCAGTATGATGATGTCCTCAAGGTTGGAAGAATTGACCAGTAATAGGGCACGGTATATAGCATATAATTCTGCTGTATGAATACTGCATGAATATAGAAGAGTGTATTTTACAGCTAAATTAGATCCCACAATTGCCGCTCCTACTCCATTATTTGATTTAGATGCTTCTTTATACATTTCTGTATAGCCTGTATATTTTTCTTTAATTCTTTGCAGGTTTTGGATTAATATTTTTCTATTTATTGTATGTTTATCAAAGGAGGTCAAGGAGGTAATAAGTTTTGGGTTTTTCAAGGTTCAAGGTGGTAAAGATTCAAAAGTGAGATTAAAACATGGAGGAAAGGCTATATTAAGCAAGTTAAGATACAGGGTTACTCTATGTTAAAAAAGTTTTGCCATGCGTGGTTTGTTGTTAAATAACCTTAACAGTCTAATATTTTGAGTGTCGCTATAGGTGTCATTGTAAGGATCTGCATTGCATTTTACTGCATATGTCAAACTCAAATAAATTTGCCTATCAATAAGCGATGGTTCACCAGCTTCACAATAGAGACTTTCTACTGGACTTGATCTAAAGGCTCCCAATAGAAGGCGAAATGCATTGTTGTGGATTACATATAGGGATTTTAAAAGAGTTTTAGTGGTAGATGAAGAAACTGCAGCACCATAGTCCAGCTTTGGTCTAATTATTGTTCTATAAAGTGAAAGCATACTCTGTCTATCTAACAACCCCCATTATCGATTAGCTAGTGAATTTAAATATTAAGCCTTAAATGGCAGTCAAAAACCAATTGTCTAATGTGTTCTTTCCAATTTTATCTTCGGTCAAAGGTCATTCCTAAGAAACGTACAGAGTCTTTTTTTGGGAGGCATTTTTGATGTAAATTTAACGATGGCGAGTCTGGATTATTTCTTTTTTAAAAAAGTATATACTGGGTTTTTCGGTAGAAAACTGTAAACCTGTTTTCTGGGACCAGTTCTCTAAATTGTATAGAAAGTTTTGCGTGATAGCCAAGAGTCTTTCTGTATTATTACTTTTTCCAAACATTACTAAGTCGTCTGCATATAATCGACCTTTCAGTGGAGATTTTAAGCATTCAAGAACACCATTACCCAGACAGCACACTATATTCCTTGCATATGCCACCAATCTGCCTATTTGCCAAAATATATTGCAATATTTATGGAATATTCACAGAATATATTTAATATTCTATATTCAAGAAAGATATTCCAGGCATATGTATTTTTGATATGCTCTGCATATTCATTTTTCATATTGTATAGATATCTCTGTAGAATATTATATTATATTTAACTATTTTGTTTTATTATTTATAAGTACAAATGAAGATATAGTTTACAGAATCATCCTTTGTTTAGTTTATAAAGACTTAAATTAAACAAAAACGTGAACTTAGAACTCCGGAATGTAACTTTAAATCATGCAAACTTATTTTCAATTAATAAAAAAAATCAAACCTCCGAGATCAAATTATCTTTATCTCCATAGATAAAATAAGTATGTATAGTTTTCCTATAATGTAGACAAGAAAAGGACAAAAGAATGATTCTAAAAGTCAAAAGTATGCGCCTAGTAAGTATTGGTAGTTGGTAGTAAAAATTACCTAATAGTGTCTTATTGGATGCACTCATAATCTAGCCTATCGTCGAACATAAGTCTTTGTTAAACGGGAAGTTAGATTGTTAGGAATATTTTTTTATTCATGATACCTTGGTCAAATACTCTAAACGATGAAGGCCACTAATAAAAAAAAGAAGAAGAATAAGACACATAACCAAACATTGTCAGATTTGCTGACGTGATTATCCTTCCTCCATGGAGTTTTAGTTTTTTCTCACGATATACCCACCTAAGGGGTAAGTCTGATTAATTATAATATATGGCCCTTCTGTAGTATCAGTGTAATGCTTAAAATCATAAATATTTTATAAGAAGTGTAAATCAATTGGTAGACGAATCTTTTGTTCTCAAATAATGATAGAGCATTAGCTTCAGATGAATGTAAAATGTAAGCTTCTTACTGAATCTTCCAAAGAAATACCATTATTCTTTTCTCCAGGAAAAAACTCGTGTAATATTCAAGAATCTGAGTTTATTTCAACAGCTCTCTTTGTATAGGATATTAATTCAAAGACATCTACGGCTAATGATTTACCTATTCTTAGTAATAAAGTAACTGATCATTATAAAAGTGTTAAGAGGAAATAAAAATATGGACAATTCGCAATAAAATTGCAGACAAGGCACTATGTAAACCTATTTTTGTTTTTTTAGAGATGTGTAGGAAAATCCATAGTACACAAATGGCAACGGAAAATGTAGAGGCCTTTACTATAAATAAAGTGACCCAAAAATGCTATAGAAGTAAGTATTATTGTAATGTTTGTCTCAAGATTTTAAAATATTTCTATTTTACTGATATACATATCTTAATATGTCATTTTTTTTAGCAGAAAAGTACGTGAAGAACCTCAACAAATAAATTTATTTTTTTAGTTTTTTGTATGTATGTATGTATTGTTTTATTTTTTAAAATTTGCTTTATTTTTAAAATAAAATTTATTTTGTATTTAAGTATGGGTTTTATTTTCTAAACTATGGTACGGCATTACAAAAAAAAAATTGAATATGCCATGAATATTCAAAATACCATGAATATAGGCATACATAGATATCCTCAGTAAATTCAGAGAATATGCCATACATATATTTTGGCAGATAAAAATATATCGTGGGCATATGTTTCATGGTGACCTTGAATATTCATGCAATCTTCTCGTCATATGCCATGGCGGATATGGCATATCCATGGAATATAGGAGTATGCAGTTGAGATAAGATATGCATTGAATATTCATGCAATATTTTTGTGCTGTCTGGGTAGTTGCCATTATGAAAAGAGTGAGACTTAATATGGATCCTTGCGGAATTTCGTTTTCTAGGTCAATTGTTGAGGAAAATACACCATTTGTCTTAATTCGAAATTTTCGATTATCTAGAAAATTATTGATAAATGCCAAACGATTTGATTATTATATAAGTTTTTAATTATTAATTGTTTCCATGCTGTATCGAATGTTCTCTTAATATCAAAAATACTGCTATACATTTTTGATTTAGCGGGTTTGGGTCTAAAAGTTTTGTGAAATTTGGCGATGTTTCATCTAAGATGGATGGAGAGAGGGTGTTATCGACATTTGTTTTTGTACTGCTCGGGGTCTGATCGATTTCCATAGCTGATGCATTGGATTCTATAGTCTGCTTCTGTTGTTGCTGTTGAAGGTTATTTGTATTTTCTATTGAAGCAGCATTGGATTGTAAATGGTTTTTTAAAGGAGTAGGCACAACAACTGCGGGAGTAGGTGCAATAACTGCAGGTGAAGGTGTTATGGTTTCCGATGTGGCAGTAATAGAGTTCTGTGACTGATTTGGTATAGATGGAATTGCTGTGGGGTTGGTGCTTGTAGGTGCTGTTTTACATTTAGAAGATGTGTGGTCTTCTTGTTTGCAATTAAAACATTCTAAAATATCTCGGGCTAGAAAAATTCGATATGATGTATTTTCATAATTAATTAGGAAGGACTCTGGAATTGGCAATGCTGTGGATTTAATAAAAACTTGTCGGCGGAAACTTAAATTATGGGTAAATTTAGGTAATGATGCGTTAATTTTTAAAAAGTTATTGGATAAAGTATTAACTCCTATATGCTCTAGTTCCTTCATTAAAATATCATGTGGTATTTATAGAGAGACATTGGATAGGATAATTCTTTCAGATTGGGTAACATAGCGACGAGCTTATAAGATTTCATTATCAATCTCTATAATACCATTGTAGTCATTCGTAAATTTTTCAACTATTTCCTGAGATGACAGGTACATACGTATTTTATTATTTGAGAGTTGAGAGCAGAAAATTATATTTTTCGGATGAACAATTTCTCCCAGTGGTAACAAGTAATCTTGAAGTTTTGCTCCATCGATAGGTGTAAATATAATAGCTTGATTTATTGAAGGATATTTTTGTTGTGTTAGAACTGTATAAAGTAGCTTTGATTTATTGTGGTGCTTCTGTAGTCAGAAGTTTCAGGTGTAGTATGCAGAAATTAAGTCAGTTTGAAATAATTCAAGTACGTCCCTGTCTGTCTCCGACCATGCCGTGGAGATAAACAGGTTAAACGATAGTTTTTGTTAACTGATAAGATTTCTGCAATTGCTGTTGGATGTATTTTTGTCGTTTAAACTTGATTTATCATTCAATTAGAAAAAAAAACTGTACTTACAGTTTGTAATTGCAAGTTTATTCGATCACTAATACTTTGTTCACTGTATCACAATTTTTATAACTATTTATGAAAATAAAAATTGCTTCTTTAGCGAGAGTTTAAATTAAACACACCGTTTTCTGTTAGAATATCAAGACCCGTCTCCTCCTACAAACTTTGAAGCAGTGAAAATTTTGATTCCAATATTAGAATTGAAAATGGTTCAAGTTGATAAAATTAACAAAAACACTAAAATATATTAAAAACATTTTATAAATTATAATTTTAACAGTTACCAAAATTAGGTACTATAATACAAATATATAAGTCCGGCCCAGAACATCTCCCTACTCCTTACACCCAGGGGCTCGATTCTCGAGTTCATTGGAAAAATTTTCCATGGGAAAAGATTCCACTACTTATATTCCCATGGTAATAGGTTATGCAATTCTCGAACTTGTCGGAATAGACATTCCCATGGAAATAATAGTTTCACGTATGTCTGATATTAAGTTCACGAATATTTCGAAATAACCAATAACATTAAAGATATTTTAAAATTTACTGTTGGTATTATTTGTATTTGTTGTGGTTTTTGGGTAACCGATTACCTGCCGAGCCTCTGCGCTGGAGCAGATGCCGTGCCGAGCAATCGCTAGCTTGACCGAGGACAAGTGAAAATATTCGATTATGTATAATTAAAACTTATCGAGTTATTTTTAGTTTTTCTTTTCACATATTGAAAAAAGAAAAAGTAGCTTTTGTATAGAAGAGCAACGAAAGTTTCGAGAAACTAAGAAATTCTTTCGTTAACGGAAATAATCAAATTTTCGAAAAGGTCTTATTAAATTTACTACAAATTTCTCAATTTGTGTTACCTATTTGCCAGTTCCTTAGCAGCTCTCACAATTTCTAACTAATTTAAGAAAATCAGTTTCTTAGTGAAAGAGAGGTAAAAATAATATACCCACATAAATAAAATAATATCAATTTATAAATACACAAAAAAAATGTTTTAACTACAATTTCACCAAAAATCCAAGATATCCAATAATCTTTGGTTGTCTTAGTCTTTCGCGTGGTCTTTCGTCAAATTTTCGACTTTAATGCGCAAACTCTAGTACAATTCCCATTGGAAAACACAATTTCCAATGCTCGTAAGCAGGGGAATATTTTCCCATACTTCTCATTGGAAAATATTCCACCGCTTATGCCGAGAATACGAAAACTGAATAAAAGTCGAGAATTGACCCCCAGGTTTCGGTTTTGCCAAAATTCGCGCAGTGGAAAATGCTTTCTATATTACTTCTACCCTTTCTAACCTCTTTGATTTATATATTATTTGGCTTATTTTTAAATGATTCTAACAATTCCTTCTAGACTAATATGACAATCATTTTTACGAATTGCTGCAATTTTACCTACAAAGAAAAAAAAAGCGAACTACAGGTGGATCTAGGGATAAGTACCTTGAGATTAAAGATCCGAGTTGCCTTACGTGACGATCAATTATTATTGATAGGTAACTTCTTCTTGTAAGTTTAGCCAATGAATTAGTTCATATCTTTAGTTCGTTCATGATCACTATTTTTTTTTTTAAATATTTTATTAATTAACAATAACTATATTTTTTACAGGTGAAGTTCAAACGAGTTCGTATCCCGGGCGCATAATCGTCACAGAACCGAAAGGCGATTCGCAACCACGCATCAGCGTCGACAAGTACAACGCGAGACGCGTCGTCTTAGGAGAGGACGTGACTCTACCTTGCGTGGCTCAAGGATATCCCGTCCCCGGATACTACTGGAAACGAGAGTTACAGGGCCAGAGCGTGCCTGTTGCTCTCGGAGAGAGATTAACGATACTTTCTGCCGGACTGTTAAGAATATCGAAGGTAAGTTTTAATTCATGAAGTTTGCGAGTTCTAGAAATGTCTCGTTTGTTGGTTATTTGTACGTAAATAGTACGGGTAGCCTGTTTTAATTATACTACTCTGAATACACTATCTTTAGATGCCTATTTAGCGCACTGCAAATGGGCTTTTTCCCTGCGATCACAAGAAAAGTTTTCCTGAGCGCTACAATATGTCATTATATATTTTGTGTAGCAACACTGAACAATGTCTCCATTAATACAGCTGTTGTCAGATTTTTTAATTCTTTTTGAACATGTACACTGTTTTTTTTTGTGTCATCGGCTTCAACTACCAGGGTTATTTCGCCTCGCGTTTTGTGTAGGCTTTGTTACTGTTTCCCAGCGCCACTTTAGGAACAGTACTGTTAATTAGAACCCAACATTTATTATTTTCATTAGCAACAATAAATAACGCTTACATTATTAAAACAGTTGCCATTTTTGTTTTAATTCTTGTTAAACATATTTTTAAAACGATTTCTCCAAAAGAAAAATATCACTTGAAGGTGCAAAAATTAGTGCAGAATTATTGCTTTAAAAAAATATTACCACAGTAATGAAAATTATCCGTCATTACACCCCATTAAACGCTTTTCTGTAATATACCATTTCATCACAGCTCTCGGAAATCCGGTACTCTGAATATAACCAGTTAAAATATTTTAAGAATAATTAAATGTACATCAGTGACTGCTGAAATATCAATAAAATCTGTAGGTAATTCGGGATATAGAAAAAATTAATAGTTGACTTATCTCTGAAACTTTCCTAGGTAGGTACTATACATCCAGATTGCGCAGCAAAGGCAACTGGGCTCTCATATAATAAAAGAATTAATTAGCCATCGTCAAGAAAGGAAAAAATTTTAAAAATTAATCGACTTACCTTAAGATTCATTATAATTTTCCGAGCTTGTCCGTAAATACATTACATTGTAGTTTTCTTGAAACATACTTATCAGCACGTATTTTTTCTAGAGTAAACAAAATTAGGCATATTCACTGCTCCTAATCCCATACCAAACCTTTGTATATCATTCCGTTGAAATGCGAGTTACGAAAATGACTTGATATCTGTCAACTAAATATGTATTGTGATGTTTGTTTACTTTAAAACAACAGTTTATTTATTAATAATTTATTTAAATACTTATTTATTTTATAACACAACTATTCTAATTTATATATACTTCGAATGTCTTTAAACTGATCACTATTTATATTCACCACTGTATATCTACTAATTACTATTTATCTTCACTGTCCATATAATAACTGATTATGATGGCTCATCCACCAATATTTATATACAAACTTAAAAAAATGGCGAACGTTCTAGTGAGTTCACATAGTCTCTACAACACACTAGAAACATTATCTCGTTCTTTCTCGAACATCATCGAAATCACCTCCGCCATAGTCGTCCCATAGGTTTGGTCTTAAGGGGTTTAATTATGTATAATAATCGGACAAGTTGAGCCTCAAAGGCCAAATAATACAGAGAGGGACTTGGAGTATTAGAGCATGACTGAATAATGAAATGGCTCACATTACAGTATCCACATAATATAGGGTAGGATGGGAAATAATTATATCTACGGACAAGCTCGGAAAATTCTGAATAATTATTTATTTAAACCTTATAAACGTAATTAAATAAACGAATATTTACATTTATAGCTATTTTTATAACTACTTACTAGCTAAAAAGTGAATTAGAATAATAAAATTATTGTATAATCACAATTTAAGAATAGGTCAAATACCTATTTGATTTAATTTTCAAATCAATAATAGTGTTCAATACTTACACCTACCCTAGAGCAGCAGTATGAGATGTTGCGAGACGATTTGTGTTTCCTTGATATGATGTCTCATCTTTATTCTATCAGAGATTTTAATTTCTATCCTTTATAACGATATATTAAAGTTTAATCAAGGAAGAGACTGTACTCTAATGGCTGATGTTAATTAAAGTCATAAGAGTAACAAGTTTATGTGTCAACTCTTCAAAACGTTAAGCCTCTAGAGGGTGTAATTTCCTAAAAGCCCCTTCAAAAATTTAAAAAAATTTTTGTCATTGGAATTTAAATTTAATGCTGACCTATACGAATTCAAAACTGAAAACGAATTTATATTGATTAAACTCTTTGACAGAAAATTTGAATTCTGTTTGTAAATTATATGTAATAGGGCTTTGTTGCTTATACTTTCCAATATTACGTAAAACCGGCCACATATTGTTTTAAGGCATCTACTGTTAAAAATTATCATGCACCTCTACCTAGACTCATGCGACTGGCTAATCAATGCAATTTAGATATCACTGGGTGTTCAGCCAATTTCAGAACGAATATGTTTTTATTATATTCAATACATTTCATTTCATATAAGTATTTAATATTAGATTTATTGTATCTTTAATAATGTATTTTATCATTAGGAAGGCCTTTTTAAGACCTTCGAACAATATCCCTGTCACCAGGGTAATCTTGTAATCCTAAAAGGAGAGATAAGCAAACATTTTTCTGGTAGTAAAAAAGCAGAAAAGGCATATAATATCTTGATCGTTGTCCAATCTAAGGTAAATGCATCCAGATTCTGGGTCCGGAAACCATGAAATAATTCTTGAACATTTTTTAATTTTGTTTTTATGACAAACATCTATTTCCTTTTTACAATATTCTTAAATATTTTGTCGTTTAATTTATATCTATAGTAATTGACCTTGATTCCCTATTTGTATTTGTATTTGCTGTCGACGAGATATAACTGACAAAAACTAAAATATGCCTCACCTCACACAATTTCCACAGCTTTTTGTTACAATATTTTACATGAATATTTAAAGATTCCACCTCGATTTACACAAGACATGGCTGTTTGGTTGTCATCCTCCGTAATATGCAAGAGATTTTAAAGCATAAAATACTGCCTTGATTTTTAAGAAGTTAATGTGCAGTTTTAATTCTTGGTTGTTCCAAAACTGATGGTAAGTATTTAAAACCATACAAACCATATTTAAAACCAGTCTGTGAAGTATCTGAAAATACCTCTTTTGAGAACAGCTTAGGTCTTATAGCTTGACCTAATCCAATATTTTTCTGCCACCATTCTAATTCTTGTAATAATGAATTCGGAATATTTTTTCTACGATAATTAAGGTAATCTCTCTGAAGCGAAATATATTTTATTATTTTGAGATTTTATGCTGTCTATTCTGTAACAATTCCTTCATATTTAACGGCCTTTAAAAATATTGGCGGCCTTTAAAAACATTTTCGTATTCGTTAATTTACTTCTGTCATTATTTAAACAGATTTCTTTAAGATAGTCCTCTAATGTATTTTAAAGATCCGTTTAAATAATGACAGAAGTAAAGAAGAAAATATTTTTAAATGCCGTTAAATATAAAGGAATTGTTACAGAATAGACCCCTATGTGAGTAAAATCGTAACAAATTGAATATGTCAGTATTAACAATTTCTCTATCTCTTACTCCATCCTGTAACCATGTTTAAACAGCAATAATAATATTTACTTTCATTATCCAGAGTACTGTTATAAAAATCTCCAACTTTTGTATTGATACCTCTGCAATTTTGACAGCTTACAATTCCATCAGCACAAGCAGTACACATTGATATGAAAACAAGTTTGAGCTGGGGTAGAATTCTGGAGTCTCGCATGAAAATTGTCGCATACGCCAAATGTCGCATACCAAATTCGTATGGTTGTTAAAAATACATATTTAGGGATGCGTTTAAATCTATGACGCCGGGGTTTTAGAAAACAAATATTTTCAGTGAATATTATCGTGAAACACCTGATTAAATCCCACTTAGTCAGAATGTGGCACAAATCGCCGTTTCCTCATAAAAAATAATAATCTTCTAGGGGTACTTTTTAACCTATGACGCCGCGCGCCGGGGTTTTAGAATACCGCTATTTTTAGAAAAAGTAGTCGTCATGTAGCAGATTAAATCCCAAATAACCAGAATATGGCACAACGCATAATTTTCTCGTAAAAAATATTACATATTTAGGGGTGCGTTTAAACCAATGACGCCGGGGTAAACACAAAGTAACTAAATATTTCAGAGACTCTTCAGTGGTTGCAAACACTTTGAAACGGTTCAGTAATTAAATTGTACAAGAATTATGGGAAGTTGGGCAAAAAACTATTAAGGTGAGTACAGCACCCCCTTATAATTTTCGGACAGGCATATCTCAAAAAGTAATTTTTTTTAAAGTTAAAATTGTGGCAAAATAAATAAGGCAATAATATCTAGAATATGCTTATATTTTAAAGTTTTAATTATTTTCAGTTTCCAAGAAAAAAAATCAAAGGGCTTTAAATTTTGAAATATCATAATGAAAATAAATGCATTCCTCAACAGCAGTATTCTTAATATAATCCCCTAATTTAAGCTCTTAAACTCTTGTTAATGATTTTTTAAAATTCGCCGAAATTAGTGGCTAAAACGTCTCGTTAAGTGCTGCTTTCTGGTGTAACGCGACTGTAACTATCGTATCGTATACTCTGAGTCATCATTCGTTTCTTGCAATTATTTACACCAGTTTAAACCTGAAAATAGCACTTAACGAGGCATTTTAGGCACTAATTTCGGCGAATTTTAAAAAAATCATTAACAAAAGATTAAGAGCTTAAATTTGGGGATTATACTAAAAATAGTGCTGTTGAGGAATGCATTTATTTCAAAATTTAAAGCCCTTTGATTTTTTTTCTTGGACTAAAACTTTAAAATACATGCATATTTTAGATATTATTGCCTCATTAATTTTGCCAAAATTTTAATTTTTAAGAAAAATCACTTTTCGAGATATGCTTGTTCGAAAATTATAAGGGGTGCTGTAATCACCTTAAGTAGAGTCAAGAAAATTTTTAAAATTTTAGCAGATAAAACTTTAGCTTCATGTCATTTTTGAAGTAATCATATGCATAAATAGGACACGAACATAATTGATTATTATCATAATTGTTCTAGTTTTGCGCTAAAATATTATATTAAATTTACCAATTTTAAAAAGTGTTCTTACACTGTTTGCAAATAAATAATTTGTTTCTGTACACATGTACCTATTTTAGTTTACATAATAAGAGAAGAGATGGTAGGAGTAATTTAGTAAAGTATATTTAAACTATGTACCATGTATGTACTATATAAGAATAACAGTAATAAACTTATCTATAAATGTCACTAAATTTCTATAATTTATAGGATTCTTCACCTTAAATCTTTATATTTGTAAACAAATATATTACAAAATATACCAAACAACTTAAGCAATAAAATAAAACCTAAAAAAAGTCAAATATCGTATTTCAAACTCTTTCCCATATAATGCTAATAAATCTACGTCCCAAGTGACGTCACGGCACATACTTTGATTACTATACGGTGCAAGAGAGAGGTCCGAAACGCCCAACATAGGGCGCGGCCATTTTGATTCCTATGCCACAGTTTATAGCTAAAGAATCAGATCGCTCACTCTGCGTCGGCACTTTTGATCTCAATATTCCAGTTTATACACTGCGCAACTCGGATAATACAATATATTACAACCGCCTATAATAAAACAGCAGTCTTCTGCGTATCCTGAATTTGTATCCTTGGAGTGGATGTTATTTTGGAACTTTCAACTGGTCCGAGTGAGCTAACTAATTCTTTAGCAATAAACTGTGACTCCAAAAATAATATTCACTGACACTGACAGCAGCAAGCAAAATATCAGGTGCGTTTTAATCATCCGCTTCTGCTTCCGGAATTGTCGGTTTAGTCGTTTTAACCTGTCAGAGTAAAACAAGAAAACCGACAATTCTGAAGCAGAAGCGGATGATTAAAACGCACCTAATAAAAATATTGCGCCAAGATGTAGGCAACACGTAATAAGGGATCAAAATGGCGGAGTTTTCTATCTCCTTTTAAAAGGCACTCAGAAAGCTGCGCAGTGCCACCATTCTCCGTATAGTACAAGAAAATCAAAGTATGTGCGTCACTGTCAGTGAGCTGCATGCGCAAGAACATACCACGAGTCTGTGTATTGTGAGCATACCGTTAATCTGTTTATCGTGGTAATGTATTAAATTTTTAAAATTCAATCGAGCATACAGTGTTTTCAAATAGTTTGTATTGATTGGCGTGTGTTGGAATAAAACATTATCGTCATTGGTTGATGTATTATAGTGTTAAATAATCAAAGATAATGCCAAAATTATGCTTCAAAATTTCATGAAACAAAATCCTTCACAAAATACAACGAGACGTTATTGGAGTGGTGTTTCGGTAGGATTTTGTTGAGCGAAATGTGCATAATTGATTAGGAAACAACAAAATGTTTAATTATTAATAACTAAATTTAAATTCTCTGGCTTTATTGGTACACGTTACGGGCCATAGGAGACATTATATTTTCCATTATAACAATTATTTCATCTTTTTTTTTGAAAGAGTAAAACCAAATTTGGTAGATTTTCACACTTTTATTTTAAAAATAAAAATTTTTAAACAAACACTAACATGACATATGTTTCGAAGTACAACTTCTTTTTCAACATTTGAAAAAGAAGTTGTACTTCGAAACATATGTCATGTTAGTGTTTGTTTAAAAATTTTTATTTTTAAAATAAAAGTGTGAAAATCTACCAAATTTGGTTTTACTCTTTCAAAATTAAATGGATTTTCATCAAGTAAAGGCCGAAACAATAAATAATTATTTCATCGACTACCGATGATATCTGAACGGAAAAATTTTGTGTAAGTACTTTATGAGTGATAAAGTTTCAAATTGAAATAATAAAAACGTTAATTGTATATTCCATTGGAACCCGACATATGCAATTTATTAAAACTCCACCAGCCTTAACTATCTCGTTAATTTCATTATAGATCAAAATATATGTTACATATCCAGAACTAAAACTATGACCCATCTATTTTTCAATTTAATGTATGTGTGACAAAACACCGGATTTTATTTGACACAAACAGCTCGACACTTCGGCAGTAACTCCCGAGGTATAGTAAGTCTCTTCCTGCTAAATTCCGAAGTAACAAAGTGGAAGCAAGAACCACCTGCTGCACGCAACAAGACTATTTCGATGCCTGAGTTGCTTGGAATATCGGAGGTATATAAATCACTTAGAATTACTCGCCTCGGGTTATTTCGATTTAACAGGTGTGTGTTAGCTTCCCTTTCACATAGATATACATTGGAAGTGTAATGTAAAGTGACAAAACCTAATAATACGAAGCCGAGAGAGAATAAATGTTTGTTTTTAGGAAATTTTTCCTCAAGAGTTTGATGCGATATTTGAAGAGGGCTTGTCTATACACTAAATTTCTCGCTTCTTATCACAATGTGATATTGTTATAATTTGATATAAATTCACATTCTTTTAGTTATTCAGGACTTTAATACATCAAATTTAATTCATTATTAAAATAATACTCTGTGCATACATATTGTGTGATTATTCGAGGATTTGCTTCAATTAATATTGTTTTTTTGTAGGTCTTGGGTTTTTAGGTGCCTGTAGATCAAATAAAAATCGTGTGTGTTTGGTTATAACTTTTGGCACTAATCAGTAGTTTTTTATTAAGCAATTTTTTTCTTCTTTTAATTAAACATTGTTTTATATAAAAGTTAACGTTATAAGAATCCTACAAGAATTTTTTTACATCAGTTTATATTTAATATTTTTTATTTTTTTTATAGCTTACCTATGGTACAGAATTAGGGTGTGTCTTTTAAAATAAACTATAGTAGAATCGCAATCGACACGGAGTAATAAATCAAAATTTTATGGGTCTTTTACAGCACAGATGGCTCAAACAAAATCTGCGATTTTAAAGAGCCGGCAGTTTAAAGGTTTGGTTTCATTAAGAGTTTTACCTGTGTCGCCCAGTTTTGTGGAACATAAACAATAGGCTACCCTTATTTTAATCCTTTTTAAGACTCTGATGAGCGCACGGTTGGGTAAATTAAGGGGTATTTGTTTGTAATATTTTTTTGTTTTTATTTTAAGCTTGAATAATTGTAATTTAAACGCCGGGGTGCTATGATTATAACATTTAGATATAAAATAGATATGCTTACCTACTCTCTAAAATCAGGAAATGTGAAAGTCTCTGAATCACTATATTCACTTGATGAGTCATTATTTACTGATATTATTAAAGGTGGCACTGTAATATCGACATCCAAGATTTTGTCCAAATCTCACATGTTTTCTTCTTTTAACACATGCTTGATTGCCTTTTGCCCCTTTTCCTTCGTAACAAGTGATATGGAGGTTCCTAACAATGCTTCTACATCTTTTAACTTAAATGTCGTATTATGTCGACCTACATATCCTTTTACTTGTGCCCATATCAGTTCAATAGAATTTAGTTTTGCAGTGATAGGGAGACGTACAACATCAATACCATGTGTTTTTGCAAGTTTATCCACTACATAACGTACTCGAGTCCTATTTAATTTCACAATTTCTAGTAGTTCTATTTTTATTGATTTTTCTCGAAAGTTAATGTTTCTGTCTGTTAGCCATTTAATGATATCATCTTTCTTCTATGAAGTATTTGGCACACATTCAAATAGGCGGGAATCGTAACTAACGTTATTCATTACTATAACTGAACCCTTTGGTAAATGTTTTATCATTTGCTGAAAATATTCTTCAAAAACATCAGCGTTCATATCTTTATGGTAGCCTTCGGTTTTTTTAGATTGAAATATTAAAGAACCACGTTTTGAAAATCCGTCATCACTTCCAATATGAGTTTATTTTTGGAAGATGAACCTTTTTTTAGACTACCCATTTAAAATTAGTGGGGACCTCTAATAAATAAAATACAAAACGTAAATATATTGTTACGCAGGTTTTTGGTATCCTAATTTATTTCAATTTAACTTTTACAATAACTCTATTGAACTTTAACAATAACTATCCAACTGATAACAATAAAGCATAACGTCTGTCATAAAACTGAACTCTGACGTCAGGTCGTCGACTTATACAGCTTGCCTTCCCTTCTAGAACATTCTCGAACAATCCGGATTTTTCTTTGACAAAGAATGACATTTCCAGACATTTCTGAACTATTCTATCTTCTTTATTTAAATGGACAAGACACAATCAACAGAAAGCTAATATTTTCGCTGACCACCTACAGTCCAGCCGATATTTGAACTCGGGTCTCTTGCGTGTAAGACAGACGCCAGATTTACGATTTTTATTTTAATATGTAAGTAGGCACTTCTAATTAAATTAGTTTGATTAAAATTTTAAATTTATTTTAAAATGTGGAATAAACAAAAAAATACATGCTATTTATCGATTCTACACAAAAATAACTCATTTTAATATATATTTAATCTCAATAACTTAAAAATATACTGACAATTAGTTTGACAGAATTGTAACTTATTTAAAGTTTTAAAAATAATAGTAGTTGGGTGTTGGGTTACCAAAATATGAACTCTGATTGGTGTATTTCATTTATTTGAAATGTTCTGACTACTTAGAATGGATATAAACTATATTCGTTCAGTTAAACGCAATAGCATACTTTTTCATTTTGTAGTCTATGGGTAGATATGCTAATATCCATGTGGGTGTAGAAATAATTAATTTTTGTCCCAAAAAAAGTTTCCGAGCATGGTGGGTGCCTACCAAATTTCAACAAAATATCAAATGCCTCAATGAATTTAAGGAAAAAATTTGACCATCCACAAATGGTTTTTATTTTTTATGCGACAATAGTGCATCATACAAAAGTAGTCTATATACTAAATTTGCTCTAAAATAAATGAGAATTTTAAAAATAATTTTTGCTTTTTAGAAAAAGCAGTGGCATACTAGCGTACAAGTTCAAATCCCGTACGAATGTCATTGGTAAAAATTTAACAAAAATATTTTACATCAAAAATTGCTTCTTAATGATTAGAAGGTGTATTTCAAATTTCATAAAAATATCTGGAGTTATAAGAAAATAGATTATTTTAACGGAAGACATCTTGAAGTTGCAAGGTCATTGGAAGATCTTTGTGCCATCTATAAATTTACATAACAACTAATAAAATAAAAAAGAAAACTGTAAATAACCAAAATATATGAAATAATCTACATAGGTATAGATCTGTATAGAAAAGCATCGGTTGGCATGGACTTACCTTATTAGGTGTTAGGGTATTTGAAAGAAAAGTTTTATACAATGTGTCAAATTTAAGTTGGTGCACCATATTTGGGAAACGTTTTTTGTTGTTAGTTTTATAGAAAAAAGGTATTCCTTATAAAAAGTTCTGCATGGTCTTAAGCTGAAAATACAACCATCAGATAATAAATTTTTGAGTCGTAATTTTAAAAAGAATTCAAAAACAAAACCAGAGTTTGTAACCTTAATTTGTTTTGTTTTTACAAATTTTGACATGACACATGAACTAAGAAAAAGAAGACTCTGTGACCTGGCACTAAGGAAATAGAGATGGTGAAAAACTGAGCACATACAACTAATGAAAAAGACAAAGAAAAAAGAAACAAAATGAATACCGACGCCGTAACCTTAAACAGATTACCAAAATAATAATTTACAGTTTTCTTTTTTATTTTATTAGTTGTTATGTAAACTTATAGATGGCGCAAAGTTTTTCCAATGACCTTGCAACTTCAAGATGTATTCCGTTGAAATCATCTATTAGGATAAAAAATAAAAAATTTAAACTTAAATCCTTTAGCTTAAAAATTAGGTTTACGACATATATTGACTCTTCTTTTTAAAATCACCGAAGGATTCACACCTTTAAGTATCGGCACTCAATTTAAAATCACCCTGTATTTTAAATTAGAAATAATGATTGTGACGTAGCAGTGTTCTTGTTGTAATTGAATTCTATGTAGTACTCTCGCGGGTTTTTTTTGTGACAAATATTTTTTAGAAAAAAACTAAACAAGAATTGTTCATTTCAAACTAGCCGCTTGCGCTTCGTTCTCTAAAAATTTTATTTTTAAAACCTAAAAAATGCAAGCCAAATATTCCGGGAACAAATGAAAATGATCATCAGGACATCAAATTGGACGAACATACCAATTTCTAGTTTTATTCTAATACACATTTAACTCCTGTCCTGAGCGCTTCATTGCTTGAGTTAGTGGGGTATTAAATGAAAGCACGTAGAAGCATGATTTCTAAAATGTTTAAATATGGAGTGAATCACAAAAAAAATGTTTTTAAAGTATATAATTATTTTTCTTTTTTAAAGGATAGTTTGCATTTAATTCAAATACTTTCGTAATTATCACGGACAAGACTCGTATCCAGTCATGACCTACTTTAGAAACATTGAGAATAAAGTTTGGATTGAACAAAAATTACCAAGATTGTATTCCGTTAATTAGTTTTTTTATACAAAAACAAAGAAAGCTCTATTGTATCTATCAACATAATTATCTACTTATTTTAAAACAATTGCTCCCATACCGCACAAGTACGATTTTCGAAGTTTAAAGTAATATTTATAAAGAATTTGTTATTATTTAAATGTAATAAAGTTGTAATAAAATGTTGATATTTTTTATTTTCCTTTCAGGTTAGACTGGAAGATCGCGGTGTTTATATTTGTTTCGCAAATAATTCAGCAGGAGAAGAAAGCGTTAGAGTAACTTTGGAAGTTACAGCTCAACTCTCGGCTCATGTCCAACCACAAGTTCAAGTTGTTGATGTAGGAAAGGCCGCTAACTTTCAGTGTATTGTTAATGGATATCCCATTTCGCAAATTAGCTGGTTGCAAAACGGTAAGATAATATAAATCTGAGCAAGGAAGGAGCAAGTTTGGGTATCTGTTAAATTGGGCAATTGTGATAACATGAAGTGCCATTATTATATGTGTGCGATTAGATTCTTTAACATTTTATTTAAAAATGTTTTTTATTTAAATTAGGCATTCCTACGACCTGTCAAACAATAGGTGCCAGTCAATGACATATATAGCTTATATAGACTGCTTATCCATACGTAAATAACACGATGAAAATCGGGTCGAACTGGGAGATGTTTTCTCTTTGTCTAGTACATGCAGTGTTTGTGTTTTGTCTCAATTGTGAATGCTCACTGGTAAACAAACCTTTTAAAGAACCGGTTTAGAAGAAAGTTTGTCTAGTTGAGATTTTGTTGTCAATGTCATTGCTCAGTCGAACATTTTGTTAAATTTTATTTTATCAATATCAAGTTTTAATTATACTTACGTTCTGTTTTAAGTTTTTTTTATTATTTGGATATAAAAACTTGTTTTTTTGAATTTAAATGGTGAATTGCTCTATAAAGGGTTGTAAGACCAGCTTACAGAAATATAAAAAGTAACATTTCATTTTTCACGTAAGTATCAATACAAGTAGGTAATAATCTATGAGTAGGTAGGAGGTAAATACGTTTATAATAATTTTATAAATTATAATCATAAATTCTTTATTGTAAATACAATTACATAAATATAAATATATTCAAAAGCCCAATATAGAGCTATCTTGGCTTGACAAGTTGATTTTAAAAGTTAGTTAATTACAGAGAAGTATTACACAAGTGTCATAATATAAAAACAATATAAATAGAACAAAAATGGGCATAAGTAACAATACAGAGAGACAAACACTGATTTACATTTTCTTCCTTCGAAGAAATATCAAATATAAATTTTCTGAGTCGTCTTTTACATGCAACCATGCTTAGATAGAAAGTATGCAGGTAGTTTATTGCATATCTTTATCCCTTCAGATATTATAGTATATAGTTCTTTTTCCTGCTAGCTGTTTTCTTGCAGCTGCTTTGATGTTCCTTAGAGACAATTGTAAAACGTGAAGATTTTTATATTATATAAATTTATTTCAACCACAAACTATACTAACAAGTTGAATATTTTGTTTTTTAAGTTTTATTTTAAATTTCTTAATATTGAATGAGCCGACATGTTTTTAAGATTTGACGACTTAAATCAAATAAAATAGAACACTTACATACTTAAATAGAATATATAAAAAATAGATGTAATTTTTCTGAATCAATTTTGTGCATATTAAAAGAGTTTTCCATTTTTTTGCAAACTTTAATAAAACCCAAAATTTTCCTATATAATTTTGATGTACACATTTGGCTTAAATTTTTCTTGATTATTACTGTTTAATAGAAGGACTACGATAGCCATATAAAGAGCTAGCATACCTTAAATACCACTCTATTTACACCGACAGATTAAATATGTCTGACAAAAAGGATTATATCCTTAAAGAACTCTGGTTTGCAGCTCCTAATTCTGCATTAGCAAAACATAAGTAAGCTGCAATCTATAAGTAGTGCGAGTTTATTAATTATGTGTTTATATCAAACTATTTCATTAGTCATAACATTAAGTAATTACATATTTTTAAATTTCAGGACTAGACAAAGACAATCATCAAACAGCCAGTGTATCTGTTAATGAAGTTTCCGAACAGATGATCAAAATTTATGAACATACGTGTAAAACATTCCTTATAAATTTAAATCAGAAACAAATAAAAAAAGAATGTTGTAAGAAGGTTTAGACATGTTAATCCCAGAAAATAACTGCATGCTTGCATAATTAACAAGGAAAGATGAGTTGATCTGGCAATTTGAAAGAAAATATAGAATAACAGGTTCTCATTGTTATGATCTTTATACCTACAGTAAATACACTCCAAAAAATATTGTAAACAGGTAACCAAAGTAAGTCCTTTATTTGAATACATAGACATTTAAAAAAATGGTTTATATATTTTTTGAACACTGAAAAAATATTTTTTTATACTGTCTTAAATTGATATTTTTATAGATTTGTTCTACATGGAATTGAGAATGAAGGTGAGGCTCGATATGCATACATACTCGTAAATGCAACTAATAGTATTATTATGGAAGAGACAGGGTTGATTTCAAAAATAAACAATAAAGGTGTACCCATAAAATTATTAGAAATCAAATGTCCATTTATAGGTTTATTGTTTTGTACATTATTTTTATAAAAATATCAAGAATTAACATGCATTACTTTTTAAAAATGTTTTACTTAATTTTACTTAGGTATATAGACATATACATATGTTAAAAGAATTATTTGTTTTTTGTTGCATTATCAAATAGGTACTTAAATACACTTTAAAATCGTACTTTTTAGGAAAGAGAAACCTTTGCGGCAGAATTTAACAAATCATGTACATATTTAACTATAAATGAGAAGAATGAAGTTATTTTAAAGAAAAAATACCACTAGGCATGGCCGTTTTGAATTTGCAGGAATGTGATTTTACACTATATTCCAGCAAATTTAAAAATCTTAATTATAACTGTTAAATTGGATAATGAGTTTACCTTAAGCATGTTATAACAAAGTTACAAAATAAGTATTTTGACCATCTGTTACCCCAAATTTGTGAAATAAAGAACAATTAAAATATAAATGTATTTTTATTACCTATTTTTTTTAGTACAAAATATAAATACATAATTAAATGAACTTTCAAGAAACAATTTTTTGTAATAGGTCTAAAAAATAAAACAATCAAAATATTTACAAATATAAGGTTTTTTAATTGCACATATCTTTTCTAAAAAAAACTCTAGAATTTCTCATCACTAAAAATTGGACTCAATAAATTAACGATAGCACAAATAATTGTCATTATATTGTCAATTTGATGTAATAATGAAACTGGAAAAGTTTTACATAAAATTTCAAAAAATTTTATTCTTTGACTGGTTCTTTCTATATGAAATCTAGCTCTAGCAATTTTGGTATTTAGTTAAACCTCTTGATGGCTAAATTTATTTTTTTTTTCTTGAGATAAGGAGACTGTATAAATTACCTTCAGCTTCTGTTATTTTTCCAATAAGAAAACCTTTGTCAACCACTGTACTTGACTGTACTATCGAGAAATGATTCAAACAGTTCAAGTTTTGAACTTTAACAATTTCTTTATCTGTGTTCGAAAGTTATTTAGTTAGAACTCATTTTGTTCGAAAGTAAATTACCTCTAAAACATTTCACTTAAAAGTAATTTTCTTCGATTTTTTTTTAATCCTAATCATTTTGTTCAAATATTTAATTGTTTCAAAAAATGCAATGCGGACTTTTGATTGAAATTTTTTTATGAAAAACATGATTTAAAACATTTCTTGATCTCAAATGGTTGAATCTAAATATAAAATATATTAATGAAAATAAAAATATTTTCCTAGTATTCTGATTAAAGTAATAAAAAACCTAACTAATTTACCTGACCTGCACGGCCTGGAGCCATTGCGGGTAGCTTGAAATTTTTTTTACATAAAATGAGAAAACGGAACAACCAATTTACCTAACTGGCACTGCTTGGAGATATTGCGAGTAACTTCACAAATATTCTTTACATAAAATAAAAATTTAACTAATTTACCTAACCTGCACGGCCTGGAGCCATCACGAGTAGCTTCGCAATAATTTTTTACACAAAATTACAAAACTAATTTACTTAACCTGTGCGGCCTGGAACTATTAAAGCTTTTTTTAATCCAACTTTGACAAAAATTAAATTTCAATAAAAAATAATATTCAGCTTTTTTCAATTATTTTTAGTTCAATAAACAAGCTCTATTTTCCTATAAATTTGACTTATGCAGCTAAAAAGAATAGGCACATATCATAGTGTGTATAAATAATTGTTAAAAATAAACGAGCACTTTCGGCTTTACAAAGCCATGTTCGAAATTCACTATATTTGTCTAGGAAGGATATTTTTTCAAATTAGATATTCCAACTAAATAACTTTTGAACAAAATTTTTTCAGACTAAATAACTTTCGAACAAAATTCCGGGACCCGCTTTACTTATGTAAGTAATAAGACAATCAGATGACACTCCAGTCATTATTTTAATATGCCTCATTTTGTACTTTGAGTAACGTTTTAGCCTACAGACATTTGGCTTGCTGTAGTGGGATTAAGGTACAAAGCAGTACTCTTACTTTTTGAATGCCAAATATTATACCATGCTGAAGAACTTTTGCCAGTTTTATTAAATATTCCTCAAAAATTAAACGACAAAAAGTTTCATTAACCAATAACATAGATAAGATATATCTCGCATACCAGTTTTCAACTTCATAAAATTAAATATATCTTGATCCTTCACAAACATAACTGTTTTCTATTTTTATTCTTTAGAAACAACTCTGCCAATAATTTCACAATGGTTACAAATAACTGGAAGGATTGCAATCCTGTTAAAGTAGATAGTTCTTTAGCACTAACAATTCTGTTAGAAAACGGTTCAACTAAATACCACTCTTTACGTGTGTTGAACAATCGATCCCAATTTTCTGCTTTACAAAAATGTTTTTTAAATTAAGCAAAGCTCTTCAGCAGCACACATATCTTCATTATCTGCTTCACTAGTGAATATGTTCATTAACTGCAAAAACACATTAAGCTTATAATAATTAACTATACATTTTAAATTATGCATACGTATATTCATTACCTGAAGAAAATAACTCAACACTTGACATTCTACTAGTACTGGCAACATAATTATTATATTATTATTGATAGTAGCCATAACTCTTGTTTTTGGTGGATTCCTTTTCTTTCTATCAATGTAATGGCTTAGGTTAGACAAATTTAAACTACAGGTACTGCAGTAGACACAAGCATATGTTTCGTCTTGTTTAGACCCACAGAACATAAATTACCAGATCAAACAATTCATATTAGAAATATAAAAATATTAATTAATATTAATAAAAATACTATTAAAAAATTACAAACCTGGATGGATGAAATCCTATTTTGTAAAGTGGTGAGAGCAAACTCGCATACCTATTAATAGTAATAACTGCCTTTCCCATTTTCAATAAAATTATCCAAACCTTTCTTCGAAGTTCACTTTCCTAACCTAACGCAAGTACCTGTCTTGAAGTAAACATTCAGGTAATTATTAGTTTTTGATGAAATGAGTTCTAAACTCATTTGAGCCAGAATGATTCTGCCTGATGAGCACTCGGCAAGGAAATATAAACAACTGCAATATGACCCGCTTTTCGTCGCCTTTGTATATGGATGAGCAGTCTATTATACTATATATGTCATTGGTGCCAGTGGGAAGTTCTTGTATATGCAAGAGGGTAGCGACATAGTCTTGCATCTTGGACGCTATTTTATTCGAAATAGTAGTCGCCAAGCCTGCCAAATTTATGAACAAATGTATAAGCGGGTTTTTTAAATATTATATTTATTGTGTTTGACATAAAATATTTAAATGTAAACCATTATTCATGATTTAACGTATAGTAGATAGAATACATCATAGGTCGCAACCCTCAGATATGTCAAACCTTTCCACTGGCAATTCATTTGTTTGAAATGCCTAATTTGTAATGATTTTGACATTAAAAAACCAGTGTTTTCCGTTTTTCTTAAGTTTAAATCAGTAGCATAAAGATTTCAATTTGTGGGTTAACTTACTTTTTTTTTATTTGTTAAATGTAGTATTTTAATCCATTCGAATATCTTTTGAATGGCATGTAAAAACTTAGTATTTAGAATAGTCAAGAGGATAAAGGAGTGCAGTAATTTAATATACAGAACATAGTACGGATTCATGAGGTAGAATTTTTATTTTCGCAACATCCTCCAATGCAGATTTATAATTCTTCTCAAACACATTATAGTCTGAATAAAAGAAGAGTGCAGTAAAAGTGAGGATATAACCTCAAAAAGTTATATTATTTACAAAAAATAAAAATAATCCTTATGCTTCTGACAAAATTGTTGCACTTTAACATTGAACGAAATAACAAGAAGGAATAATATATGTTGTTAATGGAATTATTTCTTTGCATTAAAAGTAACACTTCACTCCCTAAAATCAAAGATTATCTTTAAAAGTTACTGTCTTCACTATTCTTAACTACTGGTGTCATTATCATTGTCTTTTCTGAGATTTATTATTATAGGGTCTATTAGGTTTTCTATTGCTATATTCACTTTCTATATGAATTTTCCACCTTTTTAACATGATCAATGCATTTTCTTCAATGTTCTCCATTTAAATCTGAAACTGCCTTCAAAAACAAATTTCACACATCAGGTACCTAATTTAAATGTTTTATTGTTTTATTGAGAAACATAACCTTTTAATTGTGACCAGATCAGTTCAACGGGATTTAACTCTTCGTGGTAATGAGGCATAGCCCTCAGAAAGTCTAGATACCGCTTGGCGTATGCTGTCAATACAAAAAAATGACCCCATTCAAGCTTGTCGCCATGTTAGGTAAATTTATGTTTTGGCTACACTGATTTTTAGTTGGTGTGTTCTGTAATACGTGAACACCGATAATCTGCACTTTGTTATTAGTTATAAGTGAGTGAGACGCACAATTTCTAATTTCAAATTAAGAACAAAACTTTGACAAACCTATTTGATTTTCCTAGATCTGTTCAGACAGGACCGGTTTTATAAAATTTCTCGTTCTTGAAATGTTATTTTGACATGGTTATATATTATTGGATAAGTGGTTTGTGTACATATTGCTATGAGAATTATAGAGAAATTCAGTGAGATTTATGTAATATAATTCAAATTACAAGTAAACCATCTGTTCCTGTTTGGCAATATGGAGAAAATACCTACTTCAATGTCAAATGTACTATTTAAAAGAATGTGATTGTTAACCGGTCATTTATTTATATTATATTATAAAAATAAAAACTCGAATTTTTTAACTAAGGAAAGATATACTTACATCGGTAACAAGGTATTTTTAGAAAAACTAATAGATTACTCCTATTCCTATACTTTATTTGAAAATGAATAATAGCAAAATTATATAAAAATATGGACCTTTGCCATAAAAACTGTGCTACCAAGCATTTTCAAATAAACTATAATGATAATTTGATTTAATAGAGCGAGTATAAGATCTCACCTGTTAGAGAAATTGGGGCATAGGGAAGAGATTATGAAGCAGGTAAGCAAAGTCATTGCAAAAGATAAATATATAGAAGTTATTTTAAAAATTTGATAAAAAACTAGTGGAACAACAAATGGAGTTGTCGCTATCGGAGATCCAATCAGCAGAAAGTAAAAAAAAAAACTTTGGGAATGTTGGAAAAGGGCACAGCAATAGGCCCAAAACAATTCCTTGGTTTCTTAATAAATATAATCTGAGATGCAAAAAATACTGCTAGAGTGGAGAAGCAGTATTGTTCTAATGTATAAAACCCAGGGACATACAGCAGTGCACTAACCATAAATTATACAAGAGTCCCATCTCGATTTTATTTTTAAATATTTTTGAGAATACCAATTATTATTTGTTACATTGAGTTTAATAAAACCACAGATTTCGAATGTATTGAAAGTTATTTAAAAAGTACCTCTATAAATATATAGAAAATGTGTATATGACTAACTGGTTTTATTAATCTTTTTTTGGGGTAGGTAAATATATTTTGAAAAATTTACAAACTTCTTTTGAATAAAAGACAAAATATTTCTGTTTTTATTAACTGAACAATATTTTATACGAACATAATATTTAAAAGAAAATATTACATTTTACAAGTATCGCATATTTATATAAAATAACTTACTCAATAAGAAAGAATTAAATGAAACAAATTAATAAACAATGGATATGAAAAATTGCTTTAACAATTTAATCCTTAGATAAACTTATTCTTACATATTGCTTTAATCAATTTATTTACTATAAAAGTATATTTCCTATCATTTATTACATATAATAAAATAAAGCATAAAACATACAAACTATAATATGTACCTACTTAGAACGGAACTAATAGTAGTAATAGTGGACATTTTCCGAATAAAAAAAAGTAACGGTCGACATGTTTTTCTGACTATTGGTCTTCATCAGTACGGTGCAGCCAAGTTCAAAGGATCATGGAACTTGTGTTGGAAAAATTGTACAATAGGTCACTAACAAGGAGCCAATAACACATTTGCCGTTTCAGCTAGTATCCCCAAATTTTCTGGGCTTATACTAAAGTCACAAAATGATTCAATGGTCTTCCTATGGCTATCAGTTATTCTTTCCTAACATTTTTTGTTATGCTACAACAAAACATACAAATTATTTGATTTTGTAAATACACAAATATTTGTGAAAACTTACACATGAAATGTTATTCCTTCCTTGTATCTTCTACCGTTAGATGCATTGTTACATTCACGTACAAAACAAAAAGAGATTTTGAAAATCCTGTAAAAATTTAACACCAAACCACAAATGATTTTTATTAAAATAAAACACTAAACGACTAAACTAAAAAATAATGTTTTAAATAAAACCTTTACTAGAAGAACAAAATAAACAACACAACAGATAATAAAATCGATTATATACGTCGAACGCCGATCTTACGCTTATTACTAAACTTGCGCCGATTCTGTCTTGTCAGTACTGCCAACTTAAAATTTATTGACATTTATTTATCATGGCGCCCATCATATGGGGGGTCAAAATGTTTTTACGATGCGGTATCTAGACCTTCTGAGGGCTATGTAATGAGGCTATCTGAAAATTTTAATTTTTTTTTTCTCCGGCCATCTCGTCTATAATATATTTTCTACAACCACAAAGTTGACGTTTTCCGCGAATTGACATTAGGTAATAGCTTTGTAGCTCGTCGAGTAAAAAACTTGACAGCTCTGTCACTTGCCTGGTTTAAATTGGATATAATATAATAATATTTATTTTTAATAAATGATTTTGAAGTTATTTGTACGTAGTTTGATGTTTTTTATTTCATTATCTAAGTTAACAATGACTTTAAATATCAGCTCATTTTTCTTGAATAATGTAAATATAGGCAACATATTATTATACACTACTTACGACAAATTTTTTTATGCCGACTAGTTGCCCACATTTTTTTTCTCACAACAATGGCAGGTGAATAGGATCGACAATTATTTCGTTATGTCTAATCATACTCGCCTTCTAGTGGTGTGTATAAGATTACACAATTTTTGTAGTATGTTACAGAATTTTTTTTTATTCAAAAACAATCACAATTTTTTATTGGTAGCAAAATATATTTAAATGGTTTATTATATTTACATAAAAAAATTTAAATTTAAGAAGACTTCTTCTATATCTTTATGAGAGATTTGTTTGTGCAGAAATTTGTAGAAAAGTGAACTAGTACCCATCTTTCACATCCGGAAAAGTTTAGTAGAAAAGTTTGAATGGTATCGCGTAAGAAGCCTCCTACGTACCCGTCCTCGTTTATTTTCAGAACTTGAGCTATTCAATACGTTAACTTACGCATCACGCAAAATAGATGAGACTCTTAATTATATTTGGACGAAAGATCAATAAAGTTTAACTATGCCCTTTGGACGGCCAGAATGGGATATTGAGGCCCGCAATCGGCGACATGTTATTCTATTTCACACTATTCAATGGCATTGTGTTTCTATAAAGTTCTATTGAGGTCAGGATTGAAATAATAATATTAATAATAATATTAATAATAATATTAATAATAATAATAATAATAATAATAATAATAATAATAATAATATTCTCCCTAATACACCCCCTTACGAGTGAATTTTAACCCCAATAGCTGAGCTTGCCCGGGGAACATGGAGGTTGATATCCACTACCAGAAGCAGTAAACATGATTGAGGTTAACGGCTTACTATGATTTATAATTCGCTCTGGATATTTGTATCACCTCTTTACAATTATATTTGTTTTTCATCTCTGGTCATCAAAATGGTTGGTCTCATCATGTTGCTGGCGGTTATACCTTAAGATAGATCAAGGGTCACGCCATATCGAAAGGTAACCGTCTTGCTGATTTACTAGCCAAGAAGGCAGCCAACCAAATACTTTTTGGAATTGGCCTTTCTATTGGACCGACAACATTGGTAGTGACAAACCTAATTAAATAATATTTCCTTGTCAAATTCAAGGAAAGATGAGATAAAATATGAAGCTGCAGTATTACCAGGGAGCTTCTAAGTTATTGTTCAGATTTGAACATTTTTCTTTATATTTACCTAATAAATTAACATCCTGTATACGAAATTAATTATTTTATTTATTTAAAATGTTTAATTTCATACAGCGTTCCAATTTCGTATCTAGTTCGATGTGTAAATTATAATAATAAAAATGTTGACTTAATCAAAAATAAACTATTTGCAAAACATTGAACGAGGTCGAAATTGGAATAATATGGTTTGAATGTCTATTTAAATTATTAAATAATTGTAATTGTTATTTTTTATTCTTATTGTTTCTGATAATATAAATGTAAATGCAGAACGAAAAATAAAGGAATTGATTAACAACATGTGGTAGTATACTTTACAAAAGTATCTCTGAAATGAGATTCATGAAAACCATCTCATGGTAGTAATTACAAAAAATTCATCTTTAAACAATTATTTTTGAAATCTATTCAGTTATCCTGACAACACACAGTAAATACTTGGCTGAATCTGCGCCTGATCACAGAAATTCTAACTGGTCATTACCAAATATGGAAGCTTCTCTATTACATGGGGCTAATAGAATCCACACTCCCTAGGGGATGTGAACAAGAAGATGAGACCATCGAGCATATCCTCTACGATTTCCCGATGCTCTCATTTATTATAAGATTGTGTTCGGCAAGAATTGGGCAATACCGGCCAATTTAATAGAAGCGCCTCTTGTCGACGGTGTCAACTACATTAAATCTGTTTATAATTCAAAGTAAATATCACCGTAAGTTTATTAGCTATAATGCTATAACAAACAATTTCTAACTTCTGAACTTCATCTTACCAAAGAAAATTTTACAATTAATTTTATTTATAAACTTTTTCAATCTCCTAATATAATTAATAAAATAAAACGTTTCTATCTCTTTATTACTTAAGCTAGAATTACTTTCTGTAACCTTATTTACACCTTTTTGGTGTACACTTTTTGAGATAAACAACCATATGAGATTGTCCTTCTTTCTTCTACAATCCATAGTATCAATGAAAGCAAATAACTGACAGTGATTCTGATTATGGTCTGGTTTTCAGAACTAACAACTACTGAATAATAAAATATTGATAACCTCTATGAGATCAACAGTAAGGCAACCAATTAAATTTAAATAAAAAATGTTCTTTTTAATATTAGGGTTTTGTAATTTAAATTGAGAAAAGCTCACTTTTGATCCTATTCACCTCGATGAACCTATTTACTCCATTCTACGGTATTTATTATTTAAAGGAAAACCGATTGCTCAAGACAACAGGATGGAAGTAACCGCGGAACCACCACGCCTAACTCTTAAATCTTTAACGAAGGAAGACCGAGGCATGTATCAATGCATCGTCAGTAATAATTGGGATCAAGCTCAAGCCATCGCAGAACTCGATATGGGCGATGCCGGACCAGAATTGATGTATTGGTTCTCAGAACAAACTTTGCAGCCGGGACCTATGGTGTCGTTGAAATGCGTTGCAACCGGAAATCCCCCACCTCAATTTACGTGGACTCTGGATGGATTTCCTATTCCTGATCATCCTAGGTTTCTTGTGGGTGAGTACATCTTTAAATTTAATAATTGAGCTATATGATTTATACGCTGCTATATCGTACATTGTAAGTATCCGGATATATTTTAAGTATCCATTTTCAGTACTCGGATACTTTTTCATGTATCCGACTCAACTCTGTTATGTAGAGGTACAAATCACCATGTCTAAATACTCTAGACCAGATCAACATATTTTCAAAATAAGCAGCACACTTTTTTGAATACCGAGTGACAATGATACTAGGACTACGTTAATATAATAGATTACGTAATGTGAATAGATGGGAAACGCAATGGTAAAATTCTGAGTCGATGTGCTAACACCTATCAAATTGGAGTGGCACTAAAATTCAATTTGAAATTTAACTTTATAGTAGCGCAAAAATGTAATGAAGAAAATCAAATAAAGCAAAAAAAAATGGAAAAATATTTGACTAGTTTCAAATCATAAAACAACCATATTGACTGTTTTGTGATTTGAAACTAGTCAAATATTTTGCCAATTCATATCTTTATTTGATTTTACTTTATTAAAATTTTTGCATTAATTTCAAACTTGAAATAAAATGCAATTTATTTTTTTTTATTACAGTAAATTAACGCCGCATCATATAATTTGTCTATTTAAACATGGAAATACTCAAACATGCATTTACACCATTTAAATAATTAAATATTTATACAACAAACCTTTCAAAAATGTTTTCTGTAACAAAATCAGTATATATAAGTGTTCAAGATCTTTATAAAAGTTTTGCGACTTGGAGTGGCAAATAAGTTTAAAAAAATTGAAGTTGAAGCATCATCCTTTTTTTACTATCAGGGCAAATTTGAGTGTGGATAAAATTTGCCATACGGTTATTGAGTCGACTAGTTAGGTTGAGGAGCATTTCGTCATCCAATAATTGTTTTCTTGATTCATTTATACAGCACTTGTAGTTATCAAATTTTTATTCATTATGTGGTCACCCTGATAAATGAATTTAACTTTTAAGTATAAATTAAACTTACACACGTTTGGACCCTTGAAGATTTTAGGGTGTTTTTTAAATTTCTTTTTGTTTGAAAACAAAAAGAAATTTAAATAACAAACCAATTATTTTAACACTGAATCAAAAACAAGTTTGTAGATATTACTTACCATTGGTGCCAAACAGTGATGGTGCATTTTTCTTAAGACACTTATTACAAATTATTTGGTTATCCTTAATATGACGACTGCATATTTAATGTGGTATAAATTGCATCACTACCAATATCTGGGAGTGCTTTATTGTTTGTTGCCGAAATACATCTTCCCATCGTTTGAAAACATGCTTAAAATTGGAAGGTGTTGAAAAGTAAATCTAGATTCTAGATAAATCAAAATTCAATACACTTTCAAATACAATAGCTATTTTAATTTCTCCAAGTTTGAAGTTTTGACGAGCTGACAACTGACATGACATTTCGGTACGAGCGCCATCTCGTTAATTGGAGTGGTACTAAATTACCAACCTCATGTTTTTCCATTTGAGTTACCAGCCCCTGGTTAATATCTTTTTTATTATTTGGTGATTTAGATCAAATTTGGAACAAATATATTAAACATGAACGCTAAATCTGAAGGTGAAATGGCCTCCAATAGGTGCAATTTAAAAAAAAGTGAGATTTTGGTAAATAACTTGTTTTACAAAACAATGTACCTGAAGGAATTATTTTTAACTTAATTGTTAAAATAGCTTTTTTTTCAACTTATTCAAAACTATTAGATTATTTTCCAGTTCATGGCTTTCTGCTTAGAAACAAAGGTTTTTTTAAGAAAATTTAACAACACTGTCATATGTAATTTAAATCTAAGATTCCAAAAACCATCAAATATACAGCATGATCTATTTAAAAAATCAAACTTAATGGCATTTCTGGTAAAACCGAAAGTCTCAATTCAAAATTATGTCTACTATACAGTGAGTATCATAAGTCTTACCCCCCTATCTAACTCGTTACTGGAGTCTTGTTAGGAAAATCGCCGAGACACGTCGATTTTTGATTTCAACAATGTACATTTTTATATAAATAGTTAACCCTTGATTTCATCCCTTACTGGAGTGGAGCAACCCTTTCGAAAAATTTAAATGGCATGGGGTGGTGAATGATAGCTCGTTTGAAACGGGGTTTCATTCTCTATTTAACCGTGCAGAAAATTTTGAAATTTACTTCATTACGTGTTGATTTATTAATGTTTAAAAATAACAAAACATTACAAACAGGAAAGCAAATAAACTAACAGTGACCTTATCTAATGACAAAAAGTCTTACTTCACGTCTAAACCAAAACCGATATCATGCAGGCCGAATTTTAATTCTAAGGATGAGTGTGCTACGTCAATTTTCGGTATTCTGAAACAATAATTATTCGAGAATTAATTAGGCAACACTTGTTTTGAAATATTGGTAATCTGCTAAAATGTGTGTTCGCCATTGAACAGTAGACTTGACATCCATATATTAAAATTGGCCGGATAACTTGTTTATAATTTAAGAGCTTATTTCCCGAGGTTACATTACTTCTGCGATGCAACATCAGGTAAAGTGCCTTAAAGGCTCCAGTGGCCTTGGCAATATGTAATTTGAACGTTAGCCTCCTGTCCAGAATAAATCCTAGATATCTCATTGAGCCTTTTGTATCAATAATTTGATTTTGAACCTTCAGTTTAGTGATGATTCTGTCGTGTCTCCTGTGTGTTAGGATCAGTCTTTCTGTCTTGGATGCATTTATTTTGATTTTATTGGCTTCAAAGTAGGGGACTAACGTTCTGTTCACATGTATGTCCAGCCTCCTGGTCGCGATCTTTGTAGAGTCTGATGATTTATATACACAAGTGTCGTCGGCGTACAAGGCCATCTGAACACCATTATGTCCTATGGGAAAATCATGAGTCATGATGGTATACAGATGCAGCGCAATTACCGAATCTTGGGGGTACTCCCGCTTGCACTATGTATGGTCCTTTACGCGTATTGGGAATTTTAACGTAGAATTTACGGTCTTGTAGGTATGTTTGAATTGTATTTACAATGAAAACAGGGTAATCATTCATAAACATTTTGTGGATTAATTTATCAGTCCAGACGGTGCCAAACCCCTTGACAGCATCGAGTGCAACTAGCACTGTTTGTTTTAAATTATTAAACGCTTCTTTTGCGTGATGAGCAATGCGTATCATCTGCGCTATTGTGCTGTGTCGGGCTCTGAAACCATACTGTTCCGACGAAATGATGGATCTGTCAGTTTCGTGTGTCTGTAGTCTGGTGATTAGTACTCGATCTATGATTTTCGCAATGCCATTTAATAATGAAATAGGGCGGTAGCTTTTAATTTTGGATTTGTCTTTCCCAGCTTTATGTATTGGAATTATATTTGCAATTTTCAGAGATTTAGGGTAATAATTATGAAACACTATTGCATTGATAATATGGTGAAATTGGACATACGCCTTTCTTGATATATTTTTTAGGAGTTTATTGTGTATTTCTTCAGCTCTCTTATTGGGTGCTTTTTATAACTTCTGCTACTTTTTTAAGAGAAATGAAAAGGTTCCTTGGTACATTTTGAGTGGGCATATTTCTGATTTCGGTGCATATTTCTTCGATTTCTATCTGTGTAGCATTATTAAATTGATCATTAATGACGTTATCCTGGTAGAATTCACCAAACGCCGCCCCCTTCTGGCCGTCCGTCGAGCACGTCATGTCATTGTATTTTAGTGTGGGAAGTTGCGAGTGCGGTTTTTTATACCTTCTCACAACTTTCCACACTGATCCGTCATGTATGTTGACTGCCTCCAGGGTAGCTGTCCATTTCATGTTTCGGTGTTTTTTTATTTATTACTTTCCCGATGTCTAATAGTCTTACCCTGTCAGCGGTTTGTCTATGTCTTTGCCAGCGTCGTCTAATGTAGTTTTTATTGTTGATTAATTCAAGGATGTCTGCAGGTAAATTTCTACTCACTAGTATACCTTAGAGTCTAATTATTTAGTTTAACTACCGTTAACGTGTAACACTTAACCGCACTACACTCTGCTTTAACATCACTGAACTAACTCAAAAGGCTTGGTTCTCTCAAGTCTTCTTATTAGATTGGCATAGTTGAGCAGCTAGATAATCTCAAGGTTTCCATGTTGAAGCAGTCGTTGTTGGTGACTACTGCCAAATTTTTCCCTATGAAGATCAGTATTGTGACAGTACCATGGTACATCGGCGATGTTCCTTAATACTTTATTCTGAAAACGTTGAATAACTTCAATGATACTTTGGCTGGCACAGCCCCGAAGCTGACGAATCGCTTCATTTTCACCAATTCCTTTAAATGTACTAATCTGAAACAAATTATAGGTAATTAAAAAGGTCTATTAATATTGTTTTAAATTAACTATAATAAAACAAACAATACTGATGCCTACACAAAACATGAAGCTCCACTTTTCAATCAGCTGTAGAACTAATAAATAAATCTGGTGGAGAGACAGCAAATGTAGGTTATATTTAAATAGAAATAAGATAAAATGCATATAAATTTGATAATCGAAATGGCGTCACTCGTCTCAGAGAAGAGATAGGTAATAAACCTAACCTAAACAAGCATTGTAATACTCGCCTCAATTTCTAAAGACATATTCTGCCTATTCTGCTTTCCATATGACAACAGCACAACGCATAAATAACAAAAAAAAGGAAATGACAAAAACCGACAATTCAAATCTATAATTATTTATAAAATAGGGTTGTTTCTGGCTGGACATAGGATGAAATAAAATTAATAAAATAACTACATACATATCCCATCTTGATCTTCTTACAAATTTTACAACATAATCCGTCTAGTAACTTTTTGTGTAACATTTATACCATGTTTCAGAAATATTTTCAGTGAAATATTTAACTAAAATATTTCGGAAACTTGTGTTTGAAATGTTGTATGTTTGAAGCTTTTGAAATATTTCTAAAATACTTCTGAAATAATGTGTGCTGTATGGGGTAGCCTAATTATTATAAATAACTTAGTTAAATAAAATATTTTTAATTTGAAAGGAATTTTAGAAATTATAAACTTAAAGGAAATTAATTAGGTCTACAAATTTTGGTCTGTGGTTGACCTTTCAACAAACCAGTAATGTACGTTTAGTTATATTTATTATTAGCTGTTACTGTGAACATAATGTCCAATCCAAGTTTTTAGGAACCTACTTCACCAACCATGCCTTTGTTAATATTGTTTTCATTGAACTAATATAGTTTCTTAATTTATTTCTCAGGCCAATATGTTACTATTCAAGACGACGTTATCAGCCACGTAAATATCACCAATATAAAAGCAGAAGATGGTGGCGAATATACCTGTACAGCGCACAATACGGTGGGGAAAATTTCACATAGTGCAAGAGTAAACGTCTATGGACTGCCTTACATTCGGGAGATGCACAAAATAACTGGAGTCGCTGGAATGAGCCTAATTATAAAGGTAAGTAATATTGAAAATCCACATAAATAAATTGAGTCAACATATTATTTAGGAAAGGAAAAACTCAATGGCATGAACTAAATAATGTTAAGACAACTAGCTTGGTTCCACAATTATATGCCTTTCTGATTTTGATCTCCCAATTGTTTTTGTCTATACATTTTTAAAGATGTCATTAATTTTAGGTTTAAAAACTTCCATTATCCAAAGGACCCCGCATATGTAAATTGGAGACCGGTCAAATTTTCTGAAACGTTGTTATGTTACTGTACTTAATCCTATTACTAGTTAAAGTTGAAAATTGCCTAGTTTTTCGAAATTTTTATTTTCTAACTTACGAGGGATGCGGGTATTGTTGAAGACTCTGTACAATGAGAACAATAACTTAGCCATTTGATAATTTAACACAACAGATGCTTGGTTTCTACATCAGACAAAACCAAATCAGTATAATAAATCCAGATACTTACATCCTTTTGAAGGATACACATTCATAAAATCAATACGGTGTGATTCATCATGCTAGAAAAAAAACAACACATGCCAGAGGCGTAATATTACTCCACGATCACTGTTAATTACAATTACACAGTTACTGTTTTATTTTCTAATTAACTTTCCTTGTTACAGTGTCCCGTTGCAGGTTATCCGATCGAGACGATAACCTGGGAACGAGATGGTCAACTCCTTCCGATCAATCGACGCCAACGAGTGTACGCGAACGGCACTCTAGTGATTGAACAGACCCAAAGGAGGGAGGATGCCGGCACGTATACCTGTCAAGCTCAGAACCGACAAAGGAACACGGCAAGAAGGGACGTCGAGATACAAGTCCTAGGTTAATATAAAATAATATATCTTATAATTATTTGTCTTCAATTGGTATTAGCCAATATTTTATACATTTGTACCATGGAATTTCGGAAATGAGGAACTTTTAAAAATATTGCCATTTTAATATTTGGACCCAAGAAATTCGACCTTAAATGTTCGTCAAATATTAATGAATCGACCATTATAAAAATATTTAAGCCCTATTGAAAAAATTTTATCATGAATATTTCGAAATACCTATAAGGTTAAATTAAAAAAAAAAAATGTTACACTTGCCATAAATTTTCAATTAATATATTTTTAGTATAATTTTCTAACCCGTTGCTTTCTGCTTTCTTGTAAGTAGCTGAAAATGCTTTGCAACAAAAATCTTAATTTCAATATAAAAGATGAATTCCTAACTTGCCATCACAAAAATTACTGAATTTCATTGTCACCTCGTCAAACATATGAACTATAATTTAGTGAAAAAATTAATTTGTGATTATTATAAGAATATCTAGTAAAAGATTGTTAATATTTTTAATAAGTTTTTCCTATATTTTCCAATATTTTCCTATATTTTCCTATATTTTCCTATATTTTCCTATATTTTCCTATATTTTCCTATATTTTCCTATATTTTCCTATATTTTCCTATATTTTCCTATATTTTCTATATTTTCCTATATTTTCCTATATTTTCCTATATTTTCCTATATTTTCCTATATTTTCCTATATTTTCCTATATTTTCCTATATTTTCCTATATTTTCCTATATTTTCCTATATTTTCCTATATTTTCCTATATTTTCCTATATTTTCCTATATTTTCCTATATTTTCCTATATTTTCCTATATTTTCCTATATTTTCCTATATTTTCCTATATTTTCCTATATTTTCCTATATTTTCCTATATTTTCCTATATTTTCCTATATTTTCCTATATTTTCCTATATTTTCCTATATTTTCCTATATTTTCCTATATTTTCCTATATTTTCCTATATTTTCCTATATTTTCCTATATTTTCCTATATTTTCCTATTTTCCTATATTTTCCTATATTTTCCTATATTTTCCTATATTTTCCTATATTTTCCTATATTTTCCTATATTTTCCTATATTTTCCTATATTTTCCTATATTTTCCTATATTTTCCTATATTTTCCTATATTTTCCTATATTTTCCTATATGTTCCTATATTTTCCTATATTTTCCTATATTTTCCTATATTTTCCTATATTTTCCTATATTTTCCTATATTTTCCTATATTTTCCTATATTTTCCTATATTTTCCTATATTTTCCTATATTTTCCTATATTTTCTTATTTTTTCCTATATTTTCCTATATTTTCCTATATTTTCCTATATTTTCCTATATTTTTCCTATATTTTCCTATATTTTCCTATATTTTCCTATATTTTCCTATATTTTCCTATATTTTCCTATATTTTCCTATATTTTCCTATATTTTCCTATATTTTCCTATATTTTCTATATTTTCCTATATTTTCCTATATTTTCCTATATTTTCCTATATTTTCCTATATTTTCCTATATTTTCCTATATTTTCCTATATTTTCCTATATTTTCCTATATTTTCCTATATTTTCCTATATTTTCCTATATTTTCCTATATTTTCCTATATTTTCCTATATTTTCCTATATTTTCCTATATTTTCCTATATTTTCCTATATTTTCCTATATTTTCCTATATTTTCCTATATTTTCCTATATTTTCCTATATTTTCCTATATTTTCCTATATTTTCCTATATTTTCCTATATTTTCCTATATTTTCCTATATTTTCCTATATTTTCCTATATTTTCCTATATTTTCCTATATTTTCCTATATTTTCCTATATTTTCCTATATTTTCCTATATTTTCCTATATTTTCCTATATTTTCCTATATTTTCCTATATTTTCCTATATTTTCCTATATTTTCCTATATTTTCCTATATTTTCCTATATTTTTCCTATATTTTCCTATATTTTCCTATATTTTCCTATATTTTCCTATATTTTCCTATATTTTCCTATATTTTCCTATATTTTCCTATATTTTCCTATATTTTCCTATATTTTCCTATATTTTCCTATATTTTCCTATATTTTCCTATATTTTCCTATATTTTCCTATATTTTCCTATATTTTCCTATATTTTCCTATATTTTCCTATATTTTCCTATATTTTCCTATATTTTCCTATATTTTCCTATATTTTCCTATATTTTCCTATATTTTCCTATATTTTCCTATATTTTTCCTATATTTTCCTATATTTTCCTATATTTTCCTATATTTTCCTATATTTTCCTATATTTTCCTATATTTTCCTATATTTTCCTATATTTTCCTATATTTTCCTATATTTTCCTATATTTTCCTATATTTTCCTATATTTTCCTATATTTTCTATATTTTCCTATATTTTCCTATATTTTCCTATATTTTCCTATATTTTCCTATATTTTCCTATATTTTCCTATATTTTCCTATATTTTTCTCTATCTTCCTATATTTTCCTATATTTTTATATATTTTTATGTATTTTCCTATATTTTCATATATTTTCCTATATTTTCCTATACTTTCCCATATTTTCCTATATTTCACTAAATTTTCCTGAATATGTCCGAATTTTTCTGAATTTTCCTAAATTTTCCAAAAATTCCCTACATTTTTCTGAATTTTTCTAAATTTTCCTCGATTTTTCTGAATTTTTCTGAATATTACTGATCAATCCTAAATTTTTCTGAATATTCCTGAATATTGCTGAATTTTCCTGAGTTTTCTAATTTTATTTAGCATTATACACTGGCGAGTAACAAAATTAGGTCACTTAAGAAAAATAAAATTAATCAAGAAATCACTGGTCTAGTAGGCGGTGAATAGTTTATTTTACGATGATTGCTATTTACCATATTGGTTTTCTATCACCTATGATCACTGCATGTCAATATTTTATTTCTCCTTAACAAATATTTTTATTATAATGTCAAAATTACTGACGATTCTCAAACTGAATATGCTAAAATAATACACAGGGTATTCCATTTAAAAAAATTGAGTAAATTGAATTTAAAAATTAGCCATGTTATAAAACACTCTGTATAAAATAAAACAATTCTATTACCAGTGTTCGTTAGCTGAAGTCTGTACATTAAATAATTTTGAAATCAATGTAAACCTACTTTAAATAATAATCATTTATTTTTGGGTCTGCATCGATCTCTAATTTCATAAAAAAATTAATTGCTTGGCAAACTTATAATATTTTAAAGAAAAATTCTAGGATTAAATATTAAATACCGCATTACCAAGCTATTCTAAAACTGAAATAAAATACAGGGTGTTCAATATAAAAAAATATACATTTTTATTTGCCAGGAAAACTTGTAAGTTTCAAGTCTTCTTTAAACTTGAAAGTTGTAATTTGGCTAGCCGATCACAATACTTACTGTTTTGTAGGTTTGGTGGTATTTTGGTGACTCTCCTTTGTACACTTTACAGCAGTTCAATGTTTAACAAAGTATAAATCCCAACGATCTTTTTAAATTCTATCTTTGGTCTTATGTGAGTTGTGTACAGTTTCAGAATATCTTTGGAATGGTCTTTAAAAGCTCTTTTAATAAGGTGAATAAGACTATTGACTTTCTTCACTATGTTAGTAATGTGGGTTTTCCATTTCCATTTCCATTTCCATTCCAATATCCTTTTGTGTTTCGACTTGAGTTATTGCCTTTATGGTGTACTCTGAGTGGGGATTATTTGGACCAATATGCAATACTGTGCATTTATTTATGTTGAGGGGTAGTAGCCATTGCCGGGACCAGATACCTATTTTATTCAAGTCTTGTTTCATTTTGTGAGATCTTTCCAGAGGCTTGCAGCACATCCTTCCGTCGTCTGCATAATAAAAGTCGTCTTCAGATTTGATAATTTTGTATAAATCGCTAGTACATAAAATAAATAATAGGGGTCCCAAGACCGAACCTTGTGGTATTCTACTTTCTACTGGATGATTGTTAGTTGTCCATTTATTCTTACGCAGAGTTGCCGGTTGAATAAGAAACTCTTAATCCACATTAATAGATTTCCTCTTATTCCAAAGTGTTCCAGTTTGCTAAGCAGCTTCTATGTAGGACTTTATCAAAAGCTTTTTTATAATCAAGATATGTTACATTAATTGGCTGGTTGTTGTCATGCTTACTTCTTTTGTAAAATTCTTTTTATCGCTTTACCGATACAACTTGTAAAACTGACTGGACGGTAGTTTATGGGATTCTTTTTGTCGCCTTTCTTATTTATATAGGAGGACTATAGCCTGTTTCCAGTCCATTGGTAGTTCCTGTTTTTGCATAGAGTCGTTCATAACAGTTGCAAGGATATTAAGGATACTATTTAAAACAATTTTAGGTAAAAAATGGTGTGATTTCATTTATTCCAGGACTTGAAAATTATTATTTTTTTTTAACAATAAGTTTTACTCATTCCTTTAGTTCCGAATAACAATTAAAATGTTAATTTCATATTACTTAAATGTTAAATTTGGCTAAGAAAATACTGTTGATTCATTTACAACTTACAAACATAAGCGTAAAATGGACAATTTAAAAAAATGTAAATTTTAATACGACCAAGATTTTTTGCTCGCCAGTATATTATAAATTGCTCAAAATAGCTCAAAATGGCTCAAACTTTGTGTTATTTCGAGCTCCTTTAAACAATTCAGGAAATCTTTAAATTTATTTAAATGACTTCGCTCGCTGATATTTTTGCATGTGTTATTTTTCCGCCAATATTGTGGTAATATCAGCCTAAATATAAATGAAAACGCTTTTATGTTTCAGTTCCGCCGAAGATCCTGCCCATAAATCCGATGACGGATCTACTACGCGAAGGCATGCGAGCAGCTATAACCTGTCAGATAATGGAAGGCGATCTGCCTATAACTTTCCGATGGGAGCGTAACGGCAAGGTCTTGTCGAACAACGCGGCCCTTGGGACTCTGATAAGGCGAATAGACGAGTTCGCATCTTCGTTAATTATCGATCAGGTGACTTCCGCACACAGCGGAAATTACACTTGCATCGCGAGCAACGTCGCTGGTGCCGAGAAGTACGTCGTTCCGCTTACTGTCAACGGTAATTATTCCTCTTCTTCTTTTTATATGCAAAGGCGGGTTCAGCGGGTAATAAAGGCATAAATTTGTCTGGTATGTTACTGGGTGCAGGCACAATCGTTGTATTTTTTAAACTTGGCGACATTGTCTCCAAAATTATTCTTTTCATTATTATTGAAGATTGGAGCAGAGGATTAAAATTCTGTTTTGTTTTTTACATTTACATAAACAAGTTCTTCAAACAAGAACATCTGTCTTCACAATTTGGAAAAATGTCTGCTTAGATGATCGTCGCGATTAAGGGTAAACAAGTTCTTCTTACCTTCTTTTATGATTTCTACGATGTAAATTGTACTTAAGAGGTGATTTAGCTCAAATTGCTGATACTGCGTGAATTCATAAATTGACCAGGACAAATGAAATCAGAGTTGCTTGACCGGTTTGCGGGCCAATGTCTACTTTACGATAAAATGAAAGATATTACAATACGATAACGACAAAAAATGTTGAGAGCCACCAAGTTTTTGAGCAACTCGGAAAACTTCCCAACAAACATTTTGGTCTGGGGAAATAATGGCCCAGTAACCATCTGCCTCCAATTATAATGATGGCCTTTTATCTTTTTCCTACAATGGGCCGTCATATATAGGTCACTACGGTCGACAGCCGGGCCATAGTCATTTTGCCATCAGTAATAATTTAACGGGCTTTTTACATCCCAGAGTCACTTTGCCATCAATATATAGTTAAAGGGCCTTTAACAGCCCTTTACTGTTTCAACTGTAAAAACTTTGATGGCTATCTGCAGGCCCATTATTGGCCAATTTTTAAATTTCTGAAGTTTATTTGAAAATAAAGGTCTAGTTTGCGGAAAATGATGTTTCAATTACATTATTTCAATGCTGATTCTAATTAAATAAATCATTGAAATATTGTCAATTAAAACAGTTTTTCTTAAATTAGACCTGTATTTTACCAGAAAGTTTAAATTTAGCTATAGATGGGATTTTGATATGCTTATCAACTTAATCAGGTTATTTGGGATTTTACAAAGTTTAAGGTTATTCAAGAAAAATGACTACATTATACATATATAATAAAAAAGCAAATACTAGTAGTACATGAAAAAATATAAAGTACATACTTGTAGTACATAAAAAGAACGATCGCCTGAAGACCTCAGTCACCTCTTAATTGTTCTTTCCACGTCCGTAGTAGTGACATTTCGCGAAAGAGGATTTCTTCGAACTACACCTAAAAATCATAAAATTTATATAGTTATTCCATTCAAATAAAACTCAATATGTACATATTTTTAGTTTTTTGACTAAATAAATAAAGAGATGTAAAAAAATACAATCGTTTTAAAATAAGTACCAAAAAGAATAAAATATGAAAATTATTATACCTGTGATTAAATTGACAATATTAGTCAAACTTTTGAAACCACTACAATCATTCCGTCCACTCCGATTCATTTTCAAAGCTAAATTATGGGATTCAATTTTGGCTAAAATTTTACGAGTTGTATCATTGTAGTCTTTACCACCCACAACTGCATATGTGCCACTCTTAAAAAAGTGCAAAGAAATTTAGTTATTTATATCGTTTATGCACAATTGATAGGGTTGCATTACTTTTAATAAAGAAATATTGGTTTTCAATATAAGCTATAATAAAAGTAGCAAATTGTTTTTGTAAACATAAACTTATTACTTCTGAAAAAACTTCATCATCGCCAAGAACATTGCTGAAATCGGACAGACCGCTACAATCTACTAACAGTACCAACCTACAACCACAAGCAGAATGCCAATTTTAAAAATTAAAAATCCCACTGCTTGTAAATTGTTTTGATCTTGTATTTATGAACATCCAACCACTTAAACTGTTACCGATTAATTCACACATTTTGTTTTCTTGGCCAAAATCCACGTATATTCTGCAGATATTTAAAAAAATTATGAGCTCCTAAAAATCACATTCATATACATATTAGAAGGCCAATATCAATTAGGAATTGATGGCCCACTACCCATAAAATGTAATGGCCTTTCAACATTTAGCCAAAATGGTCAACTCCCCATCAATCGCGGCATTGGGCCAGCAGTTGATTGTTTGTTGGGTTATCTGATTTAATATGTCCTGTTAATTGAATCAGTCTCTGGTACTTAAAGTTATCTGTATGAGTTTTGGCAAATAAAAGAAAGTGAGAAAATTTAATACATTTAATAAAAAAAAGTAAAAAGAATGAAATTTTACATATAATAAATTAATAGTTAGTGATTAAATCTGAATTAAAATTAATTAAAATTGACTGATAGTTTATATGAATGAATAAAATTTACTGTTAGATAATTAGATAATTATTAATTGTCCCGGCCATGTGGCATTCTACTACAGTAAGTACGGTACTTCCTTTTTGTATGTAGTGTCGTGGACAATCCGCCTTTAGGTACTTCGATACTTGGGGCTTAGAGCTCGGAACTTGGAAAAACTACGTATTTCAGACTTCTTGTTTCTTAGAGCTTAGATCTTAGAGCTTACAAGCAACTACGTAACTCGGTACTTCCTATTTCTCAGAGCTTAGATCTTAGAGCTTCTTAAAGCAACAATGTAACTCGATACTTCCTGTTTCTCAGAGCTTCTAGGAGCAACTAGGAGCTTCTTGACTTCTTGGGGCTTCTTGGAGCTTCTTGAAGCCACTACAGGTTTAGAAATAAAAATAACTTCAATACCGTGTGTAAAAGTACATATACATGCCAGTTTGGAAATCTAACGGATTTATGCATAAAAGGGACAAATAATTAAAGTTGCATCGTTTAAACAGAATATAAAATATCACGACAAATATTAAAGTTACATAATCTGAACAGAATATAAAATATTTATAAGTCCAAAATAAGTTATAACAATAAGTTTTACATCATCTGAAGAGAATATAAAATATTTATAAGCCCAAAATAAGTTATAACAATAAGTTTTACTTCATCTGAACAAAATATAAGCTATTTATAAGGCCAAAATAAGTTAAGAGCCATAAATTTCCGTTTAAACTGTATTTCCAGACTGACTTGTAATTCAATTATTTAGTTGCCTCCTCGCTTGTATATCAAAGTATCAAAGAATGCTTAAAAATAGTTTTAGTTAGGGTAGCTATAATCTATATAAAATAAAATAAAGCACTTATATTCGTCGGCATGGTAGTAATAAAAAAAACAAATGGCCGATCTTTTCGGTTTCGAATAATATAAGGCGATAGAAACATTACCTGACAATTATCCCAACGTTAACACACAATAAACATATAAAAGACAGATAACTACTAGCAACTAATTTAATACATTTATCGGCACAAGCTAGCACGTTAAATTCAATACATCAAAAAGAAAGGTTGAATCCAAACGAATCGGTTTTATCACGACTGGTTGCCCAAAGAAACCGTATGGACCGTGCGCAAACGGAGCTTTCCAAATTTCGATAAGGAAGCAAGCGATGGTCGTGTACGTTGTATTACGAGGGGTTATGGGGAGGTTGTTGTTAAAAATAAATTTTAAATTAATTTAAAATTAATTTCACGTAACATACTGCAGTACAGAATCATCAGATAGAGAGTTGAAAGTTGTTTTTCTACGTCAATCGACTCTATCTATGGGAATTAATGTAACATGACGTTGAACATTTTCCAACATATTAGGTAAACTGGGGGAATATGGCAACAATTTATTTGACTCATTCCAACTTTTTATTTTTTTAAATTAGAGCACGCTAAATATAGAAAATGAAATGTATTATGCTTAGTTAACACAACAAAAATTTAGCAACAAGAATATGTTAAATACTAACTTAAAAAATGTTGCTTGAAAAAAAAATTAAATTGTGCCATGTTCTTCCATATCCCGGGAATATGGCAACACTTACCTGGGTAATATGGCAACATGGGCAAGTATTTTTCAGAAGGTGTGCATATTTTATGCAACCAAGAAAACCAGTTTACACATTGTATCCAATCGCACTTGGGACCTTTTTTGTCCAAATGGGGTCCATTACATTCTTTATAAAATTCGTCTTTGCCTACTACATGAAGATCTTCATCACTTGAACGTTCACTCATATTAAAGCTGTTCTACCGCTTTCCGTTCAGTCAAAGTTGAGAGATACCTCATCCATTTCATAGAATATCTCTGTACGCAACCCTCTCTTTGTTTATGTAAAGACAATTGTACGTGTAATAATTCTATCTTTCTCCGTTCAGTCTAATGGGTCGCTTATCTTTCTCTTCACCTGAAACGCGGGCTGGTCCAATGTGTCGATATATTGTCACTATTGTGTTGATAGTATTTTCTTTGCAGAGAATATTTTTATTTATTACTTGCAAAGAGCAAAATTTGGAAAAAAGTAGAATGGATCTAGAAAGCTTTAAAAGCGGTTCTACCTCACAATGTCTTAAGAGTTTGCGAATTTTTAATTATAATAGATAGCATGGTTATGAACAAATGGATACAGAGAATGACTTCCACGGTATCCAGATTTGAATTCAATTGATTCTTATTTATGAAGATTTCTCAAAGACAATAATTATGACATATTTCGTAACCATTCATTTATATAAAACTGATGCGCCACTGTTTCAATTCACTTTGTTCACCTTTTTTTGTCTCGATTAATCTAGGCAGGTTAGGGCGAGTATAGATAAATTAAATTATACGATCCAGTTAAAAGTTCGATGTCTTGAATGCAGATATCGGGTCGCGACCTCAAATATCAAAATGTAGGTACAGAATAATATAAAGTCTCAATCTTTTTACGTTGTTTTAAAACACATTAGAAATTGTATAATGTAAACAGGAAAATAATTGATAATACGTAGTGGTAAATCAAGCAAATATAGCAATAATTAATGTACAAGTATACTATACAGGGCAGAGCTGGGTAATTCCTAGTTAAAAAGTAATTGATAATTACAATTACTTTTTCCATGTAATTTGTAATTGTATTTAAGTACTTTTTTTTCTCAAAATAATTTGGAATTGTAATTGCAGCAAATTATGTGGAGGAATTGTACTTTGTAATTATATTAATTTATATTATTTAAATTGTCTAAATACAAGTACTTCTCATAAGTACAATTACTTTTCCAATTACAATTACTTTTCCAATTCCAATTACATTTATAAGTACAATTACATTTTTTAATTACAATTACTTTTAAATGCGTGTTTATGAGATGCACGTGATATAAAAACAAGAAATTTCCTATTGGAACTGGTCATTAGAGCTCGGACTCGCATCCATATCATTTGTTTGAATGCATTTGAGGAAAATAATAACAGTAAGGGGTAAGCAGATGCAGGTATCCTTATTTTTAAGACGTATTTTGTATTTATATTATTATAAACATAATTTATGTTGCATAAATATTATAAACTAAGGAAATATAGTATGAAGTGATGCAAATAGCAGTTTTTATGGGGTAAATACCAAAAACTACTTATTTACGTTGAGTAGGTATTTCTAGTTATTATTCTAGTTTTCTATATTGAAATGTAGGATTAACTATTTTAATAAATGTTACGTTAGGCGCTACACATATTTTATTTTAACATAGAAAATACAATATTTTAATTAAATTAACGGAATATAAATATATTTTATGTTGTAAGAAATTATTTGCTGATGTAGATCTATAACCAAATTTAAGTAAAATATGTCTTATTTTTGTTTGTACGAACAAGATATAGAACGATACATTTTTAGAACGATATAATTTATATATTATGTACAGGGTGATTTATTAAGGGTGACGACCCTCCGTATCTTAGAATATCTTGAAGCAGAATTTTTTTTTAAAAGAATCCAGTAACAGGTATTTTTATTTTAAGGAGGACACCTTTCTATAATATCCTTAACTGTCATATATAATTCCTCTCTCCTACGTCAATCTAACCAATACCAAGTATGACACATTGTCGGAAAGGTAATTTTATGGGGAATTATGACTGTTTATTGCGTTCTCTTTAATTTTAGTGCCCTCTAACGGGATAAAAAATTATGTGTGACACTTCATTTGAAAGCTAATTTTATTAGTACTACAACCAAAGATATAAATAAAGACTTTTTTGATTTCAATGAAGGCATAACACCTTCGGTTGTACAAAAAAATGGGGTACAGTTAAAAGTGTTACAATATCTCGACGATTTAAGAAAAAAATATTACGATGCTAGATAGCTACCCCTTGATGAGAAAAGTGTTTTTTAAATACAATAAGGCACTTCCTTCTTTTGTACCCGTTAAGAGATTATTCTCCTTTGCCACAATTGTCAACGCTCCCAAAAGGCATGCGCTGTCCGACAGAAATTTTGAGAAGCTTGTTGCTATGAAAAGTAACAATGTAAATATTTTATAAATAATTCACGGTGCTTGGGAACCAACTTTAAATGAAAAGTTTATTTACTAGACTTTTTTTCGGTCAAAGTATTTCTGAAGGGCTATAGATTGGCGCAATGTATTTTTTAACCCTTTTTATAATTAGTTAATTACCTGCTTACTTACTCTCAACTTTTAGTTACATTTTTACAAGATTGTATAGTATTATTTTCTATATTTTTATAAAATCTAAAGAAATCATAATTATTAATAATTTTATTGCTCGTGCACGACCACATCGGTTTTAACGAGCTAAAATTAATTAATCTGTCTTTTGTTATGTTAGTTTAAACTATCTCTAACCTTATATTTATTCTTAATACTATCTTTGTGAAAAAAAAAAATTGTAAATTGTAAATTAATCTGTATGTTATGAATAAATATTATTATAAAATGGTTCCAGCAGCCGTTTTTGAGAAAACTCGATTTTTAATGAAAAAGTTACCTTTTTTTTTACTTTTTTGCTTGTAACTTGCGCATTTTACATTTTCTCGGCTTGCCAAAAGTAAATTTCAATGGGAAAATGTCCGCTCTACAAAAAAGCATCAATGAATTTTTTTCTCTAAAATCAGCCGATTTTGAGTTAAATGAGATCTCAAAAAATTTTATGGAATTGACACTCGATTGCCGTACGTTACCATCGATAGTGTTATCGATTGTCTGATATTTTAATAAATACAGGCACTTAAAAAATTGGTAACGTGGCTATAGATAATAATAGAGGTTTTTTAAGAAAATTAAGGTTATGACAATAAAAATGGTTTATTTTCTGATTAATACACAATATTTTTATACCTATTAACATTGGTTATTTTGGTTTTGCTGTAGTTAAATTGATTAAGAATATAGCGAAAACAGTGAACATTGTTGTGTCCGTATTGTTTACGGTCACCCAAATGAGTCGCAGAGTTCCTTTTTTTAAATTTTAATTTAAGACTTGCCTATTGGTATTAAGGAGTTTCAGCTTTCCATATGATTTTTCAGGATATGAGAAATGTTACGATCAAATTTGTTTGTTATCGAATACTACACCTTAATTTTTAGCAAAGTCAGATACTGGTAATAAGTTGTTATTTTATTCTTCTACGTCATATATTACAATATTATTAAGCTTATTTTTTCTGTTCTTGTTTTTATTCTCTTTAACTCTTGGACGCTTTTTCATTGCTGTTGTCAAGTTGACATAGCAATTTTTCCGAAAATAAAACTAGATAAATAAGCCAGGATGACTCTCGTTTGGGTTCTTTGAGCTCGTAACATTCAGCGTTGGGGCTCATACCGTTTTCGGGATATGGCCTCTAAAATTATACGATGCCATCTTGACGGTAGCATCCGAGAATACATATTAAGAAGGGACACTAAGTGTCGGTGCCTTTGATATCGGCTGGACCTTTTTTACAACGAATACACAACATAATACGCTGAGAAAAACTGCTTATTTTTTACACTGAGCGAAATGGCTTGGCAAATTATCTGAAACCACTGTTATAGTCCACGCGAAAATATTATGTGATTTATTTACATTGAGGTAGTTTAAAGTATTAGAATGAAGAGTTAAAGTGTAATAAATATATTAGAATTGTTAGTGTCTAAGTATTATATAAATTAAATAGTACGTTATAAATAAATTGTAAATAGTGTGTTTTAAAAAAACTATAAATAAATTAGACTATCGTTACAGTATTAATTAATTATTTGATATAAAAGTGAAATACCTTTATTATTTTATAATTTATTTATCTATAAAATTTGTTCCATATTTGATTTATGGTTAAAAAGTAATAAAAATCCCATAATTAAATTAAATTACTTTTTTTACGTAAAAATAAGGTAAATAAAATTAAGGGTACTAAAAAAAATTAGGTAACGAATTAAAAAGACATCAAGTTTAAGAGTTTAACTAAATATTTGCAAAGTGTATACAGGGTGTACCAATAAAAACTCCCAGGCTGGATATTTTGTTAATTAATAGATATATTTTAATTCTGTAGAAGCCAGTTCACAGAGCACTAAGAGAGCTTCAGTTTTGGATTTAAATTAATTTTAAACAGGTCAATATATAGATGGCGCTGGGCTCAATAATTTTTTTTTGATGGGAGGATCTTTCTTGTGTAGCGCATCTTGTAAAAAATACATTTTTAAGCAGATTTTGTTCTATGAACTAATTCGATAAATCTAGCCATTTTTGATATACAGAGTGGGTCACTCAAAACAGTTTCATCCTATTTTTCTACATTAATCATTGAATTTTAAGAAAATGCTAAAACAGGTCGATTTTTATTCCAAATTAAAATCATTTTTACAATACAGGCATCTGTCATGTGTCAACTCCCTCCCTTGCACTTCTCCAACACCTTAATTTTAAATTGGTAATGTACCATGTATGACACATAATTGAAAAGGTAATTTAATGGGGGATTCAGAAATATTTCTGTACATTGCGCTACTTAAATTTTATCGCCCTCCAGCGGGATGAAAAACTACTACGTGTTATAGAGTGTGACACTACAATGTGTAGTACATCATTAAAAAGGTAATTCTATAGGGAATTTAAAAATATGACTGCTCATTGCGATATTTTTAATTATACCGCCCTCAATCGGGATAAAAAACTACATATTATAAAGTGTGATACCTTATTTGAAAGCAAATTTAATTACTAATTTAATGCAAATATTAATATAAATATCCTCCATATTGCACTTGCAATAGTTTGAAAATTAGTCATGCATTATTTTAAACATTATTGCAAACTTTATTTTGTTGCAAGTGCAATATGGAAATAGTATATTAATTTTATGTGGTGCATTGAATTAGTAATTAAATTAGCTTTCAAATGAAGTGTCAAACTTTAAAATACGTTACAGGTTTTATTATCCCGATAGAGGGCGCTAAAATTAATAGTATCGCAATAAACAGTCATATTTCTAAATTTCCCATAAAATTACCTTTTTAATGATGTATCATACATGGTACATTCCTTATTTAAAATTAAGGGGTCAGAGAAGTGGATGGGAGGGGGTTGACACATGACAGATGTCTGTATTGTAAAAATATGTTTAATTTGAAATAAAAATCGACCTGTTTTAGCATTTTCTAAAAATCTAATGATTAATGCCAAAAAACAGGATGAAACTGTTTTGAGTGACCCACTCTGTATATCAAAAATGGCTAGATTTATCGAAATAGTTTATATAACAAAATTTGCTTAAAAATAAATTTTTTACAAGATGCGCTATATAAGAAAGATCCTCGAAAAAAACAATATTGAGCGCAGCGCCATCTACATATTGACCTATTTAAAATATCTCTATTACTTACCAAAATATCTGGCCTGGGAGTTTTTATTAGTACACCCTATATATTGTCAAAGCTTTTAAGTTTAAAAACTACTTACATATTTTTAGAATTTTTGGATTTATAATATATTATAAGGACAAAAATGCAAAATTCGAATTTTAAGAAAAATTGTTTAAATGAAAGTTGCTTGTAATGTGATTTTCTATAATTCTTGTATTATACATGATTTCCCTAAAATAGACCGTATTCGAGGTATTTGAGGAAAAGTGAAAAGTTCGAATTTTGAAGATAACTCAAAAACAGATGAACAGAAAAATACTCAATTTTAAACTAAAGCTTTAATTCCTCTTGCGGCGTGCTGATTAGATTTTGGGCATAGTCGAAGCAACTGCCAAAGGGAGGATACTTTATAAAGTGTCATTTTTTTACTTTAAGGAATATCTATTATTTACGATTGGAGAAGAAAATTCTTTGTTTTACACGATTTTTTAAATGAGCCCAAACAAGAGTCATCCTGACCCATTTATATATTTTCATTTGCTTAAACATGCCAACTTGATATTAACTTTTAATGTCATGTGTTGTTACTGATTCAAGATCAGTTTTATATAACCCTTGTATCAGCTTCATAGGTTTCTCCACAGCAGCTCTCTTGACGAAGTGAGACAGAAGGTGGAGACTTAAGAGATGATTTAGTAGTTTTACATGATTAGGTTCCAGTGCTGCATCGAGGATGAGGTTTTCTCCAGTTGTTTTCACCAAAGCTTTGCAAAATAATTTTTATATACATAGCCACCTTTTTACACCACCTTTCAAGTCTTTTTGGAAACAAAATTAGTAACCGTTAATCAGTAACAGCGATTTTCCTTTCTCACTTAAACCTAGCGTGTATTCCATTTTTTTAACGTACTTACTCTCACTAACAACACTTTAAACAGGGCAAATAAACAACTAACAAATTTGAATAACAAATAAACTTAAAAGAATGGGGTTCACCTTATATTAACGGATTGTTCCACATTCGCCACGTATCGTTTTGCCACGGCAATAAAAAAGTGCTGTTTCGCCACGCATAATTTGCATATTTTCTAACAAGTGCTCTTTCGCCATGCATGTTATTTTGTTTACCTGTCTAGATTGAAAAATAAACTTTTACCTTCGACAATATCAGAAGAAAAAAAAAAGAAAGAAAATTGTTTCAAATTTACCTTTATTTACATTTTACATTTATACAAATAACAAATCTAATTTAATTTAACAACATATTTAAGTTTATTTATGCACTCAGAAATATTAATTTCATTATTTAAAAGTTTATCAACAGTGCTTTTAATTATAAAATCAATATTAATATTATGTTTGGATCTCTTTTTTGGGGTTATATTAAAATTTACCTGATCAATAATAAAACCATAATACTGACTATCATTTTTTAAATGGTACACTAGTTCACAGATGTTCGGACTGTATTTCCCAATTGCACGATTAAGACGATTATGCCAACCTTCCAAAGCATTGGTAGTACGATGTCTTTCAATAAAACACGACCACATATCACCTATTATATCATTTGCTAACCATTGCTTGACAAAACAATTGTTAAATTCTTCAATAGTACTTAACTGCGGGGATTCCTCCATAATATATAGCCATCCATCGTCGACTGCAGTGGGAGGCAGATGGGCCAATGCTGCACATTTCCTTATATGTTCCTTTACGTCAACGTTTTCTACATACTCCTTTGACAATCCCAGTGATTAAACTTTCCTCCAAAGACATTGATTAAAGTGAAAGTTACAACCTTTCAATCTGGCATCAGGAAACACTTCGCGAAAAGCATTTAATACTGGAATTTCAAAATCAATTTTGAAGTAAATCGGATTCCATTCAGGAATTTCTCTTTTTATTAATCTAAATAGTCGTTTGTATGTGGACTCTTTTTTATTCGGCAGTAAAGAATAGAAAACAGGCCTATGGATGTAGCTTCGTGTGTACTGCCTATGTCAGCATGAATTGTATAAACTTGGGAAAATTGCTTACAACAACTTTTGAAAGTTCCATCTCCGAAAAACGTGGTGCTTTGAACAATACTGCTTATTCCTTTTTTGCTGGCAAAACCAAGAATCCTGTCATTATCCGTTAAATCATCAACTACTACGAAACTATCCGCAAGATTATGAGGTAGAATTATATCTAAAGATTTTTTGAAACTCACAGCTCCAATTGATTTTCGTCGTTCTTTGTAGAGAGCACTTTTCTTGGATAGAAATGACGGAACTTCAGTCACAAAATCTAAGCCAGCGTCCTTAACAGTAGCCAAAGATTGATTAAAGATTTGAGGAATTGGGGTCAGTTCCTCTCTAGCTCGTTTTCTGCATGTCATTAACGTCTTCTCTACTTCCACACTAGCCTGATTTGGAATGCAATTGTGCTCTGTTTGCCGTATAACTGTTGATTGGCAAGAAGTTAAATAACCACAACACTTTCGGCATGTACATCTCCAGGTTATAGACCCATCCTTATTACTTCGTAAATGGTTATAATTATAACCTAAGTAGGTGAGTTTTGGACGACCTCTTTTAGTTTCAAGAAACTCCATAATTAATTGTCACTCTCGCGCAGTTTTTGTTCGATGTTCACAGTTTAATATCAGGGTACAGAATGATACTGAAATTTCAAATATTTAAATTGAACCCATTGTATAGACAAGAGCTCGGTAATCAATGATTACTATAATAAATATATAATTTAATAATAATATTAGTAAATTGGTACTTAAATAGGTCCTAATTTTCTTAATAGGTATTATTGTATACTTGTTAATACACAATTCCCAGAATTTAAGATGGCATCAACCTCGACACATTATAATCTTTTAATACCCAATGCACTTTAAAATAGATATTTGCATTGACAAACTCGACATAAAGTTGTTATACCTGATCCCCGATCACTTATTAAATTATAATTTGAAATATGTTCTTATGTATACTTATGTATAATTTTGTTAAGTACAAAAACTGCGTTTTATTCTATGAACTTATTATGTTGAGTATCATTCCTATGAAATCGAAGGTAATTATGACCGAAATGTGCGTACACATTGGGGATTGACACAGGTAGCCTTACTGCAGTAATAGAAGAAAGAAAGTGTGGCGAATCTGCACTGACGTGCTACGTTATCTGATTGTCGTGGCAAAACCTTAGATTTCTTTAATCTTAGGTTTCTTTAATCTAAGGGCAAAACGCTACTAAAGCATGTAAATTTCCTTTTCGTGGCGAAACAGCACGTGGCGAAACAGGAAAATACCATATTAACAATATTAAAAATAGCTTAAATACCTACCCCCTAATTCAATACCTTAGAACCATCAAATTTAGAAAAAATGTATATACTATAACGACAACAATGTATTAAAATTCAGTTTAAAACAATTATCTTAATATTTCGGGGAACCAATTAGGCTGTAGGGCGTACCCAATAGAACCGTTCGTAAACATACACCTGCTAGGATTAGGACTCAATTCGGACTCTACCGTTTTGCCAATCCCATGTAAAGACACATTATTACACATCATCAAATTAATTTCATCTGGCTGGCCAATGTTTAACTAAAATCATTTATGTCACAAACATTCCAGGAATTTTATGAATTTTACTAGTCTTATATATAAATATATAATTTTCCAGGAATTAAAATTTTATCATCGGATTATTGTAATATTGAATTTCCGAGAAAACTATGCAATAGAGTGCCGGGTTGAAAGCATACAACGTTCATATTTAATCAAAAATAATCTACTTTTTTGAAAGGAAAGTCGGATGTTCAAACATTAATTATATATTGATGCATTTATTTCATGTTCTAAGCTTTTAAATATGAACAATAATCATTTAAACTCATTAAATACTAATTTAAGAAACATATTAAACCAATAAAGATACAGGATGGACCAAATATTTCCGCTCGGATCATAGATTAGAAGAAAAAAAAAATATAATTCAGTGTTATACACTCCAAGAAAGGTACATTTCTAAAATAGAGTATACACTAATATAGCCACAGAACTTATAACTCACTTTTCTTAATGGAATATCCTATGTTTTTTATTATTTACTTCTATCTTTAATAGACCTTTTAATAGACCAACTAAATTTTGTTTTTTGAAATTCGTTGCGGCGTTGTCAGATAATCGAAGATGTAATATTTTTCTTTTCTAAAATTACTAATTCATAAAGACAAGCACAAACATTTATTTCCTTAAATGTTCCTAAATTTTCCACGGAACATGTATTTAAGACAGTATCATATTGCATAAATATTGTTACGCTGGTTTTTGGTATCACAATTTATTTCAACTCAACTTTAACAACAATTATACAACTGATAACATTAACATGTAACGTCTATCATAAAACTAAAAATTGACGCCAGGATCATCCTTATATAGCATGCTTGGCCCTTCTCGAACTATCGTCTAGAATATTCTTGACGGGTAATGACATTTCTAGACAATTCTTTCTTTTACTTGTACTTTTACTTATGACGACCACAGCACACTGTAGGGCGATGAGTAACATTCCACTTCTTTTTCTATCTGTACGTTTTCTATAATAGCCGCAGGCTACTGCAGGGTGCTGCGTAACATTGCTCTCTCCTCTCTAGTTATTCGCCCCGAATAACCCAAAAACTGGGACCTAGTTGGAACTAATGGGGAGGATCTGGACCATGGTATGGAACTATCTTTCCAATGTGAACTACGTTGGATTTACTTGCCGCTGACAGTTGAATGCGGCAGATCAGGTCGTTGATTTTCCTTAAAGACGGAGTAGGGGCCTTCCCAGTTCCATTGCGATTTCTGACGAAATCCTCCTCGCTGCTTAAAATTGCACAGCCATACCTTGTCGCCCCTCTCAAAATGTGTATCTGTGGCACACCTGTCGATTCTAGCTTCTGCTTTATCGGTGTAGGCTTTTACTCATTCCCTCGCGAATCCATAGACCTTTGTCCTGCCATTGCATACATCACATTTTTTACACCAATCCGCTACATGTCGTCGGCAATTGGCCCAATAAAACCTTTCCCGAACTCGTGCCAGTGTCTTTTTAGTATCAAAGTGTCCTCCTGAAGGCTGCTATGAAGCTCCTCCAATACATTTCTCACCTGTGACCTCGGCAGTATCACTTGGCGGACTACATGTATTCCATCGGGGCTCTCTCACTTCCGGCGCAATAGGCCATCGTGAAGATACAGGGAATCCCACTGGGTCCAGTAGCCTTTTATATCTCTTGCCAAGTAGGTGTGTCTTTATTTTTGAGCCATTGTCGGACAACCTTTAAGTCATTGTCTTTCTTCTGTCCCTGTCTCAGACTTTCAAGGGCGATTTCTTCTTCGTCGCCCTCTGGCTTGATAGTGGTTGCCCGAAGAGTAACTTTATCAACTGGTTCTTCTCGTTCTTCGAGCCTTTTACCATACCAGCATTGTTCCCCTAAACGGGGTTGTCTGAAGAGAATGTCTGCGTTACTAGACCTCTTCGATGCTCTACTTTCTGGTTATTGTTAGAAAGCCGGCTCGGTTTGGACGATGGACTTCTTCGGGACGCATAGCTGCTGTAATTAATTCTTGTTGGTCTTAGTGATGGGTTTGGAAAGATTGATCTATATGATTTTCCGGTCTCATTCGCTGATTCTCGATTTATAGAATGAGTTATGCTTCCACAGGTTCTTTGAAGATGCCCAATTCTTCCACAATTGAAGCATCTCCTGCTTTCATTTTGGCTGTTTCGTTGCATATTTCGTAGGATATTTAATATTTGGGGAACAGCATTAGCATTGGCCTCCTTACTTTCCTGTGATTTAATTTCTCTTACTTTTGCGCGAGAAGATCTGGATATGAGCTTTACTGCTTCATATTCCTGGGCTGCAATCAGTTTCTCCCCCAGTGTCTTGTGATGTTGTAGACGAAGGGCTTGCTGCATTTCCACATCTTGTAGTCCATCAATAAATGCTTGTATGCCAATTTGTTCTTTGAATTATTTGGGTGCCTGTGGATAGGCCGGATGAATCAATTGTTTTATATCGGCCTCGAATTCTTGTAGACTCTCATTATGTTTCTGACTGCGAACCTTTAACTGGCTTTGAAATGCCCGTTTCAAATGCTGCTGGCCGTATCCTGTCTCCAAAGCTTGGACGAGAGATGAATAACTGGGTTGTTCTTGAGGAAGTAACTGTAACACGGTTGCTGCTTGTCTTCGCAGCGATACTATCAATGCAGCCGCCATCTCCTTTTCAGCCCAGCCATTGGGTCTAGTTGCAGCTTCAAATTGAAGGTGATATGTTTCCCATGTTGTCTGACCGTCAAACGTGGGTGGCTTAATGATCTTGCTAGTATGGATTTGTGTTATAATAAGGATACGATCTACCCGATGGTACCTTATTAATCGATAAATAAATCAGGCGATATTGAAGAGAACTATGTTTATTTTACAAAATAAAAAATGTTTGACAAAATCCAAAATCAAAAGTTGATTAATCAAAGTCACTCTAAAAACATGTTAACTAGATGACATCCCAATTCCAATCTACAGAGTGTGACAATTTCAACATTCTCCCACCTTGTGACACGTTAACCACATAGTGCCACAATTTTACATTTGAAGTCTATTCGGACGTCTGACTTGTCGTCCATAACGCGAGATAACACACATCTCATCTTGATTTAAATTTTCTTCTTTCGTAGAATTTGTTAACTTTTCTTTTCTCCCATGAGGTTTTCCTTTCATCTCCACTTTCAGATTTTCTGCTTCCTTTGCGGTTACTTCCAAAAGAAAAAGTCTTTGTATAGGTCTGAATATTACCCCAGAAGAAGTTTTTAATTGGACTAAGCGGATATTTCCATCTTTACCGGGTAAAATTCCAACTACTAATGCTAAAGGCCAGTCTATTCTTTTGGTGGTATCATTTCCAACTAATACCACATCACCGATTTTAATAAGCGGTGACTTGGATCGCTTTGGTCTAATAATGAGTTGGCTAAGGTACTCTCTTCGAAATCTTTTTCTTAAATCATTTTTAAGTTTTAGCTTGTATCTTAAATGTTTGTTTAAACTTTCTTTATCTACTTCATCTATATCTCCCACTCCTACCTCTTTTATGTCCTGCAAAAACATTGCTGGTGTCAAAGGGATCAGATCTTGGCTATCTTCAGTCACATAAGTAAGAGGTCTGGAATTCATAAGGGCTTCACATTCACACAAAACAGTGTACAATTCTTGAAAAGACAGAGAAATTTTTCCTAAAGTTTTCTTCAATAAGTTCTTCAGCAACCGGATAAGGCGCTCCCACCATCCACCCCACCAACACGCTGTAGGTGGGTTGAATTTCCAACATATTCTCTTTACATTGGAATATTTTACAACCTTTTCCCAATCAATACTGTTAAAAGCATTATTAGCGCCTACAAAATTTGTACCATTATCGCTGTAAATAATCTCTGGTCGTCCTCTCCTGCTGATAAAGTTTCTTAATCCATTTAGAAAACTCTCCGTTGATAGACTAGAAACAAGTTCTAAGTGGACTGCACGGTATACAGCGCAGGTAAAGATGCAGACCCATACTTTTTCGTTTTTCCTTATATAGAGTGGTCCGCACAAATCAACTCCAGAAACTTGAAAAACAGAGACATCTCGTATTCTATCTTTAGGTAGTGCCACTGGAGAAGTTTCTAAATTTTTTCCTTCATTTCTTCGACATATGACACATTTGGAGATGACTGCCCTTATAGTTTTCCTCGTTCTGATAATCCAAAATTTCTCACGTATCATGCTTATCAAACCTTGAATTCCAAGATGATAGTTATCAACGTGATACTGGTAGATCATTTTATGAACTACAGGGTGGCTCGATGGTAAAATTATAGGGTATCGAAAATTATAAAAATCGTCTCTTTCAGTGATTTTAGTTTTTACTCTAAGAAGTCCAAATTCATCCTGTATTGGCTGTAAGGAAGACAGACATTTATCCTTCAAACCTGTGAAGCTCTCTTCTTGTATTAATTTCGCTATGGTTCTTTCAGAATCTTCGATTTCATCCAAAGATAAATGATTGGTTGTCTTTTTATCTTTTTTCATACAATTACAACGAAATCGTCTAATCCAACCAATTAATCTTACAATACTTCTATATTTGGAAAAATAATTGTAATACCAACTAAAATCTCTCCCAGTATTTAGTGTAGAGACGACGGTTCTGTTCTTCTCCTCTGAAATTGTATCTTCATTTGTTACAAAATTTTGAGAGGGCCATTCACTTCTGTCTTCTAACAACCACGAGGGTCCCTCCCACCACTTCGATTTTAACAGATGGCGAGGAGAACATCCCCTGGAAGGCAGATCAGCAGGGTTTAGGTAACCAGGTACAAAATACCAGTCTTCTATCCTGCTAAGACTTCGGATCTCTTGAACTCTGTTCCAAACAAATGTCTTCCACCGATCCTCTCTTTTGATCCAAGATAAAACAGTACTAGAATCAGACCAACAAAAGATTGGTATATCTCTATCTTCTAGTATCTCTAGGATCGAATATAGTAATCTAGCCCCGATATTGGCTGCTAATAATTCTAGACGAGGAATTGATATCTTCTTCAAGGGAGAAACTCTTGATTTGGCCTGAACAAGTTGAATTTGTTGATCTGATTTCAAAAAAACTACAGCAGCATAAGCATCTTTGGAAGCATCAGCAAACATATGTAGACTCCAATCTTTCGATTTAGCTTTATTATTTTTAAAGAACCATCTTGGAATTTTCAGATCAACCAAAACATTTAACTCATGAACCCATTTTAAGAAAATATTCAGAATATCTTGAGGAACTTCAGAGTCCCATGAAATTTTGGAAACCCATAGTTTTTGTAGAATAATCTTAATAAACAATGTTATAGGAGAACAGAAACCAATAGGGTCAAAAATTTTGTTAGTAATGGATAGTATAGTTCGTTTTGTTATTTTAGATAAATTTATACCTCGAAACCACTCAAAACACAATCCTAGTGTGTCTTCTTGTCTATTCCATATTAAACCCAAAACATTTGATAAAGTATATTCGTTAAACTGGTTCTCGTTACCAGTCATTGTATATTCCCATCCACGTAAATCAAATTTGCCTTCATTCATCACCTCTCTGGCTTGGTGAATAAATTCTTGGAGATCTTCTTCTGAATCAAGACTGACGACACAATTATCAACATAAAACCCTTTTAAAAGCTTCGAAATAAAGATTTCAGAGTAAGGAGAGTTTCCTGAAGAAATTTTGTGTAAAATATTGGTAAGGTGGTAGTGGATAACAACACCCAAATGAAATGGACTACAAGAAAGACCAAAAACAACTCTAGCATGACGAAAATATTTTAAGGATCGATTTTCATCATACCACAGAAAACGTAGAAAATCTCTATCGGCTGGTTTAATACTAATTTGAAGAAAGGCTCTTTTGATATCGGAAATAACTCCTAATTTGCACATTCTAAATCGGAATATTGTAGCTGGAATAAGTTCAATAAAATTTATACCCTTTTCTAGGCATTGGTTTAAAGATGGGCTCTTTTTTTCATGAGCAGAAGCGTCAAAAACAGGTCGAAGTTTTGTAGTACTACTCAATTTTATTACATGTCGATGGGGCAAATAGCGTCTACCATTATCGATCTCGTTTTCAGGAACGTACTCAATAACTCCTTCTTCCAACCATTCAGAAAAAACTCTGTTGTATTCTGTATAATATCCATCCTTTTCAAGTTTTACCATCAAATTATCTAGTCTTTTTTTAGACATTTCTAAAAGAGTCGGTAAAGGAGGATGATCATCAATCCAAGGAAGACTAACTTCATATCTACCTTCCTTGTTAATACAAACAGTGTCTAGGAAATGATTCATTATTTCATTTTCTTTTTCTGTTTTGTTACTAACATCTTTAGGGTCACCAATCCCTAAAATATCAAGTTTCCATAAATCTGAAATATCCAAACAATGACTTAGTAAAGAAGTTGTTGTTAACATTGCTGACAGATTTAAGTTGGAATTCGATGAATGTTTAATTTCAGCTTTTCCCATTAAAGTCCATCCTAAACGAGTTTCCATTGCAACAAGGCCGCATTTTAAAACATGTCTTCTCCCAGTAAATATTTTTCCCGCCACATCAGCACCAATAAGTACTTCTATTGGACCATCAATTCTATCAGAGACATTAATTTTCAGTTCCTCGAGTTCTTTCAACCAAGGACCACCTTTGATAGAAACTATATTATTGCAAATTATAGGTTGATCAAGTACCTGTAGATTACATGCATAATTGTTGTTTAAGTTGGCCAATTTAATTCGGTAACAATGATGCAAAACAGTTTCGGTTTCAGAACCACCAAACAATGCATGAACTAAGTTTTCTTCTCCAACTGGTTCAAAACCCATTTCGTTAGCGGAAAATTTATTTATATATGATCTTTGCGATCCAGTGTCTATAATAACTCTAACACGTTTCGAATAATTTCCATTACATAGATCAACAACGAGTGTTTGAAGAAATACTTCATTGTAAGTTAAATTGCTTAAGTTTTCTACGTTAGAGCTGTTTTCTATATTTTTCGGGACGGTATCTGTTTCAGAAATAGTCTCTTTATTAGGACACATAACAGTAGCATGTCTTTTTTTGCAACTAGAACATTCTAAACGAACTTTACACCTTCGAGCAATGTGGCCGAATTTTAGACAGATATGACAACATCCCTTTGAGGACAAAATTTTTTTCTTTTCAGAAAGATCCATTTTTAAAGCTTTATCGCATTCATTGGAGGAATGATCATTCTTACAAAAATTACATTTAGTTAGTGTTGATTTATGGTTGACTAATCCAGAAGTAGTAGGGATAGAAATGCAAGTTTCTTTAACATCCTTTTTCTTAGTTTTAAGATCAAATCCAGAAAGCGCCATAGATATCTTCTCTTCATCCGTTACCTCCTTTCTTAAAAAGTTCATTAATTTCTTAAGTCGGCTTTGAACAGAGATTACTTCTGAGGCTATATCATCGTCATCTGTGGGTAGAGATCGTTTCCAAACACGCAGAATGTCTTCAGGTAAAGATGATTCCACCAGAGGAAATAACATAGCTGCGTATTTTTCTGATGTTACGCCTAAAGTTTCTAACGCTCGTAACTGTGATTCAAGATCATCAAATAAACTACTTAGATTGGTTTTATTTTGCAAGTTGGTTAATACTAGTTTCAATAGTTCCCGAACATAAAATTCCACAAGCAAATCTTCTCTTCCAAAACGAGATTTTAAACTTTCTAATGCCTTGGAATAATTTTGAGCAGTCGAAGGATATCCTTCTACTAAATTACGGGCTCGAGATTTCGGTATGGTAGCTTCTACTAAATATTGGAATTTGTCTTCTAGGGCTATCGTTTCATCTTCATCAATTCTTTTGAATTGTCCCCAAAATCTTAACCAATCTTTGACGTGACCTCCAAACTTCTTAAACTCTATGCGAGGTAATCTTAATCTTGAATTGGATAAACCTGAATGAGTTGCTCTTGAACAATTTTCGCCGAATGTATTTCTTTGAACTTGTTGTTCTACTTTGCATTTGAGTTTATTGTAACGGCTGATAATATCATCATTTACGGCTACAGCAGCATCAATATCCTCCTCAGTACATTCAGAATCCAGTAATAAATCAAGGAATATTTTATGTATTTCAGTAATGCTTTCAACTTTTTGTTGTAAGAGTAACATATCGCCTTGTATATCACTGAAGTCAGCATCAGAGCTTCTCACATTTTTCAAAATCTCATTGTAAATCCTTTCAAATGATACTCGGTGGATCTCCAAGAGTCTCTGGTTCTTCTCCAAAATCCGTCCTGTCACGGTCGCCATAATGTTATAATAAGGATACGATCTACCCGATGGTACCTTATTAATCGATAAATAAATCAGGCGATATTGAAGAGAACTATGTTTATTTTACAAAATAAAAAATGTTTGACAAAATCCAAAATCAAAATTCAAAGTTGATTAATCAAAGTCACTCTAAAAACATGTTAACTAGATGACATCCCAATTCCAATCTACAGAGTGTGACAATTTCAACAATTTGTGAAACTGGGTGCTGAATATGGCTTGGTTCGATTACAGATGAAGACGAGATAGTGTTTTCAGCTTCTTTGTTGTTTATTGAAGATAGGCTACGAATTATTCTTTCTAGCTCAACAAGTTCAGTTCTAATTTGCTTTTCGAACTCTACTCTAGCCTTTTCCAGTTGTTTTAAATTATCTCGTTGTTGTTCTAAATTAATTTGTTAAATGCTCTTGCTGCTGTTCTAAATTAGTTTTTAAATGCTCTTCTTGTTGCTCTAAAAGATATACTCTAATTTTGAGCTGACCAATCTCTTTCTTGAAGGTTTCCTGGATTTGTAACAATGCATTCATAATTTCTACGTGAGCTTTTTAATGCCTCTCTTCCTTCTCTTTTTCCTCATCCTCTCTTCTTCCTTTCTACGCCTTTTCTTTTCCTCCTCTTCTTCCTTCCAGCGCATCGCCTTTTCCTCCTCTTCTTCATTTCTACGCCTTTCCTATACCTCCTCCCGCCTTTCCCTTTCCTTTTCTCGTATTTCTCTCTCCTCTTTCATCTTCAAAAACCATGCTGGTGGGCCTGAAGTATCCATATCTGTTTCGTGCGTAGTGGATCTATAGTATTTACCATGAATATAATGCATGGGTAACTTTTCTTTTATAAATCCCACCGCTGTCACCAATGTTACGCTGGTTTTTGATATCACAATTTATTTCAACTCAACTTTAACAGAAGTTATACAACTGATAACATTAACATGTAACGTCTATCATAAAACTAAAAACTGACGTCAGGATCATCAACTGTCATTTAGAATATTCTTGACGGGTAATGACATTTCCAGACATTTTTTTTTAATGGGTATCTATTGTTTGCGTAGTGGGAGTTTTATTTGGTCAGTCGATCTCAAATCTTTTCTATTATAATTTTTTGTATGATTATTATTAAAAGTTTATATCAAAGAAGGGAAGGTTGATTATATAAAAATAGAATTTCGGTAGTACTAATAAAATTAAAATATTTTCAGTGCCTCCCAGATGGACAGTAGAACCATCTGATGCAAGTGTTGCTGCTGCACAAGAAGCTATAATCCATTGCCAGTCAGAAGGTTATCCCAATCCGGTAATCACTTGGAAGAAAGCTGTCGGTTAGTAATGAAATTAAATATTTTAATTTTAATACTGTACTCCATTTCACAACAACTATGTCATTATATCTTTCAAATTAATATAATATATTATCTCAACTTTATTGCATTTTAAGTCTTCTGTCCCATTGACTAGCTTTTATTCTTATCTCCAGTTATCACCTGGTAAAATTTTCATATTTATTTGTAGGTGAACAACCTGGTGAATACAAAGACTTCCTCTTCGAGCCTAACGTTCAACAGTTCCAAAATGGTTCGTTAAATTTCGTGCATATATCCAAGGAAAATGAAGGCCATTATCTTTGTGAAGCAAAAAATAATATTGGAGGAGGAGTTAGCAAAGTTATATACTTAAGAGTTAACGGTAAAGGTTATTTAATAAAGCAAAATATTTATATGAGTAGTTCTGTGGCAACGTGCCTATATAATTTCTTTTGGCCAATATTTTTCAAACATAATAATCAATATTATTATTTTATTAATCCTAAATATTATATGATACATTTATTTTTAATAGCACCAGCATATTTTGCCCAAAAATCAAAGCAAATACAAGTGGTTAAAGGTGAACAAGCTCATATGCAATGTTCTGCTCTTGGTGATACTCCCATGGAAATAACCTGGAAAGTTGGAGGGCAGCACATATCGAAAGATGGAGATCAGAGGTAGGTACCTTTTAAATATTTTATCCATTTCAAACCATCTGATGCGTATAAAAGCGGCTCTGTTTTAAAATTACTGGTTGTACTGAATACTTTTTATATTTATTTCTTATAATGTTTTATCGTTTTAGATACAATGTTCGTGAACAAGTTCTAGCTGAAGGAATGGTTTCTGAATTAGGGATAGAGAGAACTATAAGACAAGATACTGGCATATTTATTTGTTCTGCTAGCAACGCGTACGGTAGTGATGATATGAATATCCAGTTAATTGTTCAAGAAGTTTCAGAGCCTCCAAGAAATGTCAGAGTTATGGATCAACTTTCCAGATCGATTGGAGTATCTTGGACTCAACCGTATGCCGGAAATAGTCCTATTCTTAATTACATTGTTCAATATAAACCAGGATCTGGTGAGTAATTGTCTTCAACTATTTTGTATAAAATACATCTAATGTCCCTTTGGTCTAACCAATTTATTTCAGAGGTCTGGCCAAGTCAACCCATGAAAGTGACTGTACCTGGTTCACAAACTACAACAACTCTTCCAAATCTCCATCCTGCACAAGTTTATCACATAAGAATAGTAGCTGAAAATCGATTAGGTTTAAGCGATCCTAGCCAAACTGTACAAGTCAATACTCTTGAGGAAGGTAATTACTCGTTAGATAATCCTAATGTGAATTATTTATTAAACTTAATTTTGTAGTTCCAAGCGGAGCACCTCTAGATATTAGGGCAGAACCTAAAAGCTCGACGGAAATTGTAGTAACCTGGGAGCCTCCACCTAGAGAAAGTTGGAATGGGAATCTTCTTGGGTACCACGTCGGATATCAAGAATATACAAGTGACGAAACTAACAATATTGCTCAAAACTACATATTTAAAAGTGTGGAAGTTCGACCTCATTTTGGAGGAGAAGCAACACTTCAAGGACTAGCCAAATTTACAACCTATAACATAATCGTCCAAGTAAGTATCGAAAGATTTATTATTTATCATTCAAGGTGAGAAGACGTGTTCGTTTAAATGCGCAAATAAATCTATATTTCTACCGATATAAACTATATAATGTTAAAAAAAACAACTAGTGAATTAAATAAAATGTGATAGTACTATAGTGTAGTAAATAAACTGTTTAGGTGAGTCACAGTTGCATAGATTAATGCATTATCTCTGCAATTTCACCGAAATAAAATCTACCAAGAAAACAAAAAACGCAAAAAATTACCAAACCTTATCAGATGACAAAAAAGTTTAGGTGAAATAAAATAAACACCAATACTTTCTACTAAGCAATCATACAAATAGAATATCCAGTGGCGTACCCACATTTAGTTTATAAAATAAGAAAATGATTTAATAAGAAAAATGGCAATGTGAGATTATTCATTAGCCTAAAAAAGAACAAAAATATCCATGCTCTACATGTGATGGATGTAGAAGATTATACTGCAACCAATGTTATGAATTATCAACCACAGAAATTAAGTGCATACCACTACGCACTAAAATTCTGAAATTTAATTGTGCAAAATGTAGGAATTATGAACTGACTGATTTTCTAAAGAAGACTAATAAAGATAAGGATGAAATAATAAGAAGTAAAGATGAAATAATGAATAGTAAAAATTAAATAATAAAAATGCTTCAAGAAAAAGAGATAAATATTGTACCTACCATTTCTGAAGTTACAAAAAGAATACAACGAAAACCCAACCCTCCAAAAATTATTATTAAACCGAAAATCCCACAGAGTGGAAACAAAACAAAAACAGATTTAGGAAAAAATATTAATCTAACTGACTTAAAAGTTGGAGTAAAACAATTAAAGATGGGAAAGAATGGTTCCGTTATACTTTCCTGTCAAACAAAAAAAGAAGCTGAAATTCTGGAAAAAGCTGTTCAAGATAAATTAAAAGATGTATATGATGTAGATCTGACAAAAATGAGAAGACCCAGAATGAAAATCTACAATTTTACGGAGAATATGACCAAGAAAGAAATTGATAAGTCCATTGTGAAAAGGAATGACATAACAGGTGAAATAAAAACTACATATATCAGAAAAACGAAAAAAGGCTTCAATGCTGTATAATATGAATGTTCAGGAACTGCATTTAAATAATTGATACAAAGGAAAAAAATATGTATAGGATGGGAAAGACTTCCGGTTTCTACCATAAAAAAGAAAACTGTAAGAATGCAATCGTGTGCCACATATGTAATGAAGAACATGAAGCTAGCTTGTGTCCAAAGAATAAAATCTATTAATTTCTATTCAAATTGATTCGATTAATGAAGTCGTTGATGCTGCTAATATAACAAATAAAATTAATTTAAATGAAAAACTCCTTAATGTCTTATATTTCAATATTAGGAGTATTAAAAAGAATTCTGATGAGTTGTTAGTATTTCTAGAAACTTATAAAATTAATTGTTGTGATATAATAGTTTTGACTGAATGTTTACAATTAGAATCTATTTCTCAATTTAACCTAGATGGCTTCACCACCCACTATAACAATGGTAACATTAACAGAAATGACAGTGTTGTTATTTGGTCAGGTCAAATCTAAATGCAGAATTAAATATAGTTAAACTGGAATATTCTGATATTTGTGTCATTAAAATAAATCTAAAAGTCAATCATCGGACCATTGGCGTTACAGGTGTATACTGGTCTCAACAAACCTCTGCACAGGCATTTATAAGGGATTTAGAAAATTTCATACCAAATCACCTAAATAGAAATATTGAAATATTCATAAGGGACATTAATATTGATCTCCTAAATGTAACCAATCAAGTAACTACTGATTAGCAAGCAACTTTTTACTCCCATGGTTTCATGTCTTACATAAACACTATTACGAGGCCACAAAGTAAAACATGCTTGGATCATATATTCTTCAAAAACAATATTAAAACTGAAAATCTATCGGTGAACTCTTATGTAATCAGCTATGATATGACTGGTCATGATCCTATTATGATACATATCTCACAATCTGCCAAAAACTACACAAGTTCCTACAATACATATAAAACTAAAATCGATACTGATAAATTAAAATAAAAATTCGAAAGTGTAAACTGGGAAAGTGTTTGCAATGAAAATAATCCAAAAATTGTAACACAATTATTTTATGACACGTATCTTAATATCATTGAAACATGTCAAACCATTCAAAATATTAAAATTAAAATCCATAAAAAAATAAAGTCATGGATAACAAATGGTTTAATTAATTCTTTTAAAACTAGGGATAAACTTAAAAAAGATCTACAAAAAAACTGTACTATTAACAAACAAACTCACTATAAAACATTTATAAATAATTTAAACAAACTAATATTAAAAATTAAAAATGACTATTATAATAATAAAATAATAAAGTTGTATCATATGCTGATGATACAGTGCTAGTCTTCAGTGATAAAGATTGGGAAGCCGTCAAGACACGTGCTATAGCTGGAATGGAACATGTCAAAAACTGGCTGGATGTTTTTAAATTGTCTTTGACTGTTAACAAAATAAACTACATTGCTTTTTCAAAGACAGTAGCTGATCGACCTTTAGAAGTTTAACATTTCAAAATTTAGACATACAGGAAACAGAAACATTCAAATATTTAGCACTTAAAATGGGACTGTCATATAATATATATATTAGGATGATTCAGTTCCGAAAAATGTTGTTTTTTTTTTGGTGCTCAAGCAAAATATTAATCTACATATAGAAAAAGAAATTCTCACCAAGTTTGAGCTCTTAATATCAATTTTAAGTACTTACTATTTAAATTTAAAGTTTTACCATATAAAATGCATGTAAAAAAAAATATTTTTTTTTTAAATTTCTAATGCTGACCCATCTTTTACAATATTGCAAATCGGTTTGATGGCCCTTGTGGGAAATTTCACGCTTTTCGAAATTATATTCATTATACGTAAGAAATCATAATAATTCTAAAAAAGTTCTTAGTGTAGGGAAATATAATGGTAATCAATAAAAAAAAATAATCTAAATAACATTATGAGTTAGTATTTATCAATTTCTTACGTTTTCAGGTATAAAAATGGCTGTAAATTCATTAAATATTGGTCGGATAACTTTTTTTTATGAGTCAGCGCTTTTTTTCTCCCTACTTTTGGCGGTTTGCTCGAAAAAATTTAAAAAAAGGTTTTTTTTTTGAAAAACTGTACTCTGACGACTCCTACTGGTAAACCAGTGCGAGTTACATAAAAAGACACTGAAGCATTTTCGAAGAGCCATGAAATTCCCTACAAGGTCCATCAAACCGATTTGCATTATTGTAAAAGGTGGATAAGTATTAGAAATTTAAAAAATAAAAATTTTTTTTACATGCATTTTAAATGGCAAAAATTTAAATTTAAATAGTAAGTACTTAAAATTAATATTAAGAGCTCAAACTTTGTGAGATTTTTGTTTCTTTATATGTAGATTAATATTTTGCTTGAGCACCGAAAAAAAAAAACTTTGCGGAAATGAATCACCCTAATATATATATAGCAAAAAACTTAGATTTCTGATTTATAAATTTTATCTTCTAAAACAATTTCTCAACCAGGATCTACTAATAACATTATACTACAGTCTAGTAGAATCTATACTATGGTATGGAATCTTAGTATGGGGAGGCCTGTATGGAACTACATTAAATCAGTTAAATGTTATTCAAAACAAAATCTTGAAGTTAATATATATAATATATAACTTTATATAATAAAAAAATTAGCAATGTTAGATGTTTATATATTAACGCAGTGTGTTGTTATATACAAAAAAAAATTAATTTTTTAAAAAACCCTTTAGAACATAGACATAACACTAGAACTGCATCAAACATGTGCATTAAGTACCAAAACCAATATGAATAACCCTGAAAATATACAAATCGGAGTGCCTCAAGGGACTGTTCTGGGACCTATATTATTTAATTTGTACATTAAGAGCTTAACTCAGATTGATATTCAAGGTAAAGTTGTATCATATGCTGATGATACAGTGCTAGTCTTCAGTGATAAAGATTGGGAAGCCATCAAGACATGTGCTATAGCTGGAATGGAACATGTCAAAAACTGGCTGGATGTTTTTAAATTGTCTTTGACTGTTAACAAAATAAACTACATTGCTTTTTCAAAGACAGTGACTGATCGACCTTTAGAAGCTTAACATGTTAAAATTTAGACATACAGGAAACAGAAACATTCAAATATTTAGCACTTAAAATGGGACTGTCATATAATATATATAGCAAAAAACTTAGATTTTTGATTTATAAATTTTATCTTCTAAAACAATTTCTCAACCAGGATCTACTAATAACATTATACTACAGTCTAGTAGAATCTATACTATGGTATGGAATCTGAGTATGGGGAGGCCTGTATGGAACTACATTAAATCAGTTAAATGTTATTCAAAACAAAATCTTGAAGTTAATATATATAATATATAACTTTATATAATGAAAAAACTAGCAATGTTAGATGTTTATATATTAACGCAGTGTGTTGTTATATACAAAAAAAATTAATTTTTAAAAAACCCTTTAGAACATAGACATAACACTAGAACTGCATCAAACATGTGCATTAAGTACCAAAACCAAATAGTGAGTTTTTTAAAAATAGTGTAAATTATCTAGGGACAAAGTTCTATAACGCTCTACCTCTTCATATAAAATATTAAACAAATACAAAAAGTTCTGTACAGTTAGCAAAATATACATTTTCCAAAATAATGCAAAATTTATCAGAATATTCCAAGAATAACGGACTTAATACATGGTTTTTTTTAAATAGTTTTTCTGTGTCTTGCATAAATTGTATAAGTTTTATTTTTTAATTAAAAAAAATGTTTTTTTTATTTCTTAAATATATTTCTTAAATATAATTAAAATAAAATTTTAATTTTTGTTAGCACATACAGGTGTTCTCACCTAGGTGCTTGTTATTATATAATTGCTTTTCTTTATTGTAACTTATTTATTATTGTAACTCATTGTAACTATTTAAAAACTAATACATTATTCTGAAAAACAATGGAAAATATTATTAATAGACATATTTTTTTATTTTTTCTTGATAACTATTTATAAATACAACAACGCCAGAATCTTGTTTTTTAATTATATTGACATTAATAATTTTAGGCTTATAATAGTAGAGGTTCAGGTCCTGCTAGTGAAGCAGTAACTGCAAGAACACTAGAAGATTCACCCACTTTACCTCCTGAAAATGTTCAATGTTCCGTATTAAATGCTCAAAGTTTGCACATATCATGGGAACCTCCTTTAGTCGAGGGCCAAAATGGAATCATTCAAGGGTACAAAGTAACTTATCATTCTGTTGGTGAATGGTTTGGTAAGAAAAGCCAAATTATTGTTATATTACTATGTGTTAATAAATTTAATTTTAGACAACGAAGACCAACAAACTAAAATTGTTAATCAATTGAGAACAACGATTTCTGGTTTGAGAAAATATACAAATTACAGTATGACAGTTCTAGCATATACAACGAGTGGAGATGGAGTAAGATCTACGCCCGTTTACTGCCAGACTGAAGAAGATGGTAAACAATTTTGATAGTCTGTATTTTACTATTCACTAATCTTATTATGTTTCAGTGCCTTCCGCACCTGCTCAAATTAAGGCAGTTCAAAGTGCTCCCAATAAAATTCTTGTGTCATGGTTACCACCTAAGTATAGTAACGGTCCCTTAACAGGTTACACTTTTTATATGAGTATTGTGGAAGATGGTCAAGAAGAAGGTACGCATAAGAGAGCGTTAAATCCAACAACGGAAATGCATGAAGTCTTGAGAACTCAAGAAACAGCTACACTTCAATTTTGGGTTACCGCATCAACTAGGGTAAAAAATGAATGTTAAATTAAATAATTGATAGATTGTTAAATAAAATGTGTTCCTAAAAAAATATTTAATTTATGTTGCAGATAGGAGACGGAGAGAGTACTAGGGTAGTCACAGTAACTCCTTCTAAAACGGTACCTGCCCGAATAGCTTCTTTTGGCAGAGAGGTAATCAGCGCTTGGAAACAAGACATCTACTTGCATTGCCGCCGAGTGGGAATTCCTTTGCCAAGCGTAAACTGGAGACTGAATGATCTTCCTCTTGAAGTAGGAGGTCGCAGATCAATACTTTCCAATGCAACGTTAGTAGTAAAGGACATTCAAAGTGTTGATCAAGCGAATTATTCTTGTAGTGTAGAGAACCAATATGGGCATGACGAAATAGTGTATAGTTTAAAAGTTTTAGTACCACCAGAAGCTCCAGTGTTGACTGTTATGGAGTCTTTTACTGATACTTTGTTGTTACGTTGGAGTGATCAAGGAAATGGCGGGTCTCCTATTTTAGGTAATTCTTCAAAACTAAACGATTTGGTGTTTTTTACTACTTACTTTTACCTTTAACTTTTAACCAGTTTAAACGAACTTTTTTCCTTATGTTTTAGTCTAATTTTTCCGTCAACTTTTTTTTAGGTTATGTAATTAATTACAAGAGAAATCATGGTGACTGGGAAGAATTGCAAATTTCTGCAAGAACTGATGAACATATGCTAAGAAATCTTTGGTGCGGTACAAAATACCTCTTATATATAACTGCATTTAATAGAATTGGTACAGGTTTACCCTGTGATATAGTATCAGCCCAAACTAAAGGCACTGGTAAATGCACATATTTCTTCCTATTTATATACATTTTTTAAATATTATTCTATTTATTTATCGTACTTTTCTTCTAGTACCTATTCAACCTAAGCAATCGCAAATGCTCACAATGAATTCAACAGTAGTGACTGTGTGGTTAGATTCTTGGGGAGATGGTGGATGTGGAATTCTTTATTTCGTTATAGAATATCGGTCATCAAGATACTCTTCATGGACAACTTCATCTAATCACGTCAAGCCTACTGAAAGAATATACAGTATTACTGACTTACTTCCGGCAACTGAATACCAGCTAAAAATTACTGCCCATAACAATGCTGGAGATACCGAAGCTCTTTACAACTTTACTACTTTAACACCCTTAGGTGGTAAGCTACACTTTTTAATAATACAACATATTTCTTTAATTTTGTTACCAAATATTAATTTGTATCTATTTTTATTAGATAAACCTGAATTGATACCACCTGTTTCACATTCTGGGGACCAGCCATTTTACGCCAACGCTAAAGTTCTAGTTCCAATAATGCTGTCATTGACTTTTTTGATTTCGATGATTGCTACTTTGTTTTGGAGAAGAAGTAAGTAGGAACATATAATAACAACATTATTAATAATGTAAAGAAAATAAATTACATAAAATACTCTAACAAAGAAATCTTTCGAGACATCATTTATGTTATAGGATTAACCCTTTATGTCCCAGATAAATATTTTTTTAGAAATTTAAGAAATAAGTTTGATATATCAGTTAGAGGCACCTATGTAGGTCAAATTAATTTTTTTTTATAAATGTTTGTGCCCCTCCCCCCTCCTAAAAATTTGGAGCCGGGACTTGTAAGTTCCGTCAAGGTAAAAAAGGCATAATGTAAATTGTAAAAAAAATCTCATGATATATGTTAAAACAATTTTTTTTTCTTTAACGCACAAATATACCTTACAATTTAAAAACTGCGAATGTGATCTGGATTCTACTGCAATTGACGAGCATTGCTCGCATTCGTCCTCTTTTGGAAGTGAAAACTGGCCAGTGGCCTCCTTGATTTCCCAATCTAACATCGTTTGACACGCTGTAATTGTATTTTCTACGTTTTGGTACAGTGGTTGTTGAAGTTCCAGAAGGCGTATTTCGAGGGCTATTTCTAGGGCTATTGGTATTGCGGTTGCTTGAAGATTTCTTTTGTATTATAGAGTAGTTGCTGTAGCTCATTAGCCCTTGAGCAACCCCTCTTCTAAATTCCAGCAGCGTGATTTTGTCCTCTGGGTGAACTTTTTTATAAAGCACATAGCTATTCACGAATGCTATATTAAGTATTCCAAAAAATAAACGGTGCCACCATTTCTTTGAGCGTCTATCTATACAGTAAGCCTGTCGAAGTCGATCCGCGAGATCTACGCCCCCCATATGGACATTATAATCATTGACTATCTGAGGACAGTCTATATATTTTGCGGTACCGTCTTTTTGAAGGCGTTTAACTTTACTCATTTCTGTACCATGGAAGTTAGAGAGAAAATGCATCATTCGATTGTCACACCATTTGAAAAATGACAAATCCATACTATATATACCCTATAGTCAAAATCGTCCCACTTCATACTTTCTAGTCATATTGGATGGTAGTCCTAATCTATCCCGTTGAACAGTTCCACATGCCAGCGTTTTTTGCATTTTCAGTTTTTCCAGAAGAGCTACCGATGTAAAGTAATTATCAAAATATACAATTCTGTTCGTGTTCCAGTAATTCTCGGTCAAAGTCAAAACCACCCTCTCCCCTAATCCAAATCCCTGAAACTTCTCTTCAGCCACCTCATTTTTACCCTGGTAAACTTCAAACTTCTTTATATATTCCTTTTGATCAGCTATACACCAAAGCTTGTATCCTCTCTTAATTGGCTTTTTCGGATTATACTGTTTCAAAGATGACCTTCCTTTGAAAATTATCATGCTTTCGTCAACTTTCTGGTTCCATTGTCCAATAAGTCAAATTGTTCATTCAGGGCTTTCACAAAAGGCCTTATTTTATAAATTTTATCTTTATTATCAACAGGAATGGATGCATTGTCATTCACATGAAGATATTCTAAAAACTGCTCAAACCGGGTTCTCAGCATTGTTCATTTAACAACTAAAAGTCCTAGATCTTCAGAATAACACCAATAATTTTTGTAGCTTGACAGCTTGTGGTATCCCATTAAAAAGTTAATTCCAAGGAAAGCTAGGAGTTCATTTTCTTCATATTTTTTTCTCGTTGAGTTGCGTACAAATTTGAATGATATAAAATGTCTTTTATGGTGTTGGGTTCCAAAACTTTAAAAAAAAATCAGTATATGTGTTGCAGTCGACAAAAAGATCTTCTTTCGGGTTTTCGTCGCCGTCGTACTCAGGAATATTTTTGACGCTTTCCTTTTTTTCCACTTTTTGCCTCCATAGCTTTTTTTCGTTTTGTTTTTAGATTTTCTTGCATTGCTTGCTAGCTTTCGTTTTTGTCCTACAGAGGTTTGACGTACTTGTTCTTTATTTTATGGTTCGGGCTGAAAATCCAATTCTGCGTCTTCAACTGCGGTATCTACTGCTTCCTCTACTTCTTCCTCCACTGCCTCGTCTAATTCCTCTTCTACTGCTTCCTCTACATCATCCACTAAGCACATGCTTGTCTTTTCGACCTCATTTTTGCTGTATTCTTCGTCTGTAATAATGTCATTATCAAGCGGCAGATTTCAAACGCAGCTATTTCAGCTGCAGCTGCATTTAAAATTTTTCTAAATCTCCAGTCAGACATCTGTATCCGGATAAACAAATACCTAAAATAGATTCACCCAAAAGTAATGAATATATATGTACAACAGTTACCTTATTAATATGCGTCTATTCCCTGGCGGGACTTAGGAGTCCTGGATGAGAATAGCTACCCTATGGAACGCCTATGTACGTAGTGAACAAACAAATCGTTGTTTAGTTACATAAAACCTCAATAATTAAAATTTTAAACAAACCCGAATTTACTATGTCTTTTGTTTTATGTAATTAATAAAAAAACTCGCACTACACATTCACGACTCGACTGCCATAACACACTAACGGCTGTGTTTACAAATTCAATCTGTCCGTAATAATAATGTATTGTTGGTCACATACATACCTTATAAAATGTGTGTTTCAGAGTTCCGTCAGGACAACAGCATCATAGCGAGCATATCGTAATTTACTGAGAGGTTAAAAGTTTTGGGACCTCTAAGTCCCGTCAGGACACAAAGGGTAGTTTGGCACTAAAGCCATTACGTCAATGTTATTTAGCGAGAATTATTGTAAAGACATTACCTATATTTGATAACTAATAAATTTTAAAATTAACCACAACATCTGTGGATTTTCCAAGAATTTAGATATGGTTTTTTAATTAGCAGTTGATTTAAGGCATCTGGAATGTTGCTTCAATATATATTTTTTTAATTACAGATTTTAGAAGAGACGAACAAACCAGATCCATGGCCGAATCTCCTTCAATGGCTCAAATCCAGAACAAGCAAAACAGAGACCAGCAGTACCTAGCAGTCCGTGTTGGTCGGGGTCAGCAGGCATTAGCAGTGGAAGACAATTACAAAGCTGAATCTGCTGACTACATAGAAGACATTTGTCCATATGCAACTTTTCAGCTGTCGAAGAATACTTACAGTGAAAGTTCTTACAGTGGAAATGTGTACAGCGGGCCGTACCACTCGGTACGCGGCTCTTTTGTTTATCATGATGTTAAACCTCCACCTATTGATAATTTTAAGTTAGGACATGTAAGTTTCTTTTCTCATTGGTTCATCAGTGGTTATATTTTATTCGGAATGAGACTTTTTTGTTTTCTTTCTCTTCCATTTTTCATTCATAAATTCAAAGCAATACCTGGTACCTGTTGATAAAGCTAAAATCAGTAATAAGTAAGATACACCTAACACATTAAATGATAATCTAATGAACTACTAAAAATGTTGATATTTTAATTAATTAACTTTAACCCTTTACAATCGGTAATAATTAAAAGAATTTTTTATTTCGAAAGGCTGATTTGTAGGTCTTAAGTTGATGCAGATAATTTTATTCCTGTAAACGTAAGTGAATTATTTTAAACATAAACTATAAGTAATTCTATTTTCATAATTGAAAAACAAAAGTACTAGAACAGAGAATAATAAAAACAATGATTCTTATTTAATAGTTAATTTTTTCTTGTATTTTGACTTACTGTTCAATTGTAAATAATTTTCCAATATTTTTTTATATTTTCAAGTATACAACTTTTTAAAATTCCATTTTAAGAAAACTGAAGCAAATCAAAAGTATTATGACCTCAGTCGCCGCGCAAGAAAGCAAATTAATTGCCTTTACAAACGTCCAAAAACTTATTTGGACTATAATTTTAATTTTTTTTTTATGTTTTTTACATAAATTAAGGTAAACATACCAGCCTTCGACACAATTAGGGCATTTTTTTAATTAAAAATAAATATAGACTAATACGTAAACTTCAGACCTCTTTCATGTCCACTTAAAGATGTATGGGGGTTTATATGAATAACCAAAAACTGTTTTAGCAACAATAAATACGGTTTTCAGGTATTGACACTTTACGAGATTGGAATTAGCTAAATAAAAATTATTGTATATAATGACTGCTTTAAAATTATGTATTTATTAAATAGGTAGGTTACCTACTTAAGATATTAAAGTATCCATACATTATAATCAAAACTTATTAACTGAAATTCTCATTAACAAAATCATTGTAATAATCAAGAGCATTCTAGAAACCAAAACTTAAAAATAAAAAACCAAAGTATATCTGGAAAAATACATATTCACTAGATATTACATAGTTATGAAGCTTCATAAACGTCAACAGGTTTTTCAAACTTATATTTGATTCTGTCTCCAGAGGTAAGTATAGCTGGAGAAGGTAGTTTTCCCAATAAAGCTCTTTTATTTACTGTAGATATGTAATTTTCGTCAATTCTGAAAAGAGTTTTATCTTCTTTGTTTAATAGCTTCAGAGACATTACTTCTATCTCATTATCATCAAATAATGTGTGTATCATGCATGCATATCTATATGATGTCGCATTACGTTTACCTCCAACAAATTTTACCAAAACGTAATCTCCAATAGATAGGCTTTCAACAGCATCTATATCACAAAAGTTTTCGCTTTTCTTAAAAATGTCTACATCAACAGAACTACCTTCGCTCTCTTCCCACTCTTCCTCAGAGGACGTTTCTGGTTCAAATGTTTTTTCTTTTTCTCAATTTTCTGTTTTTTGCTTTCTTCCCTTTTTAATTTTCTTTGTTATTTTTCCTCAAGTTTTCTTTTCATCAGTTTCTTTCTTACTTTTATAATCTCTCCACGCTTGTGATGTTACAACGGATAGTATTTTTTCCTTAAACTTTCTTTTATTAGTTGACGTGGATGCCTCTGGCCAGAAAAGGGCCATCTTAAATGGAGTAGGTATATTGTTTAAAGGAGAGGGTACTTTCTTGTTTTTGCTGTCTGGTGTAACATTATTATTGGCCTGTTGTGTCAAATCTTTAAGTGTTGTTTGTTCATTTTTGTTTTCGGTTTTATGTGAGTTGGAGGTTATTGGAACTACATTGTCTTCTTGTCTATCTTGTGCATTTTCTTTTTTGTTGTTTTCTCTATTCTCTGATAATTCTATCTTTACCTTTTTTCAAATAATAAATAAGGTATTATCTTTCCACTGAAATATCTGTCTTTTTCTAAAAAGGTTTCTAAAGGTTTTTAAGGTGTCCACAGGAATATAGGCTTCTAGTTTTTTTTATAAACAGTTCCGGGTTAATTTTTGTTTCGTTGTTGAAATATGTTGTATTTGCGTGTGTTTGAACTATCTTCTGAAATATAACGTTTTCTACCTCAAATGGGCAAAGCCCTGAGACACGAAATCCATTTTGAACTGTGGTATTGTTAATAGATTAGCAAAAACTAGTCCAAAGTATTGTTTTTGTAATCTTAGTCCCCCATTTTCAGATCTCCACTTTTGTGCTTCGTTTCTCCATGTATTTTTCAATGGTCTGAAGACAGCTACGTCCATAGGCTGAAGAAGATGGGTTGAGTTAGGAAAAAGGGATATTAATTTAATTCTGTTCTGAGTGCAAAAATTTTATAAGTGTAACGTCAAATGAGACACGTGGCCATCAACATAAAATATTTTAGGCCTTCCAATTTTTTCTTTATCAAGCCATTGGACGAATATGTTAGTACCATATTCATAAAAAGTTGAGCTGCACATCCATTCATTTTCTGAATTGTCTATTGCCCAGGAAGGAGGAATGCTGGCAGATATATAACCTGGTACCCTAGTGTAAGTGAACACCACCATGGGTGGTACAATTTTACCTTCAGCATTGGCTGTCACCAAGACTGTAAGATTTTCATTCTCATTCCCGCCAACTGAGTATATATTTTTGTCACCTTTACGTGCAAGGACCTTGTTACCTTTGGGGTTTAAATAAAATGCACTTTCGTCAGCATTGAAAACTCTTTTGGGGTCATTAGCCACTTCTAAAAGATCTTTAGATAGTAGATATTCTATTATTTTTTGAAACCTATTTCTAATATGTTGTCCCGTCACACATTCCCTTGCTGGAGTCAAATTTTGTGCTACCCTTGGGGAAATATCTGGGTGTCTACGAAGAAACGATTTAAACCATTTGACTCCAGAACGGTTGTTTTTAAATGGAGTAGTTCTGCCTTCTAGCAAAATTATTTTCTTTACGCTCTCCATTAACATTATTTTAGTCACGGAAAAGTATTGCTGCTGAAGTAAAAGAATCCATTGTTTTAAAAACGTTTCCTCTTGTGTTGTTAAAATGGTTGAAAGTCTCATAGTACATACTTTGGGAGATTTTCCCGTCGATTTATATATTAAAGACGTTCTTGGTATGCCAGTCTGTTTTGCAACTACAGCTACTGGTACACCACTAGCTATAGATTGACAGATTGAAGCGCCTGAGCCATTGCTTCTGCAGTATTATTTTTTTTTGGGGCCATTATCTGAAAAATAAAATAAAAATCAATGCGCTAGTTCTAGTCCAAGAGCTAGTAACACAAATTTCATTAAGTGTTTGCACTTTGAAATTTTGTAATTTGAAATCATTTGGATGGAAAAGCAGATATACCTGTGTTGGCTAGACCCATCCCGGGACACCAGGTACTGTGCATAATAGAAAGGCGTCGTAAAATATGACCCAAAAAAAAGTGTTTGATTCAGAGACCAACAAACAACAATTGAAAGTTTAGGTAATTCTAAAAATACTAGTAATTTAGGCAGACACTTTTGAGAGGGTTTATAATTAATAAATCAACCCCAAAGTTTATTTTTTTAAAATATGATTTGAAGTGTTTGATTTACGCTGAAATTTTAATAGCGTCTTAATTAAATATAAAAAAAATTAATTCCAAAAAGGCAGACACTTTTTCCGGGGTTTAGTTGCCGCCCAACATAAAAATGATTGAACGTCGTTATGCGCCACTATGCATTGAATAAGTATATACTTTTTAAAAACTAAACATTTTAAATTACCAAGACTGTGAAATAAGAAAACAATAATATTTTTCCTTTTTTTTTAAGAAAAAAAAAAATTAAAAGTTTGGGGGCTCGAACCACCAACATGCTATCTACACTATCCAAATTGGATACCCATATATTAAAACCTAAGGACACAATAAAAAAAAGAATTCTACTACTTACATTTTGTGCTTCTAGTTATTACACAACAACACTGCACTTCTTAACGTTGTCGTCTCAAAAACTGCCATGTTATTTAAGAATGAGAGCGCGGATTAGCAGCAGTGTTTAGGTAGTGTTGCCAAATGCATTTGGTAATATATTTACGCGGTAATTTCAAAAAAGATATTGTAGGTTCCTTAAAAATTAGACAAAAAATAATGATGTCGATTACTGGCAGAGAGTCGAAGCTGGTCGGTTTACCTTATGGAGGTACTTTTGTTAGAATCAATAAAGTGATTTGTTATCGAGATATTCGCATACAGAGGCGGATGCTCTTTATTTTAAATTAATTTTAAAATTTTGAAATAAATTTGAAATTTTGAAATAAATTTGAAATTTTGCAATTTTGAAATTTTGAAATTTTGAAATTTTGAAATTTTGAAATTTTGAAATTTTGAAATTTTGAAATTTTGAAATTTTGAAATTTTGAAATTTTGAAATTTTGAAATTTTGAAATTTTGAAATTTTGAAATTTTGAAATTTTGAAATTTTGAAATTTTGAAATTTCAAAATTGCAAAATTTCAAATTTATTTCAAAATTTCAAATTTATTTCAAAATTTTGAAATTTTGAAATTTTGAAATTTTGAAATTTTGAAATTTTGAAATTTTGAAATTTTGAAATTTTGAAATTTTGAAATTTTGAAATTTTGAAATTTTGAAATTTTGAAATTTTGAAATTTTGAAATTTTGAAATTTTGAAATTTTGAAATTTTGAAATTTTGAAATTTTGAAATTTTGAAATTTTGAAATTTTGAAATTTTGAAATTTTGAAATTTTGAAATTTTGAAATTTTGAAATTTTGAAATTTTGAAATTTTGAAATTTTGAAATTTTGAAATTTTGAAATTTTGAAATTTTGAAATTTTGAAATTTTGAAATTTTGAAATTTTGAAATTTTGAAATTTTGAAATTTTGAAATTTTGAAATTTTGAAATTTTGAAATTTTGAAATTTTGAAATTTTGAAATTTTGAAATTTTGAAATTTTGAAATTTTGAAATTTTGAAATTAATTTTGAAATTTTGAAATTTTGAAATTTTGAAATTTTGAAATTTTGAAATTTTGAAATTTTGAAATTTTGAAATTTTGAAATTTTGAAATTTTGAAATTTTGAAATTTTGAAATTTTGAAATTTTGAAATTTTGAAATTTTGAAATTTTGAAATTTTGAAATTTTGAAATTTTGAAATTTTGAAATTTTGAAATTTTGAAATTTTGAAGTTTTGAAATTTTGAAATTTTGAAATTTTGAAATTTTGAAATTTTGAAATTTTGAAATTTTGAAATTTTGAAAATTTGAAAATTTGAAATTTTGAAATTTTGAAATTTTGAAATTTTGAAATTTTGAAATTTTGAAATTTTGAAATTTTGAAATTTTGAAATTTTGAAATTTTGAAATTTTGAAATTTTGAAATTTTGAAATTTTGAAATTTTGAAATTTTGAAATTTTGAAATTTTGAAATTTTGAAATTTTGAAATTTTGAAATTTTGAAATTTTGAAATTTTGAAATTTTGAAATTTTGAAATTTTGAAATTTTGAAATTTTGAAATTTTGAAATTTTGAAATTTTGAAATTTTGAAATTTTGAAATTTTGAAATTTTGAAATTTTGAAATTTTGAAATTTTGAAATTTTGAAATTTTGAAATTTTGAAATTTTGAAATTTTGAAATTTTGAAATTTTGAAATTTTGAAATTTTGAAATTTTGAAATTTTGAAATTTTGAAATTTTGAAATTTGAAATTTTGAAATTTGAAATTTGAAATTTGAAATTTGAAATTTGAAATTTGAAATTTGAAATTTGAAATTTGAAATTTGAAAATTGAAATTTGAAATTTGAAATTTGAAATTTGAAATTTGAAATTTGAAATTTGAAATTTGAAATTTGAAATTTGAAATTTGAAATTTGAAATTTGAAATTTGAAATTTGAAATTTGAAATTTGAAATTTGAAATTTGAAATTTGAAATTTGAAATTTGAAATTTGAAATTTGAAATTTGAAATTTCAAATTTCAAATTTCAAATTTGAAATTTGAAATTTGAAATTTGAAATTTGAAATTTGAAATTTGAAATTTTGAAATTTTGAAGCCAACGTAATACCTCAAACCCACACCAAAAGCAAATAAATTACAAACAGTAGACACACTTGTATATAACTTGTAATCACTTAATTATAACAATAAATAAGTCAGTGAACTCGTAAATAAAAAAATATATTACAACAGAAACATCAATATTGCAAAAAACGATTTAAAGTTAATTAACGATAAAATATCTAACAGTAGCGAGTAGTAGTTCTGCAAGATTAGTAGATAATTTAGTATTTTTTGTTACAGAGTAAAGAACCAGAGTATTCTAAAGTTAGAAGAAAAGGAGGAAGACTGAGAGATCCGCATTCTGAAAGTCAAGGTAAAACATTGAAAAGGAGTAGGTTCCCTAATATTTATAAATAAGCTGAGAAAAGCTATGTTACTATATATAATATTATAGATCATTATATTTACTTATAAAAAGAAGAGAATTTAATTATTTAGTAAAATTTCCATTGTCTACAGTATAAATACATAGTTTTAACAATTCACCAATTTCTTTGACTTTTTGTCAATGATAGGAATAATTCGTTTATTTCTGGCAAACTAGAGTGACTGTTCGATCCAAATATATTGTTGAAAGTAGCTTGTGAAATTCTTGGCCAAAATCCGTAAATGCTATTTGGTTTCCTTAAAGTGGATATTCAGCTGATATCTTACCAAACGCAAATGTTCTGCAAACGATTTTGATTCAACAACTTTAAAAATCAAAAGCTACTCATAACTCCATGTTTCAAAGCATTTTTATTGAGTAACATATTCATATTACATAAGTTTTGAGAATGAATTCTTGATATTTGGTAAAGTGATTTAGGTTGTAACATTTATTTTAGTAGTTAAATTGCTACTAGAGGCTCTTGATCGTTAATGGCACGAAGTATTCGCCTAAGTGGTTGGAGTGATGTTTGGATAGCAGTCGATCAAATTCTCTGTCGGTTAAATTCTCTGCCGGCCAAATCCTCTGTTCGTCAATTTTTTAACATATTTAACTATGCGTCAAATTCTCTGATACTTTTTGAAAAATGATTTGCCTTAATCGTTGTTAGTTTTGGGATTGGTAATCTATAGTAAGTTTCTGAAAATGCCTAATTGTAGATGTGGAAATTTGTCACCGTTGCACCGTGGGTGATATGACCGATCTAGCGTCCGAAAATTGTGTGTTAATTTATTTATTACTCTAAAGCATTATATATACATTTTTTGTGTTGAAATCAATCAGCGTACTAAAATACAGAAAATATACTACTGAAGATTTAAATATAACGTAAAAAAAAGCCTTTTTATCTACAACTTAAACTAGGTACAAAAACGAAAGAAAAATAGAGTTTATTCGGATTCCAAAAACTACAGGTAAACAGAGAATAATAAAATATGAATTTAAAAAAATACAGTTAGCAACATAAAAGCGTACCAAAATATGTCATATGACCTCGAGTAGGTTTAGCTTTCGCTATCAGAGCTTGATGCCGGACGTATCAGAATGATGTGGCTCTGGTAACTTGAGATCACAAAGCAACTTCCTAATTTCTACATTCAGAGTCTCCGATCTACGCTGCTGAATTGACGTTGTTCTGGAAATAGAAGAAATTACGGTATCTGAGGAATAAAGCAAGGTATTAAATAAGTCACGCATGGTATTTTTGCGGGACATTTTTCGGGTGTAAAATTCTCTGTAGTTTCGAAAATCTTTATTTCTACATTCCATTGCTTCTTCTGATAGCATGCCAATGGGCAACACAGCAGCTTTTATTATGTCCGCACCGTGCCATAAAATTTTGTGGACGCTAGACGGCATGTTGTACCATGAATATTGGTCTATGTACATTGCAACTGTTTCGTGCGCATATTTCTTAAAAGCTTCAACGTTGACTGCGTAACCACAAGCCATTGTCTTTAAGATAATACCAAATCGATGAATTAGCTCCTGTAATAGATGCTGCTAGACCTGGGTTTTGGAAAAACAGTCTGGCTGTGTTTCCATCGTTGGTAGTTCCATAACCTGATTTTGGTATATCTACAAGAAGATTCATCTTTTGTTTTATATCGTCTATAATTTTCTTCTTCCTTTCTTCCATGAGCAGCTGTCTTCCGTGCTGCGAATTTGCCACTTTTTGCAGTCAAGTCCATATGAAATATGTAATATGCACTCGAAGCATCTAATCCAAGCGTGCAGTGTCGAAAGCCCGTATTCATATAAACTATCATTTGGTTTCAAAGTACTTAGCTTTTTAACATCATTCATTATTTTTGACGTAGCTCCACAGATCCCCCATGACTGTGACGATGATTCTGAAATTGCACTGAATGTCTTACCGTCAATCATTATCAAGCAGCATTTGTGGTTGATGTTCATATTAAACTCCTCTATTCTTGTTGGAAATATATTTTCTATCTGTTCCTTGACACTCTCGATTTCCTTTTTTATTAGTGGTGTACTCTCTTTGTCGAACAACAGTTTAATCGGTCGACAAAACCTGGATGATGATGAGCGTGGATTTTGCCATACCATGTTGCTATTCACATTTAGCTCTATGGGAACTAGACAGATGGCATACATATATTCGTCTGTTTTTCTTTCTTCGCTATTTGTAAATTCCTGTCTATATGTGGCGTGGTCGGCACTTCCATTTCAGCCCCATTTATATATCATTGTGACGTTTTCCGAATTATCTCTGAATATTTGTAAAATCACATCTTTTTGAACTTCGACAATTCTTCGAACAGTGTGATCGACGAGACTTTACAATTTAACTTCGGCAGAAACATCTGTTACAGGTATAGAAGCTTCATCAGGGTAGCACTTCTTTTTAACTTCTCTTAACATATCGTACTTAGGATATATGTTTGCGTGTCAACTTTTTGCACCTGACTGCATGAGTATATAAGACGTTTTCGTAAACCCTCCATCAACATAAAGAGCCAAAGCTTCGTTTGGTGTATAGGCCACTGCAGTTTTTACAGGACTAGACAAAGTTTTCTTAATCTTAGCTGCCCTGGTTGGTGAAGCTGATAAATCTCGTAGAACTCGTGCAGCATTTCGTCTACCAGACTTATACAGGCTGACACGAGTAGCGAGAATTAATTCTTCCTCAGTATTTTGCTGTATGAGTGCCGACACTTTAGAAAGCTTTGAATGTTCACTCGAATCTACAAAGCTTTTTTTAGGTCACCCAACTCCTGATGGACTAGCAACTGCTTCTGCTGGTAGAGCTGCCTCTTTTTGTATTTGAAGCTTGTGGGTAGCGTCGAGCCATTCCTTATATCGACTTTCAAACACGTCTCTATTACGACTCGAACTTGTCCATTTTTCCGCAAACTTGCTACATAGATTTTGAACAGTTTTTTTAACGTTCCTGTATTTTTCACTGTTTTCATAAACGTGTCGTCCAATTTTCTCACAGACATAATTTAAAACGGCTGAGTTTCGATCAGCAGCCCGATTTTCATTACGCTTCAAGTAGCTCCCTGCGCGTTATCGTCATCGTATCTAAAAAAAATCGGTAAGAATGAGTTCGCAGACCTTCGCAGCTAATTTTTTTGTAAATACCAGAAAATACGCTTAACAATACGATAATACAAAAATCATTACCGGGTCATACGGATTTAAGTACTAAAAGACCCAACAAAGTATTAAAAACAAACATAAATGCAGTATTTCGCATATAGAAAAATTACAATTTTTTTTACCATGTCAGGTTTTTCAGAAAAACTGAACAAAAATATTTTAGTGAATACTTACCACAAAGTTGCATATTCGCCAAAGAAAACTTGCAGGCGCCACTCACAACTTCGAGAGAGATTGTTTCAAATACACGGCAGATTCGCAACTAAATAGTATACAAGTACTGACAAGTTATACGTATCCGAATTTAACGAACTTTATCTTGGATAATAGTAAACTGGTCACATTATTTTGAATTTCAATAGGTGCGCTGGTTATCAGAGACTAAATAAATAATGAAAATTTTGGAATATAAAGTAATTGCATTTTTTAATTTTTGGACCCTAATTGTGTGATATTGCCCACTGCGTTGCTAGCAAATACGGTATTGGTGTGTGTTCTCCCACCATGATAAAATACATGGACTTTGATTTCAAGGCGTTATAGATTCAAATACTCTTCATCTCTCTCAATATTTTTTTTGAGCTTCTAGGGGATAGGCAAATTACTCCTCATATCCCTCGTTTAGTTAATTCTTCGCATTCAGCTATATTAGATTCTTCGCCGACATTCAAACTGATGTAGGTGGCTTAAGATGGTTAAACACTTGTGAGTTTGACGTTATTACTCATTACTTATTCTGATGTCCCTTCGTCCCGATGGAAAACATGTGAATTTGTTAGGGAAAACGTTACAGAACAACAAATATTTGCGAATCCTAGCATAGTCGCCTCAGTAAGACAATTGAAAAATCGAATTTAAATATAATTCGATTGATTCAAGCTTTAGAGAACGATTCAATACCTTACGATATAATTCAACATAGGATCGAACACAATATATCTCCAAAAAAAAAAAACGTGCTCCAAGATTATTTCTGTGATCAAGACAGAAGATTGAACAATATATTTAAATTACGGGAAGATCAGAATATGCTCTACTTCAGTTGTCTAATACAATTGATTTCTAAAATGCTGACGTTAATTCATTAAAAACAACCGTTGTTTTTAGAACTACAAAATATATTTATTTAGAATAGAATTGAACCTAATAATTGTGTAGGGGAAATGGAAAAGGCTGAAAGTGCCAAAAAAATTTTTGCATGGAATGTGTTGTAAGCGATATCGCCAATAACCTAGAGAAGGTTGAAAGTGCTAAAAAAATTCCTACTAGTTCCTAGAGCAGTCGCAAGGAACAGCACCGTGAAAGCGCCCGCTGGCCGTCAGTGGAAAAGGCTGAAAGTGCCACCCGCCATGATGAATGTGCCTTTCCATTGTAGTAGTTGCTTTTGGCGCGTGCGAATAACAAGTGTTGCGTAGTTCCTGCGTTTTCGCATACTGCGAATAGTTTGTGCACTTTTGCTGTTATAGTGTGTTTTTTGAAAAGTTTACATTTGCTGTGATTTCAAAATGAGTGAAAATCAAACCACTCCGCCGAACAAAGTCCGCCTTCGAAAATAAAGGAGAAAAGCTCGAGAAAAAGGACCACTAGTAAAGGAAAAAACGTACCAGGTAAACCTACCCCCCTGATGTCGCCACTTGCTCATGCAATTACTTTTGTAAAAACTTGACTTATGACCAAAAACAGTTACTGTTCATGGATTTTTACAAAGTTAATGAACAAAACCAAGGTACCTACTTACTAAACCATATGCAATTTGTACCTTTCGGCCGTAGGCGTAATGGAATTTAGGATGATCCAGAGGAAAGTAGGCGTTCTTGCAGTTTTACTTACAGTGTGCCAGATGGTTCGGGTAAAAATGTTCAAGTTTGTAGTAAAAGATTTCGTCAGATTTTTGGAGTAACTCCCAGGAAACTACAAACTCTTCAAACAAAAAAAAACAGCGCTGTTTGGTTTACAAAGATACTACAGATCATAATCCACATTCACATGAACATAAAATTATGTTCACAGAAAATAATCGAAATCTGGTTCGGCAACTAATTAATTCGTTACCCAGGTATGAAAGCCACTATTCCCGTAAAAGAACAACAAATGAGTTTCTATCTCCGGACCTAAACAAAAACCGTATGTTTTTATCTCTCAAAGCCCAAAATCCAACAACTAAAGTAACTTACAAAAGCTATGCTCAAGTTTTTCAACAAGACTTTCCCAAACTAAAATTCAAATGTTTAGCAACAGACACTTGTAAGAAATGTGGCGTGTTTAAAATCCAAACTCAAGCAGCTGCCAGTGAAAATGCCAGAAATGCCATAAAAGTAAAGCAAGAGTTTCACCATAGAAAAGCAGAAAAAGCACAAGCGTGTATGAAGGAAGACATTGTATCATCACAACTTCGAAGTAGTAATAATAACTGCTTATGTATGGACTTGCAACAAGTTATATTTGTAACAATGCTCACACAGTGACATTTTTTACTGCCGGCAGCTCTCATGTTACAACTTGGCAATTCATGTGAGTAACCATGGAACCAATGAGATATCATCTTGCTTCTTTAAGATTGTCACTTCTGAAGCCTTGTTAACAAGAAGCAGGTTAGTTTTATGATGTGACAACTGTGGAACACACAAAAAGAACCAGTTCCTCCTAATGGCAGTAATTTACTTGGTAAAGTTACATGAACTGCGACCGGTAAGAAGTACCTTAACACTAAAAACCTTGGAATCAGTAAAATTTCACATTTTCGTATTTCGCACAAGAATCCTGGCATTGTAAAAGTGGCATCAGTTTTGGCAAAGTAAAGTGACAATATGGTAACTTGGGACAAGGTAGATGGTTTAAAGAAAAATGCAAATCTTGAAGATGTGGATGAGTTACCTAAAATTCAGTTCAAATGCAAGATATTTCAAGAAATGAAAAAGGATCTGGAGGGAATGATAGAACACCTGGAAAAAGAAGAAGACAAGGCATTCTACAGGGTCATTGTTCATGGACCTCAGCAGTCTGCGGTGGAGGAGCAAGAAGAAGACGACAATCAGGAGGAAGCAGAAGACGACTTCTAGAGGACTACTGGAAGGAGAAGGTGGGGGATAGGAGAGAAGAAAGAGAGAGGCAATATGTATATGATTGTGAGTTTTTTTTATTTAAAATATAAGTTTATTTTTTGTAATATTTATTTGTATTTTTTTAAACCACTATGAACATTCATCCTTTACGTGTAATGAGCACTGGACTTCCAGCCTTTTAACTAACAAGGTATGGCAGTTACAGAGATTCAGCTTTTCACATGCAAAATCAAATTATATATGTACAATAAAAAAAACTCTTGAAAAAATAATAAAAATATATTTTGCATTTTTAATGAATTTAATTGATTTTTAAAGGATACAGTATAAGTTTTATGAAGTTTTTATTGAGTACTGAAAATTTTACTTTGTGGCACTTTCAGCCTTTTCCATTTCCATTACACAATTGATAAATAAAAGTCCTAGTAACCGTTGTAGACATTTATTTATTTATTAAAATGTGGCAATTATTATTTATAGCTGTAAAACAAATTTAAATTGAAACTGTTGCGACCCATATCTAGTGACACGGTTTAGGTAGTTTTTATTGCCGGCCCGTAATGGGACGACCCGTACTGAGAATACACCATAGTCTTAAAATATAATTCACTAATCACCTAATTGATTTACTGGTATAAAAAAAAACAAGAACTTGCATCTATTCCTCAACGTCACGAGCTAGCACATTGTACCTACCTAATTACTCACATTTTATATTTTATTTTTAACACTCCTTCCTTGTTTAGAAGTAGTATAGCTTAACTGCAATAGAGCCACTGCTGCTCACTCTTCGACATTATTATAGTTATAATTTCACAAAAAAAACTAAGTAAGCACTATGTAAAGTAAAGCGTAACTCGTTGCATTGATGCACCAATGATCCACAGCAACAGTCCATTATATTTCAGAGTCTGATAACCTGGGCAGCACTGACTCAGAGGTGAAGAAGATATTAACTCTACACCTGCCTATTTCAGAGTACGACACCCTCGGATCGGATTCTGAGGGCGATGGAAGGGCGACTAGCCAAGAAATGATGTCGTTCAGCCATAGAATGAGAGGTATGTTTTAATTTATTACATAATCCTAACATTCAACAAATATATTTAGATGTATCTAAAATATCTGTTTGCGACGATCCCACACTTCAGCACTAATGTTGGATGGGATAGGTTAATTATAAACGAACAATCGTCTAATCTTCTAGCATACAGTGCTGCCACACTTTAGCAATAGAGGTTCCCAGAGTCGGACGAAGGCTATAGCAGGGGGTTTAAAAAATAGAAAAAAAAATTGTTCATTTGTATAACTAGTGTATTGATTTCAGGAGGTGCTGAAGGATCCTCGTCATCATCTGAAACATCGCCTCCATCCGGCAGCGTTGGAAGAAAGCCTTACCAAACACGTAAAGGCAAATTAAAGGCCACTCCAATAAACAAAAGACACGTAAGAAGCAGCAGTGGCTATTCCAGCCATAACGAAGAGACCACTTTTAGTATTTCACATGCACCGAGTTTCAACGAACGGATTCATCCGCCTTCAAGATTTTCGGATTTATCCACTAGGAATCTAAGCGAATCTGAGTACGAAAAGGGCCACAAACCGCTCAGGGGTATGTCGAAGTTGAGCAGAGAAGCGTTTCAGATAAATGTATGAGACAGGTTTACACCTATTTTAGAAGGTGCTGGGCAAATTTGAGATCTCTAGATGGTCGGTTTGAAGTGCGTATTGTTTTTTTCTGAAATATCTTTTTTTGTATTTTCACAATAAGTGAGATATACTTATTTTCTAACTACACTTTCAAATAAAGAATGCATAGAGACGAATTTTTTTATTGTGAGAAGGTCTAATTAATACCACCTCCATAATAAAATAACACGAAAGTACTGTAGATATGTTTAGTGACTTGAGCTCATCTGAATAATTCTTTTATTGTGAAAATATGAAATCTATATTAATCTACTCTTTTGTACCAATACTTAAAATGGGTTGAGATAGAGTTTGAGAAGTTATAATATCATGGGTAGTATCTTTAGAAACGTTTGACTGAATATCTTTGATATTATACACTACACTTATCATGCGTCAATGTAGCACGGGATAAAAACCATATCTCTTTTTTGATACCATTTTCCAACTAATAAAAATCCTTTTGATAAAATTATTTTGTGATTTGACACAAAGATCTGCCGTGAGCCCAATACATGCCAGAAAGTATTGATGTTCTAAAAATATTCTAATAACTGTGTTCATTATCTTAAAATTAGCAGTAGTCCCGATAAAGCCGTAGAGTTTATTTTCTTTTATTATCTTCTACCCCATACTATATTAGGTATTATCTAGTATACTTTTTAGTTTACAATAAATAATATTTTATACTTTTGTTTTTTTTTAATGTAACTATAAAGATGCGTCCTCACCGAATCAATACTGCCGATCGACTCTGTCTATCGACATTGTTGATCAACAAGTCTGCAAAACTGCATCTGTCCACACCAGAGTTAACAGAAATGTTTGTCGATCAGTCGAAATTAACATGTTTGACGAAGATGACATTATAGTTGCTTGTGCCGCATATATTATTATCGCGACTAAAAAAAGAAAACTTACACGCCAAAAAAAAAATTTGGGTCCGACCAAGTCTTCCAAATAGAACTAGATACAACGCTAGTAATTTGATAGAAGTTTTAAAAAAAGATAACGTCAACATATTGAGCCTTGAATACAGGTGTAATGGTGGCATCTTGACTCAAGTTTCTGCTCTTATAGTTTTTGTTTTTAGAATCCTATAGATTTCTTCTCAGTTTGTATGCCTCAATAAAGGCTATGACTTTATCTTATTCCCATTCCATTATTCCAACGAAAACACAACTACAATGTCAAAAAGGCAAGACGTTACTGAGTACTTAGTACTCAGTACTAATAGTTTATCGAATGTCGAAAACACGTCCACACACTAAGTCGATCGACTGCTCTTTCATGTTTACCGACAGGCGATGGAAAACAAATCGACATGTCGATCGATTTACTTTGTCGATCGACACCGTCGATGGTCGCGTACACTCAGAGAAAGTTGATCGACAGTGTTGGTTCGATGAGAACGCACCTTAAGGAAACTTGTTTATATTAAGGAATTTTAGCAGTCGAACATAAAACTTTGTATGTTACTTTGTGCATAACTGATTGAACTTATCTGCGACTTCTTTTTATGTATAGGATTAGCAACTTAAAAGATCCACCCTACGTATCTTCGTTATTAATTGAGATAACAGAATAATTTTTGTTTGTTTGAAAGATTGAGATTATTAAGTTCTTCTAAAAGTTTCAATTATTCGGGTTTTTCATAAATAACAGTAAATCGCAATCTTATATTTTTAAAAGCATGTACATCACTTAAGGAAACATATTTGTTGCTCGTATTTTGGACTGTCAAATTATTAAATTTAATATACCTAAAACGGAGAATATTCATCATTCCTATTTTCATTTCAATCCATGAAGTGTCATTTTTGGTGTGTTCGTTGTCGTAGTACCACTGACGTGCATGTGCATGTCTTCTAACTCTGCTTGATATAATCCTAATAATGTATTCGTTACTCCACTTATACCTTTTCGCTAAAGTGTCCACTTTTGTCACCCACAATTTGACCATAATGCCCTCTTTCGCGGAGTCAAACACCGGGATTTTTTGTTCGTCACTTACCCAAATCGCAGCTGACTTTAATGGATTATGACGAAGATCTTTAACTTCTTTTTTAAGAAATTTTAATTGCTTTCTTAGAAAAGTACTCTCATTATTCATACTTTTATAACTATTTGTAAACAATGATCGAACGCGATTTCGATTTTCGCCATGTCTTCGGCTACAATGCCTGCATTTCGACTACTCGTCCTTTTTTTTCCATGTTTGTCAAGAAAATCGACACGAGTTCTAAGGCAGTATATCGCACTTCTGAATTGTATTTCATAAAACAACACAATTATATTTAAAAAGCAATGACCGTATTATAATATCAGACAGAACAGTTTGTTTTGGTTCGTTTATCAATCAATACTAAATGCTTAAGGTTTTCCCATCCTAAGCATATATTCGTTAACGTCTAAGTTATTTTAAGGTGAATACAGCACCACTTATAATTTCAAGAAGTAATTTTGTTAAAAAATTAAAATTTTTGGCGAAATAAACGTAATATTATCCCCATTTGAAAATTAAAAATAAATTGCAATTTACAGTTATTTTCTCAAAAACCGAAAGTACGCAATGATGGCACATAATAATTAAATCTATTGAAACAAATTAATTCCAAGCATTTAAACAAAACAAAATCATTCCGATATTTGAATTAATAACGAAGATATACCTAGTGGAGAGGACTTTTAAAGTGGCTCACCCTGTAGGGATAAATACTAAAACTAACAACTAATTAATTAAACCAGAAATCTGAGATAGAACACAGTTATTAGAATAAATTATGATTTTTTTTGTGAATTATAAAATTCATAATTTAAAATTTAATAATTAATAATTTATTATTGTGTCATAAATACTTCCATTAAAGTAATAGTTAACATGAGGATAACCGTATTTCTTATTAAATTAATAAATTTTGAAAAATAATCACATTTTCGTTTGATCCGTTTTTTTTTAATATTAGGCCTAACTGAGATCTTTTCTCGGGATACCTACTGATCTTAACAAACATTTAGGGTCAAATACATTTAGAAAAACTAATGTCTAAATGTTAAGACTGAATTTTTGGTAACAAATTAATAACGAAACAACTACTGAGAACTGCACCAGAAACATATCTTTTCCAATGACGATGACATTCTACAAGTAAACGAACTAGGTTTAAAGAAATTTTCTCACAGAAACTACTGTAATATTACACCTGTTTCTTTTGTCTATAAAAAAATACATCAATAAGTGTTTTCGATGTAAACTGATTCACTAAGAAAAAATATTTCCCTAAATAGGACACTTTTATAGATGAGCTAATTTAAAAAACATTGATTTTAATAAATACCTATTGGTTTTAAAAATTTAGATTCATGAAGCACTGAAAAATATGCTTTTAAATGATATAAATGTTTTGTAATTAACAAAACCACGTTTTCACGACAAATTAGACTGAAATAGAATTATTATTATTAAAATAAATCGTTTTCTTTCTATTTTTCATTTAAAATAATTGTTTATTACATTTTTTATATGTATATATTACTTGGTAAACCTAGCCAAATTGTATACCCATAAGCAATTAGGTAGGTAGGTACTATTAACAAACCTTTTAAAAGGAGTAGGTATAAATGTCGTGAAAACAATGGTGATTAGTTAAAAAATAGTCGAAGTGACAGGATTATAATTTTAAATATAAAAATTGAAGTATATTAAAGCGTGTTTGTAAATTATGGAAAAGTTAGAGTGAAAAGGATTTTCAATATATTTATAAGTTATAATCCTTTCAAATGTGATATTTATTAAATTACATAATTTATAATAAACTATAAAGCACTCAATTGAAGATTTTTATTATATAGATTGATTTGTCACTCACTATGTGTCTTCACATATTGAATCATGCAGAAAAATAAATGTGGTTAATTAAACCAAACTGAAATACGTACATTTTACCACAAAAACATCAAAAATAATTATTTACAGATTAAAAATGTAGCATTTCTATAGATGCACACTGTAGGACAATCTAAATAATCTGAATCCATGGTGTACATATTTTTTTTTAATGGCTAATGACTATTTACAATTTTTTTAATTTACATTGACATAATTATTTTATTATTATTCTTTTAAAAAGTTTAAGATAATATGGTTATTATTGCATAAGTATATTATTCCAATAAAAAAACGACAATAGGTTTTAGGAAGTTACCACTTCTTTGGCAGATCTCCAACGCTCTATGCAAAGTGTAGACAGAAGTTGAACAGGCCTTTGATAGGTGAAGAGGTGGTAAACGTCGAACCCCGTCAGACTACTTCGGGAATTTCGCGGTAATGTTTGTTCGTCAGTGTCGTATAGTGGAATAACAAATATTAAAAGTAATTTTAAAAAACCGACAATAAAATCGTTCAGATCATCTTAACCAAATTTATATGGGACCAGCCCTGAGGTATCTCCTTACTAATAGAAAAAGAATCATAGAAATCGGACTAGGTGGTAAAGAATTATCGCTAAACATACATAACAAAAGAAGAGTTAGAGGATTTTCTCATGGATCCAATTATTAGATTTTAACCAAATTTATATGGGACCTCCTCTGAAGTACCTCCTTTCTAACAAAAAATCATTAAAATCGGACATTGTGTTAAATAATTATCGCTGAACATATATTCTTGGCTTCTTCCATCTTTGACACTTTTTTATTTGTCTTTATCTCTTTTATTTCCAAAACATCTTTCAACAGGGTACTTGTGAGTATCTCAGAATGTTTTTTTTGTCGACCATGTGTTTTTTTTTAATTTTCTTCTTGGATTCAATTTTCTAAAAAAAACTTTTCCTCCTGTACTTGAATTGCTTTTTCTAAAAACAAAAAAAAGGTCCTCCGGCAAAAACTTTTCCTCTTCTGCATAGATTCAATTTTCTACAAAAAAAAGGTCGCCAGCCTAAAACTTCCCCCTCTCGTCTGGTGTCGAATTTCTCGTACAAAACAAAATCCAGTTGCCAGGCCCCCCTTATAGAGCTGCCGGGCCCCCATTTGAGTCCGGGCCCCGGGAATTAGTCCCGGCTACCCCCCCTCTAGTCGGCCCTGATCTTATCTTCATATTCGGAATTACTGATTTTGGATTTTAAAAATGAATTACAATGGCGATTGATGCATTTTTCAATGCAGCAAAATGTTACGCCAAGCGGTTGTAGTTTGTGGGATGTATGGGGGGGGGGGTGTGCTAACCATGACAATCCCATTTTCTCTGCAATATTTATATATTTCAAGTGAAATATGACTTGGGTGATTATCTAGTATAAGTAACACCGGATTATCGGGGTTTGACAATAGTTTTTTTTTTTTAAATGTTTCAGCCATAAAGAAATCGCAGATCCGTTGCTCCGTCTAGTATTTGTAGAGGTGTAAATAGCACCGCTAGGCCCTTTCTTTTAAAGCTGTTGGCTCATTCTCTTTCTAGGAAATACAAATAATGATGGGAAGTAATTTCCAGTTGCACTAAACGCACTAAACGCACAAAACACTGTAATGTTCTCTACACGTTCCCAAAAAGAAATTATTTCAAACTGCTTTATGCCTTTAGGTCCAATTCTTTTAGATGATTCTTTTGGAACCATAGATATACCGCTTTCATCTACATTGTAAATGCGATCTGAAAGAATTTTATATTTTTCTTGGACTTCTTGTAAGTTTTTAAAATAACTTTTGACTTCTGTTTTATTGAACCCTGTTATCCTATTCACTCTTGTAGATTCGGATTTTCTTAAAGATATTTGTGGGTTTCTTTTTATAAAACCTTGGAACCAGTCCGGACCCGCCATTAGTTTGTCCTTGTTAAAATTGTGTTTAATTTTGTTCGCTTCTGCATAATTGAAAACCATAGTTCTTAGTTCTATGGAAGTAACACCAAAAAACAAATTTGCCAAATTTAGAACGTGATCCACAATCTCATTTTCTTGAGCTAGTGAAAACACTGGGGCTCTACCAAGCAATTCAGATTTGACTTCTTTCATTAAATTTTTAATTTAAAGTTTTCGTCTCAACGTAGCTTCGTGTATTTCAAACGCTCTCGTAACTTCACGAATTTTACGGCCATCTTCCACGACTGCATTCAAGGCTGCATTAAGTGCTTCTGCCGAAAACGATCTTCTCTGCGTTTTTCTGGTATATCTTCCTATAACTAAAGAAGAAACGGAAGCTTCAAAATGCATAATATGTACTAAATAATAAAAATATATATGTGAATACGTTATGTTAAGATAATACACTGACACGGCGAAGATGACGCAACTTGCGTTAACTTGGCCGATTACACATCTAACTAAAACTTCTTTTCAAAAATTTTTAACATCTAATGTTGAACAAATAAACACATGCCAATCAAGAACAAATACCACCCGATCATCTGATATCAACGTATATCAAGTGAAACCAAAATATAACGACTCACCTTTAATATTTGTGTAGAAACCAATAACATGAATAACACGTATTTAGCATTTGCCTGGCTACTAAATACTAAACGGTACCGTAGAAGATCGGCACGGGCTTAAAGTACTAATAGTATCTTAAAGAGGGCGTTACGAGTATAAACATAGAATACAGTTAAATGCTGCGTTTGAGAATCAACATCGGATGCATTTTTTACATTTCAAGCGTTTTTTTATTCACATCAGACACATCTGTCTCATTACATTTACGTATACCGAATCACGTGATCAAAGATTTTTTACATCTCAGATGCATCCGATGTGGATTCTCAAACGCGGCAATAGTATAACCAAAATACCTAAGTGCGTAATCTTTAACACTGCGTCATCTTTAAGGCTGCGTCATCTTCTCCGTTTCTCCTCTACCTCATTACGCATTTTAGTGTAATACGTGTAGGTTGTTTTTGTGTAGAGTGTTTTGTAAGATGAAGGTGTCAAAAAGAACAGCCACCGAGAGAGCGGAAAAAATAAAAAAAAAATATTTAAATTTAAAAAAATGTGAGAGGATGTCTCTTATGATTCGTCGAATAAGTACAATAATTAATTTATTTCTTATTGAAATTTAAATATGACATAAAATCAATTAGGAAAAACTGTTCGAAGTTTAGAAACACCCTTGAGAAGACGATTTGCCAATTGATCACCAATTCTTTTAATTAAAATATTTATTCCGAAACGAAGTGTTTAAAGTAGAATATAGTCCCTACTAAAATGTCCGTTCAAAATTTTAATTAGGTATATTATTTACTACAAAATGTCCACCATTTTTTATACAAAACATATACCTGTGTTATTACTTAATGATGATATTAGTACTTAGATTGCTGCTTCTAGTAGTACTGTGTACTTTAGCAATCAAGGAAAACGGTGGAAAAAGCATAAACAAATATTTTTATCAGTCTACTGTAGAGGCATCTACTGACTGCAATGTATCCTAGGTCTCGTTTCCAAGACACATATTTATTACGTTTCGCATTTACATTAGAGGCAAATATATAAATCTGAGGCTCACCAACACAAGAGTTAATTATGTTAAAAAATTTAATATCTAAATTATAAACGTTTTCAATAATTCTATCTTGATTCTCGATCGGCTTCTGTATTGGTTACTGACTCATATACGTTGCAAAATTGTAGATTCTTTTATGCTCACGTAAGACCAATCTGAATGTTCCGAAAATCATAATATGGTAAAAAGGATTAACAGTTCTCTCAGTCGGTTCAGAAACTTTCTATATTGGTTTCAAAATTAAAAATATTTGATTATACTTTTTCCACCGTTTTCCTTGATTGCTAAAATACAGAGCACTACTAGAAGCAGCAATCGAAGTACTAATATCTTTAAGTAATAACACAGGTATATGTTGTGTATAAAAAATGGTGGACATTTTGTAGATCTGGTAATGTTGATTTAATAAATCCATCAGTAAATAATATAATTGAAATTTTGAACGAACATTTTAATAGGGGCTCTAGATATTTTACAATTCGTTCTGCATTAAATATTTTATCTAAAAGAATTGTTGATCAATTGGTAAATAATTGTCTTCTCTAGGGTGTATCTAAACTTCGAACAGTTTTTCCTAATACGTGGGACCCACAGCATGTATGAAATATTTGTCAAGTTTGTTTTCCTTGGAATCAATTAATAAATCTGGACGATTTAACTTATAATTTAGTAACTTTATCTTTAAGTACTAAGTTAGTATTCCGATGGTCTTAACACATTTTAATTTGTAAATTTTATATTCTCATGTATCATTAATCCATAAATTGTTCAAACATTTTTTCACTTATAATCAAATTACGTTTCATCAACATACTCTCTTATAGGCCTCATGATGGTCACTGACCAAAACTAGTCGCTTTCCCTCTGTTTTCAATAACAATAAAAAAATGGTGGTCAAGACTTAGAGTTTTTCCTTTCCGTTTGTGTGCACCTTTAAAATTTGAGTACGAGTAGTAAAATGCATTTAATTTTTTTGCATCATTCAGTACTGAACTCACAGCAGGTGCCTTTCAAGGGAATTATGAAGTTGTTTTTCCCTTAACTTCCAAAAATGGGTGTGCCAAACATAAAATACTATAGAAAAGTATAAAAGTGTATAGGATCAGTGCATGTTATAGATTTTATAGATTGTTATATAATTTTATTAAAAGAAAGCTCTCGTACACACCTCAAAAAATTATCCAATGAATTTACCTTTAGAATTTTTCGTGGGGGACCTCTGTCAACACAATTAAAGTACTTAATATTAGTTTTAATAATTATAATTATTAACTAATTACAAAAAAGGCAATAAAAGTTGCAATTTATAAACAAAATTTTTGTATTCCCCCACCAACTTTTCTAATATATCTACATGTATATGAATGGCAAGAAGGCAAGAGGGAACTATGTATTTATCGAAATTAAAATCAATATATTTATACTAATATCTATTTAGATATATAATTATTTCCTTCCAACTAAAAATTTTAAATAAAATATGAAACTTTCTTTTTTCCTTGTTGCCTACATGCCAGAGAAATTTTGTAAAAATTAACGACACATTTTGTCTAACCGGTAAAACGTAAATTTATCATGCAGTTGATGAAATCAAAGTTGTGATAAACGCATAAGTAGGTATTCTGTTTTGTTCAATAACACACTTCTGATAAATATTTTTTCTTCTCTCAATATGATAAGCAAATAAATATACCTAGGTAGATAATTATAAAAAAGGGTATCTGAATCCTTTCAATTTAAAGCCGAACCCGAATAAAAAAGATACCGGAAGATACCAGTACGTCATACACAGTGGCGTGTACAATTATTTTTTGGTATTATGTGTAATCACAAGCCAATTCACTGTTTGATATTACACCAAGGTGATCGATGATAGCGGGCCAACGCGAATCGGTATTTTTTCTATTCGGACCTATTTTTTTCAGAAGTGTGACAGACGAAGCGTTTATCATTTTCTTAATTTCACAACTGTACCTACTTGTTACAAGATCTGTCAGTTTCTATGTACATATAAAACCTTTTTATTGTAACAATGTGGAAATTAATAAAAAAAACATGTTGTGTTATTTTGTCTCTTATTTCATTTAGGGATGTTGGACCCTAAAATGGGTTCAATGTAATCCATACTGGAGCTATAAAATGTTCAAAAACATTAGGTAAATTTCCTACTTTTTAAAATTAGTTTGTTTTGCTAAAAAGAATTTGAAGAGTTGAAATAAATTGAGTTTCCAAAAACCTGCGTAACAATACTTTACTTGGCTCAACTTTCGTTCAGCCGGAATCTGTTATGCAAAAACTGTTGCCATAATAACAATTGTGATGGCTATAAGTAAACAAAAACCCTAATCTCATGGTGAGGATCTACGTAGTTGCCAAGTTGTAGATGATTACGTTTTTTTTTTAATTTCGTTTGGCTGAAATCAATTATGCAAAAAATGTTGCCATGGGCACGCTTGTCATGGTACCTACTAAACAAACACCCAAATATATCCCAAATCTCGTGATGGGGAAATGCGTAGTTGCCAAGTTATAGATCATTTAATGTTCACTTTAGTTTATCCGAAATCAGCTACGGAAAAACTGTTTTCATGGAAGCGCTTGTCATGCTAACGACTAAACAAAAATCCAAATCCGACAGTGTGGAAATTCGTAGTTGCTAAGTTATAGATCATTTAATGTTCACTTTAGTTTAGCCGAAATCAGTTATGAAGAAAATGTTGCCATGGAAACGACTGTCATGTCAACGACTAAACAAAAACAAAAACCCAAATCTAGTAGTGAAGAAATGCGTAGTTGCCAAGTTTTAGATCATTTAATGTTCATTTTAGTTTATTCAAAATCAGTTATAAAAAAACTGTTGCCATGGGAACCGTTGTCATGCTAACGACTAAACAAAAACCCAAATCCAGCAGTGAGGAAATGCGTAGTTGCCAAGTTATAGATCATTTAATGTTATGGAGAAACTGTAGCCATGGAAACCCTTATCTAAACAAAAACCCAAATCTCGTGGTAAGGAAATGCGTAGTTGCCAAGTGGTGGTTAGTAGGTAGGTGGAACGAGCATAGCGTGATCTTATGAGACGACACTAAAAACCGCGGAAACCTCGGAATCGCTCGGAACTTTGCGAAGTTACTCGGTAAATAGCCGCAAATATCCGTTATCGCGGGAGCAGCGAATTTGAATTTGACTATAGAGGGAAAAAGAAAAAATCAATAACTAACCCCACTTTACAAGACGTTTGTCTTTGATCGCTGTGAAAGCTGGTTATTTTTGTGACGATTTTTTATTTATTTAGCTAAAAATATTAAGTATGCAAACTCAAGGTTTTGATAACAAAATGTGTACTTTCTGCAATTTGGAGTTTTCAAATATTCACAACCAGCAAGAGGTTTCCCATGCTAAGAAATCACATATTATTTGCCCATTGTGTTTTGAAAATGAGTTAGGTTGTGTAACTTTTAATAAACTGTTATAGATTTAATGCTGGTATAAATACAAATATGGTACTAGAAAGTTAAAACAATTTAGTTAACACAAAATCAGCTGAAGGGAAAAACAAATCTAAGAAATTGAAAATTTGGTTGATGGAAAAATGTGGCAAAGGATTCTGAAGGTTTGCTAATTTTAACCAACATATCCACTTCATTTTAATATCTAATATTTTATTATATAATTATTTGTTTTTTATAGATGGAAATACCACATTCATATATTTACCAGAAGAGGATGTGATTAAAGCACATCTTACAAAAACAATGTTTAAAGTATAAGAGGTTGTAGGTTTGGGAATTTCAGGTAAAGCCTTCTACAGGTGACAATTTTTACAAAATATTTTATAATGAATTATGTTCGACGGAATGCAGAACTTCATATTGTAGAATATGTAAGGAATGTGTTCATCGCTATAAAAGTAACTGTATAGAGTGTGCTATAAAAGCTACAGTATGTATAAACACGTAAATTTCTTATGTTATGTTTTAGGTGACGTTGCCAAACTACTATCTGAAGAAAAGCTACCAGATATTTAAAGGGGGACATAATGAAGAAATTAAAAACTTTATTAGAGAGAAGAAATCTGAAAATAAATGTTTAACTAAAATAGCTAGAGAAGCAAAGTGAGAGATACAAATTGAAACTCCATTTTTTTAAGATACTTAAATGATGAGGCATATAATAAAGTAATGGAACCATTTTTCCATGTATGCAGCTAAATATTATATGTTGGTACTTTTTAATAAGGTGCACAGTCAAATATAGTTAGTAATGGAACAAGTAATAGATCAGGGATACAGAAAAGGAAAGTGGAAAAGCATGAAATTTTTTCTTAAAAAAAGAAATTGTAATGGGCTTTTGATGTCTTTTTTCTATGGTGTGGCAATAGTGACAGGGCTTGCTTTTGTACTAAATAAAAACTTATTGTAAATATGTATTTATAGTATCATTTATTTATTCTAGGTTTATCTAAATGAAATATATATAAACCTATGTATGTATAGCTTGTCTTTTATTTTTGATAAACTTTCTAAAAAACCCCTGGAACATGCTGATAATTATTGTTTTGTTTTTTTTGTAGAAAAAATTTTTACGAATAAGTTTCTTCTTATGGGTTGTGATCGAAATTGTAGATTTAATGAGAAGTGTAAATAAAGGATTTTATTTAATGAAATATAATTTTATAACTGATTCAACGCATATTTTCTGGCCAAACTGTACCATCAATTACAACTATTGTAACCAACATTTGAACCAGTTTATCAACAAATTGTTTGTATGGTCCTCTCAATACACATAGTACACAGTTAATATAACGTTTTTTAATGAAAAGTATCGAAATTACACAAAAACATTAAGAAATTGTTTTCATGTAAATAAGTAAACAAAGTAATATAACCAAACGGTCGTTGAAATTTGAGGTTAGGTTCTATTTTTTTGACGTGAAATCTGTAATAGCAAACATTTAAAATTTCCGCTAAAGTCTATCTACCGACCGTCTCCGCAAAGTGCCGAATGCTTCCGAGGTTTCCGCGGTTTTTAGTGTCGCCTGATCTTATGACTTAGGTGGAAAAAGGGCGCGCCTGGCCAATGTTTCGAAGTTCGCGCGCGCCTAATTGCCAACTTATACGAGCCCTAACAATGTTCGGACGACGTAAGAACATTTAAAAAATATATTCGTTTATTAAAAAAAAAAATTCGATTTTCCTGAGTGAAAAATAAAGTCACATACTCTTTACTTAACATAAAATCTGATCGTAAGGAAATACTTTTTTATTTTGTATAAACTACATAACAAAGTTTGATCAAATTTGCCGACAAATAAATATTCGGACGCTAATCTTTATTGGCTTTGAAATCAGTAATATGCATGCATTTACTGATAAATCTAGTGTGCTTTGGTCAACAGCTGTCAGTTAAAGGTTTATCCCAGGGCTGGTATATCTAAGGGGGTCGCGACATAGGAGTCCATTTTGGACGCCATTTTTTTCTAAATAGTAGTCACATAGTAGTCGCCATTGATCTGGCAACGTGGCAACTTGTAGTCGCCAGGTTTACCAATATAAGAAAAAAAATCAATGTCATTTCTTAAATGACATTTCCATTATAAAATGCCCATATTTTTTAGGATAAAATATTTCAATTTAATAATTTTTTTTTTTTTGTAGTGTACGGCTTCAACATCTAAGGTCATTAGCCTAGTATTCTATGTAGGTTATGGATTGTACTAGTAGTCTAATACTCCATAGTGTAGAAGTATTAGTACTCTAATACTCCTACACCCCTACAGACAGGCCTTGTTAAATTTAATAAATTATTAATCTCAGATGTACATAAAATACGTCGGGAAAAGTAGATCACTTTCAATTTTGTGCTGTTTTAGTTTTGTTTATTTTAAAAGGTAATTGAAGAGATGAAGACAATTTTCTTATAGATGATGCATAACAAATTATAGCTCCCTTTTTTAGAGCTCCAGTCCCTTAAGTCTATTTATTTTAGGTCTTTTTAAATTGTTGGTAGGTATTATTCACTTCATTTGTATGTTTTTAGTTAATTTAAATAATTTTGTGTAATATCTTGCGATTTGTTTTCTATACATTTTAGCATGTATTTATTGTCTACATCTTACAAAGGATGGATTTGAAATACCTTTACAACAGAGGTATTTTCCTAAAACTGGCCGAAATTTGAAACTGAATACAGTTCTTAGAGAAAATCTCCAGTAAAAAATGTCTGCATGCAGAATATCAGTAGCATAGATTAACAAAGCTGACAAAAGAGTTGGACAAACCTTTGTCTAGCTTTTTTAATATTTCAGGACAATAGTAACAGCAGACTACAACAAAAACATCCAAAGTTAAGTAATCAAGCAAAATATTCCGGTATCTATATTTTTATTCAAAACTTTTGTGCTTCTACTCCAATACTAACCATATAGAACCATATGCATTTTATAGTATTTGCAAGATTCGGATCAAATGTACCCACAATTTATAAAGATTATTAAAATAAAACATTTCAAATAACACCTGCTTTTATGTTAAATATGTTTTTATTAAATACATAAATTAGTCTCAACCACACATTTTTTTTTTGTTTTTACTTCTAGTGTAAAAGTGACTACTAATTCAGTCTTTCAAGTTTATTATTTATAGAGACCAGCTACTACAAAATATCTTATTGATGATAACTAATTTCTCTTTAATAATGGTTTTGCATTTATTAACATTTTACAGCACTTTGTTTATATGAAACCTCTATTTAACTCTTAATTAAATCACATTTAAATCAAGTAATTGCATTTTCATATTCAACTTATGTATTCTTATTAGAACTTGGTCACTTTTTTTTTACTTTGAATCTTTTGACTGTGGTAACAGTCCATTCACCAAACCACAAAGTCACTTAAAAATGTTGAAAGAGAATGTCATAAAGGTAAAATTCCTTCTTCTACCATGTTTTTCATGCAATTTTAGGTTGTAAACGTTTTGTCCAACACCTTTTTTACAATTTATCCCAAGCAACACTATGAAAGATTTAAATCCTAAATTTACAGCATTCAGTTTTGAGATGAGTACAATCACAAGGTAGTTTAAGAGATAATTTTCGCATGAACACTTATTTACCACAGCACAAACGCATGTACCTATTCATGTAACATTAAAATAAAGTGGAAACAAATTGCATAATTTGGTATATAAAAAAGTACAAAATGTTTTTAGTTTTAATTCGACATTGGACTACGAGGAAAACAGTGGTTCATTCCACTTGTACCATATTGACATTATTATGCACGATGCTCGTTCAAACGAACGTCAGAAAAGTGTTGCCAACTTAAGCTGACTACTATTTCCCCCCTAGCCTCAGTCATCCCCTCATCCATTTACTGGGTCTATGTCGCGACCCCCTTAGATATACCAGCCCTGGTTTATCCGTCAAATTTTGATATAAATTTTTAAGAAAATGGCGCGTGGAGTTGCAACAAACAATTTCGAATGATTTAAATATTGCAAAATCAACTATCAGGGATATTATTAAAAAATATGAAGAAACAGCTAGTGTTGACGTTCGTGGTAAAAGTCCAGGCCGACCGCTTACTATCACAGAAAGAGAACGCCGTATTCTGGTAAAGATTTGCAAAACCAACAGAAGGGCTGCTCAACGACAAATACAAGCCCAATGGAATCATGAGGCAAAATTTAGTGTCTCTAGGAAATGTTGTAGACAATGGTTGCATAAGTCTGGTTACAGTTTTTATAAAGTAAGTTTGTAATTTTTCGTTTTAATACACAAAAATTAATAATGTTCTGTTACACACATTCCAGACGAAGGACAAGCTATTACTGACAGCTATTCAAATGAAAAAACGTTTGGATTGGGCAAAATCCAAAATATCCTGGACAACGGAAATGTGGAGTAATGTCATCTTCAGCGATAAATAGAAATTTGATGTATGCGTTGGGGATTTTTGAAAAAGGGTAATTCATACAAAATCCGTAGCTTCTCATAAAGACTTCTTAAAGCGTACTGTAAAATTTCCCAAGGGGGTTATGATATGGGGATGTATGAGTAGTAAAGGAGTTGGAAAATATGAGTTCATTGATGGTACTATAAATGCAGAAAAGTATCAACAAATTTTATCAAGAAGCTTAATTCCAACAACAGAACAATGTTTTGGAAATGATAGTTTTATCTTTCTACAAGACGGTGCACCCTGCCATACGGCGAAAACAACGAAAAAGTGGTTTGGTGACCATAATATAAAAGTTTTATCGTGGCCTTCGAGTAGTCCCGACTTGAATGTCATTGAAACATTATAGCATCAGATGAAGAAGTCTTTGCGTAACGATCCTCAGCGTACCGTTCCCGCATTAAAGGAAGAAATTTCACAAATTTGGAACTCTTTCACCCTCGAATATTGTAAGACTTTAGTAGATTTCATACCATGACGCATTCAAGCCGTTATTACCGCAAAAGGTGATGTTACCCCGTATTAAAGTTCGATTTAAGCTATAAAATTCAAGTTTGTCCGAATATTTAATTGTCGGCAAATTTGATCAAATTTCGTTACTTTGTTATGTTGTTTATACAAAATACAAAAATTATTTCCTTACGATCAGATTTTATGTTAAGTAAAGAGTATGTGACTTGATTTTCACTCGGGCAAATCGAAAAAAATTGTTAAATATTATATAAAAGTATAAGTAGATATAACGGTCTTTAAAACACGCGCGATTTTTCGAGCACGACGGCGCAGCCGGAGTGCTAGAAATAGAGCAACTTTTGCTTTGGAAACGCTTATCGTGACAACGACTAAACAAAAACATAAATTTTCTGATGAGGCAATGAGTAGTTCTCAAATTATAGACGATTAAATTTTACTTTAGTTTTAATTTTTGCTGATTAGAAAAAGTCAACTAACTGTTAACTATTTGGATGTTGTTATGGAAATATAGAAATGTCAATTTTTATTCAAAAATGTTCAAGTTCAGCGAACCGTTGCTCCCAAGAAATCGGAATGATGCTTTTGATTTAGCAGTAAATCAAGGTTTGGTACCAGCTAGACCTCATTGCAAAATTACATTTAAAGGACACAAAGATCCGCCTGAACTCTTTTCACATTATTATCATGGTGAATCAAACTTAGGAGTATATCGATGCCCTAAGTCTAAGAAGTGTAGGCCGGATGTTTACGTCGCAAAAGACACTTGGTTTGAAAATAGTCACTTGTCTCCTGAAAAGGAATTTAGGTAAGTTTTTTATTATAGTATTTAATAACATATATATTACAAAAAATGCATATAACAGGGTATTGTTTGGATTTGCTCATGATAAAAGTTATGAAAAGATTTCGTTGGGAGTGAGCGAAGCTATTTCAATTTCCGCTAGAATGAGGTATTCCGCTAGAATGAGGTATTGTAGGGAAATGATAACCAAGGCGTTTTCTCAAATGCAGCTTTCTTTGCCAAAAATTGGCGGACCTGGAATTATAGTTCAGGTAAAGTATTTCTTATAGATGAACTTTTTTATAATCGGATGATAACGCTTTTTTTAATTTTTTTTTGTAAATGGCACCCGATCTACGTTTCGAAATCCACGCGCGCGGATATCGAAACGTCGATCAGGCGCGCTCGCGAAAAATGAAGGTATTAGATTTATGATCTTTGTTTTATATTTATTTTAGATTGATGAATCCAAATTTGGCAATAGAAAATATAATCGACGCATTGTAGAAGGTCACTGGGTTTTGGGCTTAATTGCTTAAGGCTCAGATGACTTAAGATTAATTGTCTGTCCTAATAATAAAAGAGATGCAGAGACCCTAATACCAATAATTCAAGAGCATGTTGAACTTGGGTCAATTATCCATTCTGACCAGTGGAAGGGGTACTTTAGACTTTCTAATCACAGAAAAGAGTTTGTAGCTGCTGATTGTACCCATACTCAAAGAATAAAGTCCCAGTGGAGTGCTGCCAAAAAATTATTTAGGGGCCAACATGTCCCTGAGGAAGAATTCGCAGATAGACTATACAAGTATTTAGGGAGAAGATATTGCAACAAAATGCGAATCCAATGCTGTAGGCCTCCTGGGTGCAATTCGATTAGAGTATGGTGACTTTAGATTGCGTTAGAACACGTCTATGTTATTGTTGTTTGTTTCTTATTGTTTTAGATTAAGATATGTTAGGAGTTAATCCAAATATAAGAGGCAACTACGCATTTCCTTACCACCAGATTTAGGTTTTTGTTTATTCAACTCCATGGCAAGTGTTTATGCGGCAACGGTTTCTCCGTAACCGACCTTATAGATCTTTTCCTTTGCATCGAAAGTGAAGCACTGAGCTACGCCACTTATGAAAATATCGTTCCATCAATGCAATTTGTATAAATGGAACGATATTTTCAGAAGTGCTACACTTTCGATGCAAAGGAAAAGACCTATTATAACATCTATAAATTGTTTTAGAGCAACTTTTGGGGAAAGTACCGTAAAAGTGCTAGTGTAATGTTTTCCGAACTTAACTTTTTAACCTCTATGAGATGTGCTATAAAAGTCTTGCCATTGCGGACATTCGGAGTTTGCTTGGATATTAGGGTTACATTAAAAGTACATCGCATGCAAGCTTAACCCTGCATCACCCAGGTGGGGTCTACCGCACCACCCGTAAACTTAATTATGTTGTAACTTTTGTTTTATATCATGCATATTATTCTGGTTACCTATAGCTTCCTAAAATATGTATATGAAGACGAACGACATGACAGTTGCTTTTAGTCTTGAGTTGGCCAGCAAACCAGGAACAAAGCGATAAATTGCGTCGAGTTTTGACAGACCCCACCTGGGTTGTAACGCGTATGGTTTTAACATTTTGAAATAAAACGTTTGTGTTGTAAAACTGCAAGTTTACATAGTAAGGTTAGTGGTTACGTTAATATAAATTAAGAATATACCGTTTACAACAATGTAATTTAATTTACAGTATGTCTTATTACGAAAAAAAACAGGCAAAACTTATGGCGCTTTGGGAGGAATGCAAAGATGATGATGAAGAATTACCAGATTCTGATGATGACAATGAAATAGATAATTTAAGTGTCATCAGTTATCATTCTGTGAAATGATAGACAATGATGCCAAAAATGCCGAAGAAGTATCTGAGCAAGAAGCAACTCATCACAAAGGCAAATATTATATGGGTAAAGACGGTATTACAAAATGGCTCAAGCATTGTAGCAATAACAGAGTACAAACTAGAACAGAAAATATAATTACAAAATTACCGTGATGTAAACTTTATGCTAAGGGTGCGAAAACCCCCTTGGATTGCTGGCTATTGTTTTTTGACTCAACAATTCTTGATAGCATTACACATTGCACAAATATTATGATCGCCAAAAAAGCTGTAGGTTATAAAGATAAACAGTATTGTGGAAATACCAATGTAACTGAAATAAAGGCTTTATTTGGTATCCTGTACCTTGCTGGTGTATACAGAAATAGCCATCGAAATCTAAAAAGACCTGTGGAGGACAAATGGAACAGGCGTCGATATATTTCGTTCAGTAATGGCTTCCAATAGAGTTATGTTTTTTGCTTTAGTGTTTACGCTTTGACAACGTCGACAATCGACAAGAGCGTTTGGAAATAGATAAACTTGCAGCTATCCGGGGTGTGTTTGAGAAGTTTGTTTCAAACTGCCAACAAACATACACTCCAGGCCATTATTTAACAATCGATGAAAAATTAGAGTCTTTTCGAGGACGCTGCTCTTTCCGCCAATATATTCCTAATAAGCCAGCTAAATATGGAATAAAAATCCAGGCGATGGTAGATTCTCGTACATTTTATGTGCTTAACATGGAAGTTTATGCAGGAACTCAGCCAGATGGGGTTTATCAATTAAGTAACAAACCTGTTGGTATTGTGCAAAGATTTCTGGTAGTAATCGAAACATTACCTTCGACAACTGGTACACTTCCTATAACTTGTAAGTACTTGAAAATCATAATTTAACGTCGGTAGGAACCCTAAGGAAAAACAAGCGAGAGGTACCGATAACGCTGTTAGAAGTAAAGCAATGATATTACAATGGTATCCTATGTGCCAAAAAAGGGTAAAAATGTAATTTTACTTTCTTCTCTTCATCATGATGACAAGATCGATGAATCGACAGGGGATAAAAACCTACCAGAAATTGTCAGCTTTCACAATTTTACCAAGGGAGGCGTAGATGTCGTCGATGAATTGTCAGGAAGTTACAGTGTCGCTCGGGATTGCAGAAGATAGCCACTGAGAATATTTTTTTCTCTAATGGATACAGCATGAATTAATAGTCAGGTCATTTACAGGGCTAACACTAACGACAATTTAAAAAAACGTCGAATTTTTTTTAGAGGAGCTAGGCCTGTCTTTGGTAGAATTAACTATGCAACTTAGAAAAAATAATCCCCGACTGACCAGAGAACTTCGATCGAAAATAGCTAGCATGTTGGGTGAAACACAACCTTCTCCACGTAAAATACAAAGAACAGGACGCGGTAGATGTCTGGAGTGCCCCAGAAACAAAGATAGAAAATCAAAATATTCCTGTGAACAGTGCGAAATATTTTTGTGTTTAGAACACATACATTTTTTATGTCAAAATTGCAGCCAATTGTCTGACGGCTAGTTTTAATATTTTTCTTCTGTCTACCACATCAATTTAATTTGTTTTGGAGTGAACATTTTTGTTGCTATTTTCACATTTTTTTTTTATTTTTAAGAATAGTTTTTTAGTTTTTCAATTTTTTGTTCAAGTGTGTTTTTTAAGGACCTCACTTTTGATATGTTTGGTTTTTTGAAAATATTGTAATAAATTTTTAATTCTTATGAAGTTCGCGTATTTTTCTTTTACGTTATAAGTATAAACATAACACTATTGTACAAAAATATTAATAAAAAATTAAAAACGTATTTTTTTATAATCTTTGTCAGGGTCGATCAGACTCCACCTGGTTGATGATGCACACAATTTTCACCTGGGTGATGCCGGGTTAAAGAGCCTAAAATTGCAGCTTATTGACGTAGATGGGATGTTTTTTGTAGTTGTCAGTTATACACAATTCATAACAAGTACAAGATTACAAAACAAGAATTGACAGGATGTAAATGCGCATAGATAAATAAATAAAAAGAGTTGTAGTGATGAAGTGATGTGCACACTGATCTGTATTATTTTACTGGATAGGATATTCGCTCCGTGCGCGACAGCAGCGCCAATTCGTTTTGATACTAATGGACTATTTCTGCGTACACTGACAAATGCAACTTTTAATAGAATTCGTAATTAAAAAGTATATATGGTAGTTTTAATAAAAGTATATGGATTTGTAAAACAAGTAAAACATTAATTTATTATTAATATATATTTTTATCGCTTAAATTAAAGAAAATTATGTATAATCGAAAAAAATCAATAATAAAATATAGGCAGGCAACAGTATTTACTGGAAAATGTATGAGAAGTTGCCTAAGTCTAATAAGTTTTCATTGAAGAATTAGTATATTCTGTCAAAATAAAAAATTTAAAATTTATAAAAAAAGGATCATTACTTATATTTTCATTTTTGTTCGAAAGAAAACATAGAATAAATGATTAAAACTGATTTCCCATCAGTAAGTTACAAAATTGCGTTCCAACCACATATAATAATCAAAGGCAGAAATCTTGAAATCTAGTCCTTGCTGAATGAACATTTAAGAATAAGGGATATTAAATAACATGGTAAAATGATAATTTATTGTTTATTTAAAACCTTTCAAGTTTCTGATGTCTACTATTTGCAGCATTACGGTTATTATTAAAAAAATAAAGGTAATGTTTCTTCTTATTTATTTATCCATTTATTTCTTTGATTTAATTTCCACTTTGCTACTGAAATTTTTTATATGTTTCACTATTTTTTTGCTAGTATTTGTACAATTTTCAACACAGCAACTCCGGTTGCTTATTGTATTGTTTTTACCTACTTTTTTTGAAAAAAAGTAAAATGTATACGTGTATTTGATATGCCAAAATTACAAAATATCGCCCTAAAATGCACGAATTATCCGCAGCTAGCGCTAGTATCGCTTTTGCTTCCCTTTCCATGACTTCGCACGGAGCGAATAGGCTATATTTAGCATACTAAAAAATCGTTCCACCAAGGAGACCGGAAGTGCAACAATGCTGGCCGATTTGGGCAAATTATGGTGGGTTCACAGAACTGAAATTTGGGTTAATTTGATATACCTAACCTATAATTTGATTAGTTTTTCTTCTTATTCTACTTCTATTCCTTTTGCGGGCGATGTCCTTCGGGAAATTTCACCCATGATTTGATTTTTTATGAAAGAAAATATAAAAATGGAAACGTGAAGCATATTGTGTTTTCAGGAATGAACGTTTATTGTTTATTTCATACTCTTTTTTTTTACTTCGTTTTCCACAATAAAAACATCTCATCGTAGCTTGTTGACACCTCAGATAAATAAATAATAATAGATAACTGAATGTCAAAAATTTACATTGCGTTTGTTTGAAAGCAACATATACAAGCCAGTTGTTAGGAGGGGAAGAGCGGGGTTTGTTAGTTTTATTATCCAGTAGCGTATCAAATAAATGTCAATAGAAATGCTTTTGATTTATATTATTTTATTAGTTTTGAGATATTTCAATGGATCAATGTTTCTAATATGAGATGTTTATAGAAAACCGTCAAAAATTAATTTTTCAGTCGACCAATACATATATTTTTTAAATTAAAAACATACATTATTTTTATACTCAAATAATTTGAATAAACGTTGCAATGATAGGTTTTATAAATTCTAAATTTTTGTGCTAATATTTTTTAATAATATCGATTCTTTTGTAAATTATTTTTATTGATTTGTTATGAGTACCGCTTATATATATATAATAAAAAATAGAATAAAGTATATGTTTATTGTTAGTCCCTTTTAAGTTAATTAAATTTTGTGCACAAAATATTTATGGTTTTTAATAATTGGGAAAGTAGGGTTAAAAAAACAATTTTTATAATAGGTATGTAATTCATTTTATTAAATAGTTGGGTTAGATCTAGAAAACAAAACAAATGTTATAATAACAGTTTAGAATAAAGCGATACTTATGTAATAAATAGTTCATAATTACCGTTTTAAAATATTGCCAAGGTTTTCTAATACACAATATTTTGAATAATAAAACTTAATTTCGATGAATTCTTGTCAGTTAGAAATAGAACAACGTTAAGCAATTTTTTAGAGACGTTGTGTTATTGTACTCATTTGGTTTAATAACAATTAATAATGGATAATGGGGTGATTATAATAATAATAATTTAGTTGCCAACAATTTTCCTTTCACATAATTTATAAATCAAATAATTATGTGACAGGTATCTAGATAACTAAAACTAATATTCATTAACTACAGATAAATAAAACCCAACAATTTTCCTACCACACAATTTACAAATTAAATTAATTATGAGACGTGATAATAAGTAAATATAATATACATTCACTTGAGATGTTGTTGGGAATGGGGTGTTAATACACTGCGATCTAAAAGATCTATTGTGCCCCTTCTGTCGCTAATGCACCAAGGAAATGTCTCAATGCCTATAACGACCCTTCCAATCCTATCTTCCCAAGGAAGTGTAGGATTTGGAGTGGCTTCGTGTTAGGTAAATCTCTCTCTCTTTTCTATTTGATATCCTCCTACTAGGTATAGTGCCCTTGGAGTCTGGAGTACTACACATTCAGTTAGAATGTGAATGGAGGTTTCATCCTCCTCCTCACAGAATCTGCACTCACTATCCTCTACTACTCTCAGTTTACTAAGGTGTCCTTTAAGTCGATAATGCCCGGTAAGGATCCCTGTTACAATACGAAGCCTGTTCTTGCTCAGGGAGATGCAGGCTGTGATGTATGCCTTATTTATACACTACTCAATAAAACAACACCTTGTTGTAAGCTTTTATTCTCTAGTATTCTGATAAACACAGTAATTCAGTAATGGTTATACTAGACAAAACTCAAGATGAAATACGAACTTGTAATACGAGACAATGCGCATCTGACTCTTATTTAGTACTCGTGGCGGCATCTACGTACGATCTATAATCCTACGGGGTTACAGACTACAGATGACTGTGATATAAGGAGAAACACTTATATGAAGCTGAAACATAGATGGCGTCACGGGTACTAACATTACCATTTATAAATGGGTATACAGATCTCACACAGGCTTCCGATGTTTCCTGCCATGGTTTCCTGGTTATATTCACCCAAAAGTATCTTAGCGTGTCTTAGCCTTAAGAGATTGATCCAATTATCGGTTCTTATACTGCCCAATTATTTTTTAATCTCGTCCTGGACGTTTGAACGAGAAAAGTAAGTAAATGTGACCATCGCCTTTCAAGGGGATGCTTTAGATGTTCTTCAGACTGTACCTGTAGAAAAAACGGATGACTTTGAAAGACTTAAAGGATCGTAAGCAGAATCGAGACAAGTCTCCAAGAATACGAATTAGATATTTCCAGGATGATGCGATACTGGCAACCATTTTCCTACTACACAATTTACAAATTAAATTAATTATGTGACGTGTAACTATATAATAAGTAAACATAATATACATTCACTTGAGATAAATGAAACCTATTTTAATTTAGACAATAAGAAAACATATCATAATAATTACATATATTATTGTGTTATTAAAACAACATGAATAGGTAATTAAAAAATTACAAAATTTATTGGTTACCGTACTAATACTTAAAATATTCAAATTAATTAAACAAAGACAAAAAACCATTTTTATTATTTATAGTTTTTGTTCAAATACTCACTTAGTTTCAGATGTAGAAGGTTTAGAATGTGACATAGTTTCCAGTTGAGGAACAGCTTCAGGCTGTGAGTAAAATAAGGGCATTACTCCTTTCATTAAAAACATTTTTCCTCCTGGAGACTTAGCAAAGGCAGAATCCTCAAAATGTCTTGAACAAATTCTACTGAATACACTCTTCATCCTCACGTATACCCAAACTCTTCATCCACATATATCTAGTTTGAGGATCTTTTGGAAACCTAAATAGGTATAAAATAGTGTTTTCTTATTCATATAGGTAGGTATATAGGATTTCATGTAAATACAGAATGCAACATAGTATACTTTAAAATAACTATGGTGTTCTAACAATATATATTTTGTCATTAAAATAAAGCAATACTAAGATTTTAAAACTAAAGTAAATGCCACTAGAGCCTTCTTAAATGTACAGTGTGCATAACAATATAACTTTAATTTAAAGATAGCCTATTAATAAATTCAAAGTTATTAAACACAGGCACAATAAAATAATTCGAAATTCGACGTTGAATGTTATTTTAAACTTTAAAATAAATTGTTGTTGTTTAAACCTTATTTTGAATTATGATACCCCTCAAAAAAGTGTGATGCAACGGTAATGGTTTTTATTTACTTACCTATGAAACGTTATCGAACTGAACTTGAGATACTTTCTCGAGCACACAATACAATTCTCTGGCATTTTTAAGCAATTAAATGCACTAAAATAACTTTAACCACAAAAATTTTTCAATTAAAGTACGAAATAAACTCAAAATGAACCACAAAATAACCATAAAATAACTAACCTAACTGACGTAGTCCTGTCAATTTTTTGCTAACCAATCAGGTGTGTAACCAAAGGCGAGTTCGGTCAGGCAGGGGCTGGAGCGGGACAAATTTTAGGGTGCTTTTAAATGACATTTAAGCGTGTTAAACTGTCACTAATCGGACTAAACCGAACGCTAAAAGAGTCGTTTGGAGTTAAAAGTGTTAAAGGAGTTAAAGGAACGTGGCAAACCGAACGCAATGCAAAATAGCGAATATCCAATCAAGTCGTGTAACCACTGCTATATAGTGATAGGAGATGCTGGTTACAAATATTATTTATTTATTTATCTGAGGTTGACACAATTAAATGACAAATGGAAATAGAGGTTACGTTAAATAACATCCGGTCCGCCATATTATTTGCCCAAATCGGCCAATTTTTCGGAACGTTTTTTAGGGGGCTATATCCTATCCAGTAAAATAATACAGATCAGTGGATGTGCAATAACGACTGGCCATTTTTAAGGTAGGGTATTGTCCCTATATGCACCCCTCTGGCTCCGGTCCTGTCGTTCTGAAAACAAAAAAGAAGAAGAATAAAAAAGTAGAATTTTATACATAACCACAACTTGTCATTTAAAAAAATTTAAAACGGTAATTTTAAATACAATAATTTACCAAATATTTGAATACGGATTAGCTCAAATGGATGCTGATGAATGTGCTAATAAAACTCCTTTGGACAACATTCAAACGAATTTTCAACATGTAAGTTACAAGTATTTTAAATACAATAATAATTCCATAAATATTTCAAAATACATAATTCTATAAAACTCCTCTAGGATATAATTAAACAGGCCTTAAAGACAAGGTTTAATAATCCAAAAAATAAAATCACCGAAGATGCCATTGAATTAATATCAGACCTGGCGAAAGTTTTAGCTACAGAAGCAGCAGTTAGAGCCATCAAACAAGCAAAATCTGAATACAAGACTAAAGTTCAGTTGGAACATGTAGAAGCTGTTTTACCACAACTGGTATGTACCTATATAATTTAAGTATAAGTAGAAATATTAAAATCCCCAATTGTTTCATTAATTAAATTATACATTAACATGAGTATTTGTAAAGTTCCCCTAATCCAAAGTAAAGGCTAAATTGGAACAATTTGCATGGGAAAAGGTATTTTGGTCATTACCTAGTTTAACCTCTTTTTGCTTATGAAGAAACCAAGGAAAAACTAAACATATGTACTTGTAAATACCACTATTGTAAACAAATATCTTAATTTCATATCTTGTGCAAATTAATAATAACGGCACAATTATTTTTTTTTTAATATGAATGTGACATGTATAGGTACTGGGGGTTCCAGAATGAAAAGCAATATCAGAAAAACTAAATTTAATTTAAGACATGAATAAAATGTTCTGAAAATTGTTTTATTGAATTAACTTTATTTTTCATATGTTAAATAAGTGATAATTCTGTCAAACTAATTGTCAGTATATTTTTTAGTTATTGAGATTAAATATAATTAAAAATAAAAAAATTCTTGCGAAGAATCGATAAATAATAGCATTCCATAAGTTATTCAAGTATATTTACAAATATATCATAAATTTTAATAAAACTATATAACAAATATGTCCGGGGTTCAAATCCAGAACGAATACTAAGTAATTAAAAAGAAATCTATTTTGTTTTTTTTTTTTTTATTTATTAAATTAATAGAAGTTATCAATTATTTTTAAAATAGTCATTTTATCTTAACAATCTCTAAATTAATGTTTAAAATGTTGTAAATTTTCGTTAGTGGATCTAGAAAAAATATACTGTACAACTCGAGTGGATTGTCCATATTGCATATATTGTCATCATATCCACTCTTGTTGCATTAACTACTATTGTGGATAATTCTTTAACATACCTATCTAAATTAAATAAACACATACTAAGGGATGCTATATTTGCAAAGAAATCATTCAGTTTATCTGGTGGTATATCTATTTTGTCGACAGGTTTATTTATATGAGTTAATTAAGGACCATGCACTTGTTTGTAAGTTATTAGATTTTATTAATAAATCACTATTATATTTTATTTGTTCGTCACGTATGGTTTTTAGATAAGTTTTTTTAAAAGCACAATTTTCTTTTTTTATAAGATTATTATGTTTGCAGATATCATGTAAAAAATGTAGGTGTTCTCTCATCCTATTGGCATTATCACTGTACTTTATTACAGGTTTAGATTTTTTAGTTACATATTTCTCGGGGAAAGATGCATTGTAGCAATGTGATATGTTTTCAGTGATTTGCATCTGTATACAGACAGGAAAGTAAAAAATGTATCCTGTCAATAAATTAAATGCGTTTTAAATAAAATACTTTTAAAACCCCAAATAAAATGTGTATGCCCTTCTATAAAATACGAACAATTTTATTATGCATTTAAAAAAAAAAGATCTAGGTGAAGTGGAGACAACTCTGTCACTTTGTAAATATCTTCTTTACAAGTAGATCAGGAAAATGATAAATTGTGCCAAAAATGGTATTTTAAAATTAATAATTGATGGCAATGGGCCTTGTAGATTGACACTTTGGATAACCATAAGCTGCAATTTGTATAATTTTACACAAAATGGCTTAGATGGCCTAGTCAAAGCACCTACATTGACAGTGGCGAATAGGTGAAATGTCAACTGACTGCATGGGATTTTTAATGATTGCTAGTGATTGTTCAGCGACTGCGGGATAATTCAGGGGGAGACTGCGAGTGAATTCGGAAAAATAATATTATTCTTTAGGCTATGCTATTGCCACTGATTTCGTTGGCTCTGCGTTGATTTTCAATGGGATTGCGGACATCTTGTACATGTATTGAGGAAGTGGAAGTCTTAAGCTGCTGCCAAATCACACAAAAGGTTTACTATCCTATTTTTTATTGCTAAATAATATAGCTATTAATTTTTAATAACTGTTCTTATCCTAACAGTATTTTATAATATAACTATTAATGTTTCACCCATCCAGCACCCCTATTTACCCCCTTTTTCATAAAATTAATAATATTAATTGAAAAAAATAGCAATTTTTATTTAAAAAAATTAATTGTGTCGTTATTATTCATTTACACAAGATATGGAACTTGTGTTTTTTACAATAGTGATACCTACTACAAGGTTTTATGCTTAGTTTTTTCATAATTAAAAAGAAGTCGGTTTTTTAGAGCAAGGAAATTCATTGAGGAAACGAATTTTATTAGTAATAGGATATTCAAATACTTAATCATAATTCAAATTCTTCTAATACCTATTTTTTACTATAGCTAATGAATATTTTTCAATTTTTTAGCCACAAAGCATTTAAATTGAAGAGGTTAGAATACAAAAGGTTTAATTGTCTTGTTCTGTTAAAGTTAAGGTGACCAGATTTTAACTTGGCGAAACCGGGACACATGCTAGAAAATATCTAGAAGTTATTTTTGGTGGACATAAAAACTGCATACGTGTAAATAACATTTTAATAAAAAAAAAATCACAATCTCGTTCTGTTAAAGTTAAGGTGACCAGATTTTAACTTGGCGAAACCGGGACACATGCTAGAAATATCTAGAAGTTATTTTTGGTGGACATAAAAACTGCATACATGTAAATAACATTTTAATAAAAAAAAAATTACAATCTAAGGGTAGGTAAGGTATCACAGTACCTATACATACTGTAATACATTGTAATTAAAAAAAAAAATAACATTCTAACAAAATAAAAATATTTACCTTGTAACTTATAATTTAGTTTAGTTAATGTTAGATTTGAATACAAAGGATTCAAATGAATTGTTTAAACAGAGTTTATTATTTACTAAAAAAAAAGGCATGCTAATAACATTGTAGTTATCTTTAGAATATAAAGGGTAAAAGCATATAAGTTTACTGGTACCCATAGTATCTTTAGCCAGTTCTGGGATATACTCACATTCTCGCCTATGATTATGTGTATTATGCATATTTAATATACTCTTCACACAGTACTGTGTAAAAATTATTATAGGTTTATTTTCGAGAAACTAAAATTTTTAATACTGATCCAAACTTAAAAATTTGTATACCAAAATTTTTCTCATCAAATTTTAAACGACTTTTAAAAATGTCACAATGTCACTTTCTTTGTTCGTACGATAAGTCATACACGAAAATTGATATTGACTTAAAATTTTCAAGAAAAATCAAGCTCTATTTTGAAAAAAATTTAATAAGTTCTGATAAAAACGAAAAATTTTATCAACTTGCAATTTTTAGCAAAAAGCAAGCTATATAAGGAGATGAAAGCCTATTGATTTTGAAAGAAATCTAATTGAAAGTGCGGCTTAAGGGGGTTGAGATTAAAAAAAAAAACAAAACGAAAAATGATAAATTTTTTAGTAAAAATCAAGCTCCATATGGGAACGAAGCGTATTGATTTTGAAAAAATCTGAATAAAACTCACAAGAAAGCTGAAGAGCTTTAACTTCTAGGGTTGCCCAGGAGTCAGATTCAGACTGCTATAAGAATGATTGTCGGGGGGCGAAGATCTGCCTCAGCTTTCTGCTCGTAGACCTCTCACCTCCGTCGTGTATTTACCCAAAGCAGTGGACTTGCTTGAAGTAGTCGTGGAAATTACACTCAAATTTTCTTATGTTTGGTTTTATTCACAGCTTTATTTACATGTATTTAACTTATAGTATATGTAGTTACAATGATGATGATAATGATATTAAGGCATTAGCAAGTTCAAGTTTCTTTTTATGTAGTATTTAGTAAATTAGTAAATTAATGTAAATTATTTTTGCCCCAGCTCGTAGAATGGTAGCAGTGTTGAATGAACGGATGAAAGCAACGCGATATAATGCACTGGTGCAAGGTGCGAATGCAATGGCTTATTTTCTGACATATGCCGGTTATATAGTCGACTGTTGCTAAGCGTCTCTTGCACTTATGGAGGGGTTGAACTGACCGTGTCTCACATCGATATCGGTTTTACCAATGAGTGCAAGAGAGCTATTTAACGTTTTCTAGTTTTGTCTTTCTCTATGAACAGAAGAATAATGTTTTTCGTCGTAAGACTGTTTAGTAATTTCTAAAAATAGATTGTGAGCTTTGGTTTTGTTGAAGACTGCTTTGTAATTTCTAAAAATAGATTGTTAGCTTTGTGCACAGGGGCGGCTTTCAGATAAGTTGATTATTATAAAATGTTTTAAATAAATTGGACAATATTGATTTTTATTATAGGGTGATGCTTTAACTTGTTCGAACACCTTTGATTGGTTTTCGAACAATGATAGTACCATACATTATTTGGAACTGCATTAAAGAGATATCTAATTCAAAAGGAACAACACAATCTATTACACAAATAAAGACTCCAGATGGAGATATTACAAATGACCCAGAAAAAATATCAAATATTTTTTGCGAACATTATACTACAGTTGGGGAAACTATGGCCTTAAAATTATCTAGAAATCAAAAATTAAAAATTTTTCAAAGAAAAAACAATAAATCAATATTTTTATCAAGTACAGACAACAAAGAAGTTACAGAAACTATCTTTTCCCTAAAAAATCATAAAAATCCAGGTTTAGACAACATAACATCCGAAATTCTTAAAGAGTTATATCAAGAAATTTCTCCAGTATTGACCTTTCTTATAAATAAATCAATTGATGCTGGTATATTTCCAGATTCCCTTAAAGAGTCGTTAATAATACCGATGTATAAAAAAGGAGACTCATTTAATGTTATTAATTACCGACCAGTTTCTATTATATCAAGCGTTGGAAAAATATTTGAAAAAATTATTGAAAAGAGAATGACGTCGTTTTTAAATAAATATGCAATCCTTTCAGATAGGCAATATGGTTTTCGAAAACAAACCTCAACTTCGGATGCTATTGCAAGATTGACAAAACTTATCAACAATTCTATAGATGAAAAACAACCATCATTGTGCATTTTTGTCGATCTTGCAAAAGCATTTGATACGGTTAACCATCAAAAACTCTTAGAAACACTAGAAAATTACGGATTTAGAGGAGTAACGTACACATTTCTAAGTAGCTATTTAAAAAATAGAAAACAAATGGTTAACATCAACGATATCCTTAGTGATTACAAAGTTATTAAATGTGGTGTTCCTCAGGGAACAGTCCTCGGACCATTATTGTTTAATATTTATTTAAACGACCTATTTGAACAGAAATTCAAAGGAGAAGTTATCAGTTTTGCCGATGACACCTCAATTTTTTATCAACATAATAACTGGGAAACACTTAAAAATACCGCTGAACAAGATTTTCAAAATATTTCTAACTTTTTTAATTATAAGGCCCTTACTATAAACTATGAGAAGACATCATTCATACCTTTTACCTCATATAATAATAATTTACCAACATATAAGTACCTTCAAATAATTCAGAAAGGAAATCAACAAATAAAAATTAGGTCTACCAATAACACCAAATACCTAGGAATATACATAGATTCTCATTTAAAATGGGATTTTCAAATAAATTATGTAATAAAAAAACTTCGATCAATTGTGTACAAATTTAAAAATCTTTCGAATTTATTAAATATTAAATATCTTAAAATATTATATTATGCTCTCGTGGAATCTCATTTATCCTATGGAATAATTGTATGGGGCTCCGTAGGAATAACACTTATAGAAAACTTACAAAAAATCCAGAAATGTATCCTAAAAAACATGTATAAATTACCAAGAATTTACCCGACTGAAATGCTCTATACGCATACACAATTTTTTAATGTGTACCAATTGTATGCCAAAATTCTATTGTTAAGACAATATAAAGATAAAAAATACTCCGAACCTGTTATCCATCCATACAATACTAGACACAAAATCGATTCAATTACTGTACCAAGAACAGCAAAAACAATCGGCCAGAAATGCTTTACTTATCTGAGCCCTAAATTATATAATGATATTAAAAAAATCAACTCATATAATTTATATAAAAAGAAAATTACAGAATGGATTCTAAGTTTACCATTCACAAAGTTAAAACAATTTCTTCATTCAAGTATATTTTGTTATAGTCTGAAAGATTACTGACATTCTTTCACTCGCGAAATTACGTGAATCTCTCAGCGCTTATCCCCAAGAATAACTAAATAGTTACCTATTTTATGTTTTTATTTTAAATATTTTACAAAATTATTATTGTTGAAGCATGGAATAAAAAATGAAATTTCTCACCCACGCTCAGGATTTTCCTTTTGTGGGGTTTCATTTTTATTTACCAACAAAACAAATTATTAATTAATGTATACCTATGTATTTTAAATATTGTATTTTTTATGGTAAATAAAAATTACTATTACTACTATTACTATTATTGACTCTGATTATAAACATATGTAGTAAAATCTTTGTCATTGTGTCAGTGAAGCAAATAATAACCTACAGTGTCTTTTGTAGTTTAATGTGGTCTGAAATATGTCGAGATACAAATGTATAAATTTTTCTGGTTTTTTTTGTGAAAGAATTTTCAATTTCTATTTTAAATATGATACTTATAAGTAGCATTCTCTAAACAAACCTCCCCCACAAAAACTACAAACTTAAATTATTTGCAGATTTTATTGTGACTAGTTAAGTTTAAACTCAATTTACTCGAAATAGTTTAATTGGTACTTATACCCTTTGTATTCTAACCCCTTCAGTTATTATTAGGAAATGATTATATTATCTCCATTATTCAATGTATCAGTTTCTAAAAGTTATTAGATAAATGCAATTTGAGTTAAAAAAGTAAAAAACTGATTCCTTTTCAGATGTTGGATTTTCCTTAAAATATTATTTTTAAATTTGGTATGTATCAATATAAGATGAATATTTCAATAAAAATATTTTTTATACAATTGTTTTTTTTTATTTAACGAAAAATCCACCGGGGTTTCCGAATTCTGCCACATACTTCAGGTAAAGAAAAATTGATATCCGAACTCTGCCACGAATAACAGTTTTAGAGATTAGGTTCCTAAATCATTAGAGGGTCTCCCCGATCCGATTAAGATATTATCAATGTAGGTATCCAAGACATTGCTGATATTGTTTACTATTATACATACATGAATAAAAATATGAAATAATATAAAAAACAACTTATTATGAAAATATTCGAATTTATTAAAAAAAAAAAACAGTATAAAATTAGTATAAAAAACCACAAGAATACAAAATTGCAATACACAGTTAATTAAAAATTACAAATAAAAGCTTTACAGGTAAAATGAAATTAGACATTGGGAAGATTTTTAAATGACATTATTTTAACAAACATAACGCGAAATAGATTTATTTTTATATTTTTCAATATTTTCTTGTATTGTGTTGACTTTCGATTGGACATTTTTTCAGTTTTTTTCTGATTATTGTTAGCTGACCGCATTTTTGAATAAGTCTCTACTTGGAAATCTAACAATACTCCTGTAAAATGCATTATATTGGGGTGTGCTTTATAAAAGGAGCTATTAAAATGCGAATGAAAACTTTCACATGCGTTAGTAGTCCTCTTAAAAAAATCTGCACTATTTGCCCAAATATTTAGTTGGAATATTGATAAATTGTTGACATGTTTGTTTTAAATAATTGAGGGATTTAATTACTCTTTTATCATTTGGTAGCAAATAGTGCAATTCTTCATTAAAAAATCTACAACTTTCTCAGAACTGAGGTACATCATACCAAAATGAAGTTGTAAATATCTACCAATCACAGAGTTTTCCTCTTTATATTCCGGAACTAAATTATATTCTTGAATTTTCCAAAACCATGCTTGGCAGAGATGAAATTTGCAACCCAAAAGAATAAGATCTCTCCCAAAATATTTATATATTGCGTTGTGAATGATTAATTCAAAATCTACCACAATCTCTATTGGTTTAAAATTTAAACCAAAAGCTTTGCACTTATTACTTAAAAGGAGGAATACATTGTAATATATTTCATTTGATTTATCAGGTAATAAACAAAAAACAACCGGTACATAATAACCGTTTTTAAAACTATGAATCGTAAACATTTGATAAAATAAATTTGTACAAAATTTGAATGTTCCGTCCATGACACAAAAATGTTAAATTTGAAAAACAGGAAAACAATTATTTTTTTATCTTATCTGTCACCATTAGAAATTCTTCCCCGCGATTTGTATTCAGATGTAACTCGAGAAGAGTATTGAACACCTCTTCTTGGTTTTTAGGTTGTGACGAAGTCACAAATTTTAATTTTTATTTAAACAAAAATGTATCTACTAACTAATTCCCGCCTCTGTATATTTCGAAGCACCCCCGTATTTACGTTTCCCAAGAATTTCCGTTTTTTAAACAATTGCGAGCGCCCTCGTAGTTTAAAATACTTTAATATTTCTCGAAATCCGAGTGGGCATTTGTAGACTCAAATCTCATAAAATTATCTACTTATTTTTGTCAAGGTGGATAAGGACTTTTTTTTCCCGTCATTGGTAGAAACACCAAAGCTGGAAGTGGCTTTCCCCTACTCCGGAGTGGGAGGCTCTAGACCGATATTATAAATTTGATAGACAATGACCGGAGGGCTCTCTTTTGTGTCTGACACCGTTTGCCTCTCTTTAGTTTCTGACACCGTCTGCGTCTCTTTGGTACTTGACACCGTCGCTCTTTGTGCGTTAAAAGTGGTTAAAATCCGTCATTTTATTAAAGGTAGGTGAACTGCTTTGTTTATTTTTTTGATTCTCGCCTGTTACTCCGTTTCCGAAATTTTCTTGTATCGCAGTGCTGACCGGCCCCTGGGGCAGTTTAAAGTTTATCGGGATTATTACGCGCGATTGCATTGTCCAGTGTCCTATTTCTTGGATTTATTGTGGATCCCCCAATATACCCCAAAATTAGGATCCTCGAACAATCCGCCGAGCAAGTTTGTAAGTCACAGTTTAACGCGAAATCAACCCTGGCAAGTTTTCCGAATTGAATGGGCCTCCCTGACTCATTTAAATTAAGACATTTGCCGGGTAAATCGCTCCACCAGCAGTTTTCACGTGGCTGTCTCATTCTCCGATCTGAAAATATAATTTTAAACGCGGCGATCGAAAGTATCCAAAGGATTTATCACAAATTTTAGCTAGCTTTCATTCTTCGAATACCGGGGTTCGCCGAAATGCTCGTTATATTTATTTGAATGGTTTTGCTTGTAGGCCGCCTTTATTTTCTTTATCGCGTAATCATTATTTAATTTAATTCTTCGAATTGAGAAATTCAGTTTTCGAATACAGGAAGCGTCGTAGCTACCCGTTTTTTTTTTTATTTTTGTGATTTCTTTATTAAATAACCGAATTATTTAAAATAATTACTTCATGTAATTGTTTTCCGTTATTATCTAGCTAGGACCGTTAGTTTAATCCTGTGAATTGAGAAATTCAGTTTTCAAATACAGGCAGTGCTCCGAACCCTGTACCGATTTATTATTTTTATTAAAAAGATTTTCCGTATTAAGTTTTTAGTTTAATTTATATTTTACTACATACAGGGTGTGTTCAGAACCCTGTACTGATTGTTATTTTTACTAAAAAGATTTTCTTTGTTAAGTTTTTAGTTTAACTTATTTTTCACTACATACAGGGTGTGCTCCGAACCCTGTACCGATTTTTATTTTTATTAAAAAGATTTTCTTTATTACGTTTTTAGTTAAATTTATTTTTCACTACATACAGGGTGTGCTCCGAACCCTGTACCGATTTTTATTTTTACTAAAAAGATTTTCTTTATTAAGTTGTTAGTTTAATTTATTTTTCACTACATACAGAGTGTGTTCCGAACCCTGTACCGATTTTTATTTTTTTTTTATTAAAAAGATTTTCTTTAATGAGATTTTAGTTAAATTTGATTTACCGAGACACCGGTGTGGTGCCTGACTTTTGTTTATACATTTTCTTTTTGTTATTTGTTAATATACTTTTTTATTTATTCCGGGTGTTTCTTTCACTGTTTTTTCCCAACCATTTCAGGTACTAGAGAGAGAGGATACTCCCAGGTTATAGTAGCGAACGCCTGGGTTTCTTTTTTTACTCCACTGAGTCTACTTTGAGCATACTCTGGTGTGCTTCAGGGTCGCAGAGCAAACTGCGTGACCAAAACTGGCGCCCGAGCATTAGTTTAACTAGTTAAACTTATTCAACGCGTCATACAGGCTCCCGAATTTAGGTAGGTAAACTAGGAGCCTGTCGCAAGGTAATATTGGCAAGATTTTTCTTCTTGCCGCATGCATATTTTTTCTTATTTGATTGATATCTTCTGAGTTTATGTTCTCCGCAAAATTATTTGATTGCAACTCTCGAATTATCAATTTTGCTGGTTTCTCAGCTGGATCACAAGTTGCTTTTCTTTTAACACTATTGCTCACTGCATTTCTTGCAAGATTCATTGCAACACCATGATTGTGTTCTGCTTTGACCTCTATTATTACGTCTTCATTGGAAACGTGGGAGTACACTCTAGCTGTACATTTAGCGTTACAACATTTCCATCGAATCTTTCCACATTTGCTAGTATTAGCTTTGGAAAACTTAAAATTATTTAACACAATTAATTTATTTCCTCTTTCACTAAACATGGTAGACGCACTGTTATTCATTTTAACTCAACTAAGGTAGATAATAAACTGTTTCATAAAACCTTTATTAAGAAACAAGTAACCTATTTCCCCTTCTAAATATTTCCCTAAATATTAAAACCGAGCAGTCGTCAAAATATTCCAAGAATTCTATCAATTTTGGTTTTGAGAAAATATATTAACAATTACTTATTTAATTTTTGTACCTCTTCTGAAAAGTCTTCAGGTATGAAAAAATATTTAAATCCTTAATTTCTAATACGGATAAAACTTAATGCCCGTTAATGGTCATGGCAGAGTTCGGACTATTCACTAATCCCTAAGTTGTTAAAATTCAGGTAAAATTTTAATTTGTAGCAGAATTCGGATGCGCCTAAATCCACAATCAATTTGTCCTCTTTGAAACTTGTAGTTTCATATATGTGTATCCTACTAAGAAAAATGGCAGAATTTTTATTATTACAATTTTTTTAATTTTCTGTGAAATTCCATTTGCTGTTTTATGGAAACACTGTTGTAATAATTGGCATTATTATTAGAAAATATAAAGAATTTACTAAAAATTAAAAAAAATAGTATTTATAATGTTTTAAATTAAAAATTCAAAAGAAAACACGTATGGAAATAAAACTAATAATCATGTTATTACTCTAGTTAATGACTTACATTGAACTAGAGAATTCAAGGTAGAGCGTGACATTTTTAAAAATAAAACTATCATGTAAATTTTGGGTTTCTATAGAGAGACGAGACAAAGAAAGGACGCTCTCTCGAGTAAGGACTCTCGAGTAAGGACTGCGGTCCAAACCTCTTGTTTCGGGCTATGTCCCGAAACAAATTAATGTGTAGAGTAAAGTTTTTGTGCAGCGGTTTGTAAATTATGGGTAAATATCTCTAACATATTTTTAAAATGTTTTGTTTGATAATAATTAATTGATTTACATATAAATGCCAATTTTACATTTTCGCCGCGATTATCGTATTTATCTTATACCTAAACTGTATAGTTCAATTAAGTGTTCATCTAGGGTCATAAATCTTTATTTAAAGTTTGGATATATTATCTAATAGTGCTTTATTCCCTAATTATAATTTGAGTAATTTATTCTTTAGGGTCGGTCTTTTCACCTTCAGATAAAGTGTCAGGTAATTTTTATCCTCCAAGTAACTTAAAAAGTAATCTTTTCACTTCTGGGTAAACTTATCTTCTGAATGATAAATTATCTTATTTATGAAATTTCTGATAAAATACTTCACTGATGGATAAACAGGTAGTTATATGACCACATAAGGTTAAAAACTACTGGATACCTACCACAAATATTATTTACTTGTAAAAACAGAAAACTAATTATCTGACAGATAGTAACTCTCAGATAATATATCCATCAGTTAGTTATCTGGAACTTTATCTGAAGGTGAAAAGACCGACTCTTAGAATACTATGTCACTTTTGTACTTATTTTAAATATACATTTGTTAATTTTTTAAATACTTTATTAATCTCTCCTCCCCCTTTTAAAACCAGGCAAATATTCCGAGCATTTGAGAAGCTTCGGCGTTTATATTCCCTTAGGACTAAAAGAGTCTTAAACTAGTTGCCAAGAGCCGCTCGACTATGCTATTAAGGGATAATTTTTTGTTTTTTTTTTTATTTTCCACTGGGGAATTGACGTTCCTTCTGGACTCCAGGACCCTTTGGCTGGTGACAGTGCTGCCTTAATCCCTTAATAGTATATTAACAACAGTAGCTAAAGACCTATTAGTAGTTACAAATGGTCTTTAGGCTAGTTGGTTGTTACATTTAGTGACAAGTGGTGGTCTTTAGGCATCCCGGTTGTTACACTGTATAAAAAAATGAATACATCCATTTTTATAATTTTCCAAACACAAAACAAATTTCAAAAAAGATAGAAAGAAAAAATACTGTCGACGTTCAGTGTATATAGTGTAAAAAATTAAAAATTGGCATTTGCCTGGATTCATTTAAGTAAAAGTTTAAAATATTTAAATTCAGTAAACTGCTCTCAATGATAGACCAGACGAAAGTGGATCTATTTATTGCTCCTATTTACATAATAAATCACTTAAAGTAGGTATTGTTTGCAATTCAGCAGTAAAGATATCATCAGATGATTAGGGTGTAAGACAATTATATTTTTTCTCTGTATATGTCCAATCTATCATTTCATTCAGTTCGTATATTACCTACCCAGCCATCATAAGTAATAATATGTAATACCTTAAATAGTGTTTCTAGCAAGTTAAATAAGCATTTACATAGGTGGTCACATTGTGTACAGTTTGTGGGTTTAAAATGGATACTATCGATATCGACTTTAGAGAAATATTGATTTATAATAACAAAATTTTGTCTTTTTTTGGTCTTTTACCTTATGAATCAAAATCTTTTAGTAGTTATGTATTTCATTGTATAATTGTGGCTTTACTAACAGGTATTGCATTCTATTCTACAGAAATATGTCTCATAATTTTAAATATTGCATTGGTATATTTGATATATAAAAAAACAATAATTCGATATTTATATTCCAGGTTTGTTATACGGTGGATTGATGGTAGCTCAATTAGTAAATATGGTATTTAGCTTTCAAGAGGGAATCGTGGAAGTAGTAACAGCTAGTTACATCACATTGACTAATTGTTTCTCAACTATTAAAGTTTTATTGGTATTTTTTAATAGAAAACGCATACTTGCTTTAATATCATCATTAAACAGAAATGAGTTTAAACCGAGAAGTATTTATCAAAGGGAAATTTTAATCAGTTACATTAAAACTTCAAAATTTGTAACCATATTGCTAATTTCTGTCAGCAGTTTGGTTTGTTGCTTCTGGTGTGTATATCCTTTAACAACTGAAAACGGTCCTTTTTTGCCCATGGCTGCTTACATTCCTTATAAAACTGAACATCCTGTTATTTTCGCATTGACTTACATTGCTGAAAGTATTGGTATCATTGTTAGTGCTTGGTGCTGTCTACCTACAGATGGTTTGATTACAGGTTAGTTGTTTAAACTGCAAGTTTTAAAGGGTAAGGTCGAGTTGTCTCCCGTCTTGAGCAGGTAATTTTTTTATGGGTCGAATTGTCTCCCAAGCTAATGTACATTAATAGGTATTAATTTTCACAAATTACACCGTTGCTGCCAAATCAAAATTTTTATTTTTAAAAGTACTATTGATACCTTTTTCTTTTTATAAAATGTCTCTCAGGATATAGGAATCATTTAACTACGTTGAAATAGAAAAGTAAGAAAATAATACTTAGATTTATTTATTTCTGACGATAACCTGCATTTACACCTTAAATATTTATTAATAAATAATGATAATCTGCATTTAAATCTAGTTTTAATCTTAAACGTTAAAAGTAACTTATATAAAATCTTTGTTACCAAGTTATTAATAAGTAGTAAGAAAATAATCCTTAGATTTATTTATTTCTAACTATAACCTGCATTTACAGCTTAAATATTCATTATTAAATACTTATGGTAATTGCATTTAAATCTAGATTTAATCTTAAACGTTAAAAGTAATTTATATTTCCATTAAAATCATATTAATTTAATCCATCAACATTTTTCAAATCCAGAAATAGGTACCTGCTTTCCCTCCTTCGTCTTATAAAGGGAGGTATTAAAAATTGTAAACCATATTTCATATATTCTTCGCAAGTTTCAGAAATTGTAAAGTTTGTTTAAATAGAAGTTGTAGAATAATTAAAAGTGTGTACAGTGAAACTATACGTATAATGGAGGCTATAATAATTAAAAGTGAAAAAGGCAAAGATTTGTTAGTGATTGATGGGTTTAAATTTTCATTCCACAAGTTATTAGCAAAAGACACTTTAAAAAGATGGCTTTGTGCGTTTAGGAAAACGCAGTGCAAAGCTTTTGTTAAAACAAAATTGGACCGTCTTGAAGTGATAGTATCTTGTTTAAACCACATCCATGGGAAATTATCAGAAGAACTTGTGAATAGGCAGACTCTAAGCAATGCTGTAAAAATTAAAGCAATAGAAGATATTTCGGCAAAACCAATGAGCTTGATTAGAAAGGAGGTACGACATCTCACTGTGAAACTATTACCACTTATGACGTTGAAAGGATGAGAAAAAATATGTATAGGTCTAAAATTGCCTAAAACTTCCAACTGATATAGTTGAATTTCATAGTTTATTAAAAACTAATAGGGACGAATATTTTCTTCTTAAAAATGATTAAATAAATAATATAGTCATGTTTTCATGTAAAACTAATCTTTATATTCTAGGAGGATAGCCAAACAAGTGGTGAACTATGGTAAACTGAAATGGGCAATTAGCTCATTTAAACCATATAACTTACCGGGCATGAACGGGGATTTAAACAATAATGTTACAAAGAGGTCCTGATATTTTATACAGCAGACTCTGTAACATACTCAGAAGTAGCTTGGCCTTTGGACACATACCAAAAGCTAGATAGGCATATTAGAGACGGGATGTTCGTTCATAGGCCATGTTTGAATTGTTAACTGTTGATTAATTTGATTCACTGAATAAAAACTAACAATTGATTTGATGACTTTACTATATAAAAAACATTTTTTAACGAGTACAAGTATTGTCTATATTGCATGTAAAAGAAGCAGGAAGGAAGTAAGTTAACAAAAAATATCTGTCAAATTTTCTTGACATAAAATCAGGATTGCCAATTATAAAATTAAAAAACACTGATGTTTGCAATGTTGGTTGCCTAACAGTAGGCGCACTAAACATGCCGGCCACCTTAAAGGTAGTCGACCTTTAACGATAAGGTTTACTAGTCATAACACTGCGACAGCTTAGCAGGTTGGCAACGGACACACTTTGGAGATGGATCGTCTCAACACTGAGCCACCACTGGTCCTCACTGAAACAACTCTTATGAGACCGTCACTTCCCGGAAATAACTGGGTAATGCGACCCATGCACCACTTCAATGGTGGTAGATTGTCCTCCTTTAAAACCACTAAGGTTCCTGGTTTAAGTAAATTGGCTTGGGAAGACTTCCATTTAGTTCGGACCTGAAGTTGTCCAAGATACTCCTTGGACCATCGTCTCCAAAAGTGTTGATGGATCTGCTGCAAACGTTTGAATCGATTGAGTCGGTTTTGTGGAACTTCCACTATATCATTTTCAGGAAGTGCTGCTAAAGAGTCTCCTATGAGGAAATGAGCGGGAGTGAGTGGAGAAAGGTCTAGTGGATCATCAGAAATGGGAGTCAAAGGTCTGGAATTTAAACAGGCTTCAATCTGCACTAAAAGAGTGTACATTTCATCAAACGTTAAATGAGTTTCGGCAATGACTCGTTTTAGATGGAATTTGACAGCCTTGACTGCGGCTTCCCACAGCCCACCCATGTGAGGAGAATTGGCAGGAATAAAATGCCAAGTAATATTGTTTGGTGTCAAAAAATTGTGAATTTTTGTCAAGTGATTTTGATTTGATAATAAATTGTAAAAATCTTGGAGTTCATTGTTGAATCCCACAAAGTTTAATCCGTTATCTGAGTGAATGTCAGAGGGTTTACCTCGACGCGATATAAATTGTTTCATGGCATTTGTAAAGGCTTCAGTTGAAAGATCATGTACTAATTCAAGGTGTACAGCCTTGGTGGACAAGCACACGAATACACAAATGTATGACTTGACTAACTTAGCATTTCTCAAATAACTAGTTTTGGTGACAATTGGACCTGCATAATCTACAGCCGTTTTAAAAAATGGTCTGACAGTAGAAAAACGGTCAGCAGGTATATTTCCCAAAAGTTGATTTAAAGGCTTTGGATTTACCCGAAAACATTTTATACACTTTCTTAATACCCTTTTTATTGCAATTTTCCCAGAAATAGGCCAATAACGAAGTCTGATATTAGCTAGCAGTAGCTGAACACCAGCATGTAAATGAATTTTATGTTCTTGTTGAATCAATAGTTCTGTAAATCTATGTTTAGTGGGTAAAATAATAGGATGTTTTTGATCAAAGTGCACAGTTGAACCTTGGATTCTACCTCCTACTCTCAATACATGATTTTCATCTAGAAACGGATGAAGATTGAGTAGTTTGCTAGATTTGGGTAGTGAACTATGCGCTGCAAGTAGTGAAATGTCTGAAGAGAATTCATGCGATTGAGCTAACTTGATAAGATGTAATTCAGCTAATTTCAGTTCACCCTTTAAGAGCAGACCTAATTGTTTGTGTTTTGAAAAACAATTATGTTTAAAACGCAAAATGTAAGCAGTTACTCTAATGAGTTTGCCGAGTGATGAAAATTTGTTAAATAGTGATGAATCGATAATTAATTGGTTGGTTAATGTCTTTAAAGTTAATTTAATGTCAGGAATGTCAATGTCTGTGAGATCAGTGTCAAAAGATGATGGTTGAATATCAGAATTTTGAAGAAATTCAGGTCCATTCCACCAGAGTGTATTTGATAATAATTGATCTGGGTTAGCTCCTCGTGATATAATATCAGCGGGATTATCACTGGACTTCACATGATTCCAATTAGAAATTGAGGTAATGTCTATAATCTCTGCGACTCTATTGGCAACAAATGTTTGGAGATAACACGGTTGAGTAGATAACCATGCTAGTACAATTTTTGAGTCAGTGTAAAGGAAAATGTTATCAATTGGTTTAGAAATAGTTGATTTGATGCTTTTTAATAGTCGTGCCAGAGTTATAGCTCCACATAATTCTAAGCGTGGTAGTGTGATCCTTTTTAAAGGAGCCACCTTGCTTTTTGCACACAGCAATCGCACAGCAATGTTAGTGGAATTGATTGACCGAAGGTACAAACAACAACCATAGGCAGCTTCTGAGGCATCACAAAAGCCATGAATCTCAATGCTAGTGGGAGAATTGACTAGAACATGTCTAGGAATTGTAAGATTGTTAATTGACTGAATGTTTTCTATGATGGCATTCCAGGTGGAAAGTATATTTTGAGGTACAGGATCGTCCCATTTGGCTTGACATTGCCATAATCTTTGCATAACTATCTTTGCTTTGATAGTTGTTGGACCTATTAATCCCAATGGGTCGTAGATTTTTGAGATTGTGGCTAAGATTTGACGTTTGGTTATATTAACATTGTCAGATTGAAAACTTACTGAATACTGTAGTAAGTCCGCTTTGGGGTCCCATACCAACCCTAAAGTCTTGGTTTCTGATTTTTCATAGAAAGGTTGATATTCAAGTGATGGTTCTGCAATTATTTCATTGTTATTTGATGACCATTTTCTGAGTGTGAAACCGCCAGAATGTAATATGGAAGTTATTTCTTGTTTTAGTGTTTTAGCTTCTTCTAGAGAGTCGGTACCTGTTATTAGGTCATCGACATAAAAATCGTGTAAAATGGCATGACATGAAGTGGGATATTCTGCTAAATTGTTAAGAGCTAATTCATGTAAGCAACGAGTAGCTAGATATGGGGCTGAGGAAAGACCATAAGCTAGTCTGGACATTTCAAATGTTTGAATGGGTTGCGTTTTTTCCTCTCGCCAAAATATTCTTTGATAGATGCGATGATCCTTATGAATAACAATCATTCTATACATTTTTTCTATGTCCGCAGTTAAAATGTAAGTATGAGTGCGAAAACGTATGATAATGTCAAATAAGTTATCTTGAATTTGAGGACCTACAGAAAGACAATGATTTAAAGAAATGCCTGAATCAGTAACAGCACTACCATCATACACCACACGCAGTTTTGTAGTAGAACTTTCCTTTTTTACGCCATGATGTGGCAAATAAAAGGACGTTGAATTCTCAATAGTGTCAGAAGTTATTAACGACATGTGATTCAATGTTAAATATTCATTAATAAATTGTACATATAGCCCTTTGTATTCTGGGTCACGTTGAAAACGTTTTTCTAATTTTAGTAGACGATTTAGAGCTGAAGGCTTGGAGTTGCCTAATCTATTAATGGATTCGTTGAATGGAAATTTTACAATAAACTTACCTTTGTTGTATCGAGTGGTAGTTTCCTTAAAAAAGCTTTCGCAAAACTCTTCTTCAAATGATAAATGTTTTTTTGTTGGAATCTCTTCAAGTTCCCAAAATTTAGTTAATTGTTGGTTTAATGATAAGGAGCATAATGTTTTGCATGGTTTGGGTGCTATGGGACAATTAATGACACCTGCAAGTATCCAGCCTAATTTGGAGGATTGTAGCAGTGGTTTTCCCTTGCCTAAGGAGATTTGATTATTAAGCAATAATTCATAGAATATAGAAGCTCCAAGTAATATGTCAATTTCATTTGGTTCATTTACCCTTGGATCAGCTAGTACTATATTTTGAGGAATATTGAGTTGCTTCAAGCTATAATGAGTGGTTGGAATTTTATCTGTTATTTTTGGTAAAATTAAAAATGACAGTTCAATTTTGAAGTCTGACAACGTTGATTGAATTACTGTATTGGTTTGTTTGGAAATGCCAATGGAACTTTGGCCAACACCGCAAACTGACATGTTGATATCATAGTTTTGTAAATGTAATTTTTTAGCTAGGGACTCTGTGATGTAATGGCTTTGGCTCCCGACATCAAGGAGAGCACGTGCTTTGTGTAAATTTCCAAAACTATCTTTAATGAGAATAATGGCTGTTGATAGTAGGACTAAATCATGTTCATTAAAGGAATGTGCACTGATTGAAGTCAGTGTAGCAGAACTGTTGTGTGCTAGTGACTGTTCATGAGAAGTGTTGGTAGAAGAATGCAAATTGCTGGGTTTTGTGGTTATGCTGGAGAGGGGTTCTTGATAATCTTTATGGTTGTTTGAATGGAGTATAGTGTTGTGCTTGGCACGACATAATCGACAATTGCTTGAGTTGCACTGCAATTTAGAGTGTCCCTTTCTCAAACAATTGGTACAAAGACCTAGTTTTTTAACTTCTGTGTATCTGTCAGCAGGTGATAGCTGCATAAAGGTTGTGCAATTGTAGATACCATGTGATTGGTTGCAATAAAAGCAATTGCCTGGGGTGTGAGAAGAAGTGTCCTTTTGAATGGATGAAAATGTGTGATTGTTATTGGTGTATGATGTGACTGGTTTTTGTGATTGTTTTACAAATGTTTTATGATTATAATTATTTGGATTTTGTTGACTAACTTTTTGTGAGGGTTTAGGTTTGTCTAAACTCTCCAAGTATTCACATCTGCAAACCAAAAATTCTAAAAACTCTGCTAATGTTGGAGGTATTTTGTTTGTTTGTGAGTGTGACACTTCTTGCCAGCGATTTCTAGTGGTTTTGTCTAGTTTTACCTTAATTAAATGAATTAAAAGTCTATCCCAAGAGTCAGTAGGTTCACCTAATGCCTTGAGTGATCTGATATGTTGTTTAAAAGAATCAATCAGCTTTCTGAGTTGTACTGACGACTCAGTTGTTGCTTCAGGTATGCTAAAAAGTGCTTCTATGTGCCTATCTATAATAACTTTTTTATTTTCGTACCTGTCAATTAATAAGTTGAGAGCAATGCTGTAGTTGTCGTTCGTTAATTCTAAATCTTGAATTACCTCCAGTGCCTCTCCTTGGAGACGGCCTTGGAGATAATAGAATTTTTCTACTTTTGTTAATTGAGAATTTTCATTAATTAAAGCATTAAATCTTTGAATGAAAAACAACCATTTTTTGTAATCTCCATCAAATTTTGGAAGATCTATTGGTGGAAGAGATACCTTGCCAAATGAATTATGTGACTCTACCTTTTGATATTGTTGATTATCTAACTGAACCCGTTGATTCATATTACTGTGTAATTGCATAATAACATTGCGAGCTGTAGCTACCCCTTTATAATAACTGGATTCAAATATTTCTCTGTCATTTGTCAAATGTGCATTGTGATCTAAACTTTCTATTTCACCCTGTACACTGTCAAACTGCTTAAACATGTTTGGTGCATGTTCTAATCTAATTTCTAATTCAATGAGATTGTTTTCGTCTGCATTTTTTACAAATTCAACAAACCGAGTTACTTTAGCTATTATAATTTCTCGTTCAGCTAGTAATTTATTTAAAGGCTGTTCAATGAGATTGCTAGTTTTATCATCGTTCGGTGGCATTGTTGTGAATATTATTGATTGTGATCAAGTAAAAATGTGATTATTCTAGCCAAATTGTGCTTGTGAAATGTACTTACCCTTACAGGTACAGATTGAATGACTCTGATAGCGATAGGTGTGAATGGGATGATTCTGTGTGATGTGATGCACGTGTGAAAAATGGAACTGTGTTTCCAATGGGATGATTCTGTGTGATGTGATGCACGTGTGAAAAATGGAACTGTGTTTCCAATGGGATGATTCTGTGTGATGTGATGCACGTGTGAAAAATGGAACTGTGTTTCCAATGGGATGATTCTGTGTGATGTGATGCACGTGTGAAAAATGGAACTGTGTTTCCAATGGGATGATTCTGTGTGATGTGATGCACGTGTGAAAAATGGAACTGTGTTTCCAATGGGATGATTCTGTGTGATGTGATGCACGTGTGAAAAATGGAACTGTGTTTCCAATGGGATGATTCTGTGTGATGTGATGCACGTGTGAAAAATGGAACTGTGTTTCCAATGGGATGATTCTGTGTGATGTGATGCACGTGTGAAAAATGGAACTGTGTTTCCCTTTTGCTTGAGAAAACAATCCGCCGAAGGACCAAAAATATGTTTGAATTGTTAACTGTTGATTAATTTGATTGACTGAATAAAAACTAACACTTGATTTGATGACTTTACTATATAAAAAACATTTTTTAACGAGTACAAGTATTGTCTATATTGCATGTAAAAGAAGCAGGAAGGAAGTAAGTTAACAAAAAATATCTGTCAAATTTTCTTGACATAAAATCAGGATTGCCAATTATAAAATTAAAAAACACTGATGTTTGCAATGTTGGTTGCCTAACAGTAGGCGCACTAAACACTAAACAGGCCAATATACCAAGACCAATACGCCTATAGTGCAGGGAAATCAACTGAAACAGCTCTCCATCAATTAATAAAAGGGGTGGAGAACACACTGGAAAACAAGGAGGTAAATGCTGGGAGCATTCTTGGATATCGAGGGTGCATTTGACAATACCTCCATTGAATCGATCATTAAATCTCTCAAACACAGAGGAATCGAGGACACTTGCGTGTCCTGGATCGACTCTATGTTCAGGAAGAGAACTGTACACACAACCCTTATGGGAGAGACAATAGCGGCACGGGTACCGAAAGGATGTCCGCAGGGTGGAGTGCTGTCTCAACTCCTGTGGAACCTTGTAGTGTACGAGCTGCTTAGGGCTCTCAAAGATAAGGGACATAGAACCCTGGGATATGCCGATGATCTAGTGATCATGGCACAGGGAAAATACAATACTATAGTAAGATATCGAATGCAAGAGGCTCTAAATATAGTAACAAAATGAACAGAGACGGAAGGACTAAACATTAGCCCAAACAAATCTGACATAATTGCATTCACCTGCAGGAGGAAATTGGAGGGACTAGGACCTCTAAACCTAAGAGGTGCAAGCATCCAGCTTAAAGGGATTATGTTTGACTCGATACTTACCTGGAACCAGCATCTAGAAAAAAACCATAAGGAGAGCGGAAACCTCGTTCATGATGGCAAGGCGATCCTTTGGAAAAAAATTGGGGTTAAAACCAGACATGGTATATTGGCTTCATAACATGGTGGTGAGACCGACAATAACATACGCAGCTTTGGTGTGGTGGCCAAACACACAGAAAATGAAAGCAATAACGAGGCTGAGCAAGGTACAAAGACTTGCCTGCCTCGGAATAACGGGGGCAATGAAAACAACCCCCACAGCTGCAATGGAAGCACTAATAGGACTCCCACCTCTTCACTATGTGATATAAGGGGAGGCAAGATTAGGTGCTTACAGATTAAGGAATACACAGAAATCTTGACATTAGGCCAGGTCACATGAGTATCTCAAGGTTAGTGACAGAAGACGTGCTAGACATGAGATCAGACCACATAACCAAGAGGTACTAAGGGAGCCCGATTCCCAACTACAGGAACAAACCTGGTATACAGACGGGTCTAAGACTGCGGAAGGCACTGGGGCGGGAGTATTCTCCAAAAACCCTAATACTAACCATAGCTATGCTATAGGAATACATTCCTCGATATTTTAGGCCGAGGTATACGCAATTTTGTAATGTGCAAAAACGAACAATGAAAGAGCTGTCGAAAATCAGCATATTCAAATAATGTCAGATAGCCAAGCGGCACTTAAGGCCATATCGAGTCAGAAAGTTACGTCGAGGGTGGTATGGGAATGCATTGAAGAACTAAGAATACTGGCAGACCGAAATAGAGTAAAACTATTTTGGGTGCGAGGTCACCAAGGGATCGAAGGCAACGAAAAGGCTGATGAACTTGCAAAAAGAGGGTCAGAAGAAACACCGGAACCAGACACAAATCCAGGAGTACCAAAAAGTACAGTACGGGGTTTCATAAACGACTGGATTCGGGAACAACATATTAACTACTGGAGAAGCACCCCAAATCAGGCACATGGAAAAGCCTTCATAGGCAGACCATGTCCCAAAAGAACTGGAGAACTACTCCTTATGAATAAAAACCAGTTGAAAGTGATAACAGGGTTCATGACTGGTCACGCCCCAGTAAAGGAACACTTGAACAAAATTGGCATATCGTCGGCCTAAGATGCAAATGGCCTAACTCCTAAAATATATATTTTTTTAGGAAAGGCAAAAAATCTTTCATGTAACAGTATAGATCTTTAACTAACGGGTAGCCAATAAAACGTATTTTTGGTAAAAAGTGGAGTTAGGCCATTTGCATCTTAGGTCGACGATGTACAATGGGGAACTCATGTGCCGACTATGTCACAATAAACCAGAAACGGTCAAACACATACTGTGCGAATGGTTTACCATTCCTTAAAGCAGAAGACGTTGGCGATTGCTTTGTTCTTGATCCCGTTGCAATTCAACCAGATGATAAGAGGGTGATTAAATTTAATGACTATTTAGTTATATATGCAATACAATAAACAAAATAGAGCCTTTATAAAAAAAATTAAAGAGCAGGTCCTACCCTGAACGCGTAGCGCAATAGTCCTCAGAAACAGATGCGATTTGCAATTTTGTCGATTCTAAGCGTAGCGCGCGCGAGTCGAGGCATCCCGTCGCTGTGCAGGACCGTACCTGTTTATAATTTTTAATTAATTTTTTATTATTTTTATTTTAAATATTTTGGAAAAATAAAATCTGCTAATCGGTCTCAAATTATGCGAACTACCACCCCTACAAATTTGGACGCCAAGTTCAGAAACACCCTGTATACATGAAATTTCTACCTTTCCTCCTAACATTTAGGCTGGAAACTCTTCTTCTTTAAAAAGGACAACAAACGCATGCGAATCTTTTCATTCGCGTTATAATGCTTCATTTTATACTATACACCCAAATTATAAAAGTTCTTCTAGATTTTCAAATAGATACCTATATTAAGCTTCAAAGTATTGATACGGTGGTCAAAGTATGTTATGATAAAAAAGTTTTTGGACGATAATTTTAAAAAATTACAAGAAGGCATCATTACCAATTTTCATTTTGTAAAAAATATTTCTTTTAAATGTAGAATTTAATTTATTTTATAAGTGTGTACAGTGAAAAAAGTTTTTATATCATTTTTGTAAACACATTATTGTCTTGAAATACAAAATATCCGTTATTATAAAAGATATGTAACGAACTTTGTTTATTTATTTGAATTTTGTTTTATATTATATTATTATATATATTTCGTCAAGATATAAGATCGACGTTTAGATTTTAAGGTATTATAAGTACTTATAATAATTACGTATTAAAATCATCCTTTTTGAGAGTCAGGTGATATTTTTATTTTGGGAGACAATTCGACTCCACCGGTTTTAAATAATTGCAGATAAATTTAAAAGTATTGATTAAACAAAACAATGTTTGCAGGTTTTATTATGGTTATTACTGCTCAGTTATCACTGCTAAATGATTCTTTGAAAAATTTGCATACCTTTTCATCTCATGAAGGAAAACCAACTGTTGAAAATATTAACGAAGAAGCAATGATTAAGAATATTATAAAGTGTGTACATAACCATCAAGAGATTCTCAAGTATGTCATCATACAAACCTCCTTGAAAGTACTCTAACTATTGATTTATATATGTGTCCTTACCTCAGTCAGACCTTCCTATTTAGTCTTTTAGTACCTCATCTGATAGCAAAAGTTGCATGTATTTTTTACTTGCTATTTGTAGTTGGGTACAGAAGAGGGGGGTGAACAACATGTAGTACGTCCCGATTGTAGGAGCTCTTGTGTAACCTGTCAAATTCAAAAGGTCTTCAAAAAAATATGTTGAAAACTGACCGAGTACTAGATGACCAGTGGAAAGTTTTACGTGACTCCTAATTTGATACTGTTCCACTGGATCTCGGACAGTTAACAATATATTCCCACTAAACATGAAACATTACCAGTCTTTTTTGTAATGTTTCTCATAGATACTTTTCTTGATATATTTTTAAAACAATGCTGAAATATCCCATAGATGTTTAAATTTTAACATCATATTCATTAACATTCCTCGTATATATCTACAAATGAAGTTTAATGTACGCTGGAATACTTCAATTAGCAGTTACATAAACATCTTTTGTACTTCTTTTTAGTTACTTCCTGTGACAAACATTTATACGATGTTAATTTGTATAACTCACAATTATATCGCATACAGGTCAGCACAGTAATGTGTATAAGTTACACATCTTTAAGATGGCTATCTTTAGTCTTTACATCGCAGACCTGGCAGACCTAACAGTTCGTCCCGCGTTCATAGATGGAGATACCAATGATCGCTTGCTACTTACGTAACCGGTAGTACTGTATTATGGAGGAGTCTGGTGCTCAGTGTTAAGTATTTCATCAAAGTTCTTACTTTTACCTTCGATATTGATTTAGACCATTGTATTATACTTTTTATGTAAAATTTCCTGGGAAGTTTAACTTGTCTTCTAAGCTTTTAACAACTATTCTGTTTTATATAGATGAAATATATAAAATATATATAGTCCATACAAAATTTAGATAAAAATAAAAAAGTATGATCGTCACATTTAGTTCATTAATATGATTTTATTTTATGGGCTTTATAATAACATCTACAAGAAGTAAAAATACTTTCTTTAAGCTATATATTATAGGGTCGATGGTGTAGCGGTCTAACGCGCTTATATTCATTTATAAGCAAGTTTATGTGTCCGAGACTGCTGGGCTTCGAATCCCAGACCAGACCATGTGGATTTTTAATTAAATTGCATGGTTCGGTATAGGATTTGATGTGTGCCGTATTAATAGAAATTCAATTTCTGTTGATATGACATGCAGATTATAAAAAAAAATCGCCATACATTATCGTCTCGATGATGGTGGGTGAGGTTTTCCGGGTTTTCCTCATCTGTAAGTCAAATGGCACCATCAATCATCTTTAAGTCGCCCCGGAGCGCCACGGCAAATAATAATAGCCGTCTCTTTCCCCGGACAAGCTCAGCTTTTGGGGTTAAAATTCACTCGTAAGGAGGTGAATTAGGGAGAGTATTATTATTATACCGAATTTTGTTGAAAAACGTATATACACGGTCACATGACCGAAATTCCTATACCAGAAGTAGCAAAACCGTATGACAGTAAATGCTTGCAATGGGATTTTTTTTATTATTATGTAGACATATAGAAGAGGCATATATTTTTATTGCCAGCAAAAAAAAACGAAAAATGCATCGATAAGCAACTTTGAATTTGACATGTTCCACGACCACCGGGATATATTGTTGTTCGCCTACCACGCCTGTACCCACCCAGACAGCACACCAAATCCCAGAGATATCCACAGAATATCTTTTGTTTATATCCAATATATCCATAGGATATCATAGATATCTCGTGGATCTAATATAGATATCCAAATGTCCGTCTATATCCAGGATATAGAAGATGGATATCCAGCAAAATATCTAATAGGTATCTCCCAGACAATACACGAAATCCCAGAGTTATCCACAGAATATCTTTTGTGGATATCTAATATATCCACAGGATATCATAGATATCCAGTAGATCTAATATGGATATTCAAATGTCCGTCTATATTCAGGATATAAAAGATATTCTATGGATATCCAGCAAAATATCTAATGAGTACCTTTAGTAGAGGTTCATAAGTAACCAATGGATATATCCTACAGATGTTTAACATATCCAGTGTACATCCATTATTTGATATATTTAAGATATCGAAACTTATATGCTTATAGGGTGTCGTATTTAATGTTTTATTAATTTTTTTATTTTTTGAAAGATAAGTGGAACAATGTACTGCATAATCTAAAAACATTCCATATGAACAAAATCAGCATTTCAGTAGTATAACATCGGAACGCCCTGTATTTTAAATTTGGTATATACACCCATACAAAGTTTACTATTCTAGTGTTAACTATTTTGATGCTACACAGCATAGGTATATAGCATGTAGAGTAGAAAGAGTATCGACATTTTATTTTTACAATTAAATATTGTACACCATATCTAAAAAAACCACCAAAATATCATTGAATATGTGAAGTAAGTTTTAAATTGAATGCAACGCACGAGTTATCTAACATATAAGCATCTTACAAATAAATCGTATTCTTTATTGTTGTTATATTAAGTATACTTAGGGAAAACAAAGACAAATATTATGAGCAGGCTAAATATATTTAAAAAAAGTAAACTATAGTATAAACATACTATTATATTAAATAACATATTACATTTATGCTGACGAATGAACATAGTACCCGCAGCCAAGGAAAACCTAAACCTAATCACACATACACACGCACACACATTCTTTGCACCTGTGAGGGCAGAAAATATCTGCGCCTGCGCTCGCGTTCATTGCCAATATTATTTATCTAGCGGATATCTGTGGGATATTGAATACTACTAATTTTAAATTTCTATAAATCATACCTACATACTTTCTTATTTATCATATGGCGTATTTAAGTAATTTAATAATTATTAAATCAATTCACATATTTTCCGATATTTAGGTACATATTATATCCATAAATTACATCTAGTGGATATCCACCATGGTTTGCGTTCGCGCCTAGACTTTGATATATTTAGTGGATATCCATGGGATATTGAATACAACTTAAAAAAAATTTAATTTTAAATATCTAAACGGTACTATTAGCCACAATGACGTAGTTTTTTAATAATTTGTTATATAATTACTATTATTTATGGACATTTGCATATCTCTAAATTACATCTCATGTATATAAAATAGATATCCACCATGAACTGGACATTCAATGGATATTGGGATGTCCAGTAGATATCCAAAGGATTTGGTGCGCTGTCTGGACAACTACAAAATGCAAGCAAAAAACGCGATATGCCACTTTTTGCAGACATATGATTGGTGATTTATCATTGACTTTTTTTCTAATTTGGATCTATGTTTAACTTCTGGCACAGATACAGTTTCTATAACGAATCTGCAATTAGATTTTGTTATACTTTAATGAACCGTTTACATTTTAGATTTACAAAAGAAATTGAATCTCTTTTCACCGTAGCCACTTTTGGACAATTTTCAATAAGTGTATTAATTCTTTGTACTACTTTGTTTAAATTAGCATCGGTAAGTTTTTTGTAATTACGTAAATAATGTGCCGTAATTTTGAATCCGCAGGTGGTAATAATATTAATCTCCTGGATCATTTTTTGTTTTAATCCCCATGTTTTTCCAAATGCCGGTCTCCCTACAATGACAGACATTTTACATTTGTTGGTCACTTTTTGTAAGTGTTGGTTCCAAGTAAGTTTGTTATCTAGGATTAGACCCAGATATTTTACTTGGTTCGTTTTGTTTAGCTTTGCTCCAAACAGAGTCATAGTTTCTTAGACCTCCAACCTTGTTTTCCGAGTAAAGGTTATGAGTTGTACCTTGTCAGGTTTTCCCTAACGCACTACATTTCTGTCAGCCTTAGAGCTCTTTGCATGAGTTCGAAGACTGTGGTTTGGTGTTTCCCTCGGATAAGGATGACTATGTTATCGGCATATCCTTGGGCGTACAGGCCTTAATTGTTCAGTGTTCCAGCAGTTCATCTGCCACTAGGTTCCACAGTAGAGGAGAGAGGTACTCCACCCTGTGGGCATCCCCTGTGGATATTCACCTGCTTGTTTTCACTGAACATTTGTGCCTCTACTTGTCGTCCGCGTAACACGTCTTCTATCCACCAGCAGATGGTGTCTTCTATTCAATGTTTTCGAGCGGCAGCTGCCGTTAATTTAAAGGAGGTATTATCAAAAGATCTTTCTATGTCAAGAAATGATCCTAGGACTATTTTTTGGCTACTGAGTCCCCCCTCTATCTTGGTTACGAGATGATGCAGAGCAGACCTACAAGATTTTCCTGATTGATAGGCATGTTGGTTTGTATGAAATGGCCTCTCTATCAGAGTGGTTTGCCGGACATGCTGATCAATTAGTTTTTCCAATCCTTTCAATAGAAATGACGTCAAAGTTATTGGTCTGTAGGCCTTTGCCACGGCATACATTGAACACCTCGGTTTAGGTATAAAGGCAACTCTGTTTGTTTCCAGGTATTTGGTACATGTTTTGCACCAAATTGCCCTGTAGAGCCTACAAATATGCAGGGCCAGCGTTTCTATTGCCTGTTGCAAAAGCACAGGCAGTACCCCATCTGGTCCTGGTGATTTGTATGGATTAAAGGTGCGTATTGCTTATGTTACTTTCTCCGTTGTGACTACCCGTTTAGCAGTTTCCCACTCTTGGCTGGAGATTATTTTTTGAGAGTTCCAGTTCGTGTATGTTTGGTTTGCTGCATTCGAGTTTGTTTTGCAATCAGGGAAATCAGTTTTAAGAAGTAGTTCTAATGTTTCCATTCCAGTTTTAGTGTATTCCCTTGTTTGGGTTTATTGGATATTTTGCTAGAATGCGGTGGAGTCTGCATCTTTCAGTTGTATTTTCAATTTTCTGACAGAATGTTCTCCACGAATCTCTCTTAGATTTCCTAAGAGTTTTGTTATACTTTGTGAGTGTTTCGGTGTATTCCCCCCACTCATTCGTCTTTTTAGCCTTATTAAAAAGTTTACGTTTTTCCTTCTGAGTTTGGCAAGTTCGGTGTTCCACCAGCTCACCTCCCTAGCAGTTTTCCTGTTCTTTAACGAGCAGTTATTGTGATATGATGTTATAATTGCGTCCCGTAGTTGTTCTGCAACTTCATCTATATCATTTTAAGTGTTAAGAGTTATTTTAACGGTTTTTAACACTGCCTCCAGCTCCACCTCGTATCCAAACCAATCGGTTTTATGTGGGTCTCGGTATACATCTCTTGGTTTATCGACGTTGTCGATTTCCATGAGAATGTGCAGGTAATCAAATTACGTACCAAAAAGGTAAATTGAAACTGGCCTCAGAATATGAAGAAGAATGGGGATCCAAAAATGAATTTTTTTGCGAAAATACACTTATTCAAAAATGGTAAACGAACAGTTTGTGATATGAAATTTGTGCATCGCACCATTAAATCTTCGATATGACACGTTCCGTTTCGATTTTACGATTTAGTTTAGAATGTAGCAATGTTATCAGATGATAAAAGAAACAGCCTTTATAGCCGTGGGCTATTAATCCCATTTTATCCCATTGGAATATAATACACCATTTTGGATTATCTTCTTATGTTCTTAAAACCTTAAAAATATTTTTAGCTGGAAAAGAACAACTTGGAATTTTTCTCACTGGTATTATACATTTTTGTTATAACAAGTGAGGTATTCATTTTTTGCTATTTTGGAAACGAGGTTATAACAAAGGTATTTATATGTTCACTTTACTTTTTTTCAAATTACTATAGTGCTAGTCAAATAAATATCTTGGATGTAGATTAAAATGTTCAAATAAGTACTTAATTTGACAGTCTCAGTTAATTTATTCTCATTCTTTTGAGCACACAATCTTGCATGTTAGTTTTAAGCGCGAAGCTTAATTGCTTAGGGGACCGGGGGTTTCTGGAGCCACTTAAGGAATTAATGTGAATAAAAATGTAATATTTACTTTACAATTAATCAAAATTGTGACGAAGTCACTAAATTTTTCAATAATTTAATTACAAAATGTTTAGTTTAAATTAATTTTCGCCTGACAATGTTCTCAAGAACCCCCGTATTTTGTTTCCTAGAAATTCTCGTTTTTGAACATTTGCGAGAGCCCTCTTTTTTCAAAATATTTCACTACTTTCTGAAATTCGAATCCAGCTTTAAACGTACAAATTCATGTAAATGATTTAAGTCGATTTCGCAGATGGCAAAAGGATAGTTTTTCAGTCCTCCTATTTGTAAATATTGGCTGCTCCCACTCCGAACCACTCAGAAAACAGAATCGATCCGATTGTAAAGTATTTATTCAGCTCTCATCGAGCACTCTTCATGGTGTTAAAAAAAATTATTGTGATTAACGCCGCTTGTGAAATATTTAAACTACATTGTATGCTACTATTATTTTCTTTTTCATAAATATTTCTTTTTTTGTTTATTGTTTTCCTGAACGACTGCCGCTATATATAAGTTTCAAAGAATATCCTTTGATATAGTCCGAGGAACTTTGAAACTTTAATCAAAACCGAATTTTTGATCCTGCGTGGAATTTTCGAAACTTTTGTAGGACATCCCAGATTTGTTCTGTAGCGGTCTGACATCGAAGACGTGACATCTTAAAAACCGCAACAAAAAAAAAAAAATTTAGAATCGAAGTTTGTATTCTGCGTGGGATTTTCGAAACTTCCGTAGAGATTCCAGATTTGTTCTATAGCGGTCTGGCGTCGAAGGAGCCTCTTGAAAAATTCTTACTTCCGCTGATAGAATGAAATGTAATAGATTCAATTTGTCAATTTTTAATGACCAATTCTATTAAAAATAAAGGAATTGTTTATAGATGGGTATTATCTGGTAGGCTAAATAAATAATGACCTAAGATGGACGTCCACTGGACGTTAAAATAATACTAAATTTAAAATTAAGTCCAAAAACAGACGTCCTCTGGGTATCGGTATCAGTGTTGCCAGAATATATTTTTGTAATGTACCAGATTTATCTAAAAAATGTACCAGATTTCATATAAATGTACTAGATTCTATAAAATTACCAGATTTTTCTAATTATGAAGTGTGCTCATTAAAGAGCAAAAAAAGGTTTATAGAGAACACAAACACAACAATTTTAAACAATATTTTATCTCTCGACAAATTTCTGACACTATTTTATCTCTCGAGCAGTTTTTGAATAAGATTTTAATACCTTTTGATACTCTTTTATCTCTCGAACAAATTTTAAATCTTTTTTTTATCTCTTGAGCTATTTTGAAACAATATTTTATTTCTTGATAAATTTCTAACAGTATTCTATCTCTCGAGCAATTTTTAACAACTTTTTTTTATCCCTCGAGCAATGTTTTTGTACAATTTTTAACAATATTTAATCACTCGAGCAATTTTTAACAGTCTTTTTTACCTTTCAAGCTATTTTTGAACAATATTTGATCTCTTGTGCAATTTTTGAGCAAAATTTTAACAATTTCTAACACTATTTCATCTCTCAAGCAATTTTTTAAAAAGATTTTAATATCCTTTTGATAATATTTTATCTCTCGAACAGTTTTTAAACCTTTTTTTATCTCTTGAGCTCTATTTAAACAATATTTTATTTTTCGATAAATTTTTAACATTATTCTCTCTCGTGCAATTTTTAACAACTTTTTTTATCTCTTTAGCAAACTGCACAATATTTTAACTCTTGACAAATTTATAAAAATATTTTAACTCTCGATAAATGTTTAACAATGTTTTATATCTCGAGCAATGTTTGTACAATATTTTATCTCTTGAGCATTTTCTAATAGTATTTTATCGTTCGAGGAATTTTTTAACAATGTTTTATCTCGAGAAATTTCCAATAGTAGGTATCTCTTGAGTCAATTTTGAACAATATTTTATTTCTCAACAAATTTTTCAATAGTATTTTATCCCTCGAGCAATTTTTAACAAGGGTTTAACATTTTGTAATACTATTTTACCTCGAGCAATTTTTGAACACGATTTTAACAATTTATAATAATATTTAATCTTTCGAAAAATTATTAAATATTTTTATCTTTCATTAAATTTCTAACACTATTTTTATCCCTAGAACAATTTTTGAACAATATGTTACCCCCCAAGCAATTTCTAATACTATTTTATATTTCGACCAATTTTTAACACCCTTTTTTACCTCTCAAGCCATTTTTGAACAATATTTGATCTCTCGTGCAATTTTTAAACGATGTTTTATCTCTCGAGAAATGTCAACTATTTTATCTCTGAAGTAATTTTTAACAACTATTTTAATTTCTCTTGCAATTTTTTTACCAATATATTTTACACTTCAAATGGAAACACGCTGAAAAAGTACTAGATTTTGTTTCGAGTGTACTAGAGTACCAGATTCTCAGAAAATGTACTAGATCTAGTTCAATTGAACTAGACTGGCAACACTGATCGGTATGCAGCTGTCAAATTAATGATCATAAACGGACGTACATTGGATGTCCCAATACGGATATGGACGTTCTGGCCCTCAAATGGATCTAAAATGAACGTCCATTGGACTGTGTGCTGTCTGGGTGGTCCGTTGACAATCTAAATACTGCTAAACCTAAATATTAGGGTGGCTTCCACTCCCCTAATACGTAATATATAGATTCATAATAATGGTTTTTATTAACACTTTTAGCACAATGAATTGACCAACTCTGCTTATCACAGCGAATGGCGAAATTGCTCTAAAACTTTTAGAAAAAACTTAATATTTTTTATGACTAGAAGCCAAAAGACGTTACGTCTTCTTGCTGGAGGATATGTTACTTTGTCGCTAGAAACGTTTGTTGCGGTAACAAATATTTATTACAAATTATTTTAAGATATTCTTTACGTTTCTACCTACATTTCTGATTTTTTCTTTTTCAGATAATGAAGTCATCTGTTTCGTATTTTACTTTTCTTAATCAAATTAATGAAACTTAATATTTTTGTTATGTAGCAAATTACAAACTTATTTAAAACAAATCTATTAATTACCAAACTATATATTGACAAACTGCACAAAGAAATGTAGAAAAAAGAAGCATAAATAAAGCAAAAAAGTACAGTGCTGTTTTTTCTCTCTCTGTCAATGATATTTTTTAAAACAGAGTAATCTGCAAAACAATAGTTCTAAAGTAGGCCAAGATCGACAAAGACGAGTCATGTCTGTGGTATTTATGTACAGCTCTGAAATAAATTCAAACTTACACTTAAAAAACACAAGAATTTTATGGGATATTGTCTGTGCTTTTGCAACAGGCAATAGAAATATTGGCCCCTTACATTTGTAGGTTCTACAGATCAAGTTTGGCGCATAAAAACCTGGAAACAAAGCAGAGTCGTTTTTATACTTAAGCCAGGGCGTCCAAAATATTTATTGGCAAATACACACAGACCAATAACTCTGACGTCCTTTCTATTGAAAGGATTGAAAAAACTGGTGGATCAGCATGTCTGGCAAACCATTCTGATAAAGAGGCCACTTCAAAGAAACCAACATGTTTATCGGTCAGATAAATCTTGTGAGTCTGCTCTACAACATATTGTAAAGAAGATGGCGCGTAACCAAGAAATAGGCCTATGAGCATTTCTTGAAGGAGCTTTTGATAACACATTTTCCTATAAATTAATATGGAGGCTGCCGCTCGCAAACATGAAACAGATCGAAGACATTATTTGCTGATGGATAGAAGATATTATACGAATGGCAGGTACAGGCACAAATGTTCAGTAAAACAGTGCAGAGAATATCCACTGGAAATGCCCACAAGGGGTTATATCTCCTCTACTGTGGAACCTCATGGCAGACCAAATGCTGAGAAAATTTAACAATTAAGGGCTTTACGCCCAAGAATACGCCGATGACATAATCATCCTTATTCGAGGAAAACACCAAAACACAGTGTTCGAGCTCATGCAAAAAGAGCAACAAATGTAAATTAGAAAAACATGGGAAATAAAACCGAAAGTGGTCCAGTGCCTACGGTTGGCAATAATAACTGATTCCTATGGAGCAGTTGTTTGATGGCCAAAAGTAAAGTAGGAAACATCCCCCAATACCCTCAGGAGTACAGAGGCTAGCATGTTTCTGTATTACAGGAGCACCGACCTGACCTACTCATAAATGTTAGAGAAATTTAGCAACAAAAAAAATAGCAGAATTTTAATCAAGGTCGTGTTATATTTGGAACGACTATTTCACTAGACCAAATATCGACTATTTCTCTAGAGAAATAGTCGCTGATATTTGGTCTAGGGAGATAGTCATTTTAATTTTCTCAGACAGCCAAGCAGCTTTATTAGGGATCCTTTTGGTTCAAACAGAACCAAGTTAAGCTTTCCTGAAACTGTCTTGGAACACTTAATGATCTGGCAACTTACAATATGAGGTAAAACTAGCGTAGGTACCCGTACAACACAAAAACATTTCGGAAATATTTGTAATATTGTATAAATATTACCAAACGTCTCAGAAACATTTCTGAAATGTGCCTGAGATGTAAAAAATCTTAAGTATTGTCCTTTTACAAGATAACCCGTTTTGTTAACTTTAAAAAAAAATGCACTGAACTGTAACACATTTATAACATGATTCAAAAACATTTTCAGTGAAATATTTAAGTACGATATTTCAGAAACTTGTGTTTAAAATTCCAGTCTAACACCAGGACCACCTAGAACTTTAGAGACGTTGTTACCGAACTTCGATTTTAATTCAAGGACGATGACTTACCCAAGTCCGATTCAGGTAAGTTCTGTTTATAAATACGGACCTAAAGTCTTTAAAGTTCTAGCTGAATTTAGAGATGGATATTAGCAAATCTGTAACTGTTATGTACTTTTACGGATTTGTTACTACCCATCTCTAAATTCACGCGATATAACCAAACTTCGATTTTCATTCAAGGACGACTTACCCAAGTCCGACTCAGCCACAATGAACTGGAGTGGGGTAGAAAGCTTATGTGCATAACGTGTGTCCATTGTATTTAGAGAATATAGTAGAACAACCTTATTGACGTTTCATTGGAGGCAATTCTGTCGCGACATCTGTTAGAAATTCATCAAAATATCCCGAACACTAGCACTTCCTCGATCTTTGAGTACAGAATTCTATGTACATAAAATTTTCTTAATTTTTAAATTCATATGGGTAGAGTGCTAAATTTAAATTACTATTGTTTATATTCTCTAAAATGATAATAAATCGTAAATAAATGTTCAACAAGCATAATTAAACTCGTATATTCCATTTTTAAAACAATTATTCTGAATCGATTATGGGCCCATCTATTAGTAAATAGAGAAATTACGTTCGTTTCGAAGACGACAAAATTATCAAAGACATGACTTGGACACCACGGAGCTTGCTGCCATCTATTGATACTGTCCATTGTCCTCCAAGATAATTTGCATTGGTATTGTTTTACTAGTTGATCTAAATACAATGGTGTGTCTTTTTTTTCACCGGTTTGTTGCAACCGTTGTTTCACCGATGCGGCCTTGAACGTTTTGTGTTGGATTCTGGTTGACCGTTGAAATAAATAACAGTTGACATACCGCACCGATGCCAACGTTGCTGCAACAGTTGGATAAAAAGACACACGTATATTGTATCAATTGTACAAGATGCGACTCTATGGGCGCAGCCATTTTTATTTCTCATCTCACTCGGGAGTATTTACAATAACCATTTTCTGTTTCACATTGTTATTGTTCAATCCACAGGCTGGTGGATCAGACAATAACAAAGTGAAATAGAAAATGGTCGTTATAAATACTCCCGAGTGAGATGAAAAATAACCTGTCTTCGCTCATAGAGTCGCATCTCAAGCCTATTGACAAGTATTCTATCCCACTCCAGTTCATTGCTCAGCCACCGACCTTAAACTGGATGGCTATATGACATAAACCATACTTATGAAGACCTACTCCTCATTTCTAAGCCGACATGGATAAAATAACGGTCGGTGCGAATGACAATTTGGACGCCAGACTGTCAATTTGGAGCATTCTACGTCACGTTTTTCACGGGCGTACTACGACAAATATTTTTAATTAATAACGCACTATTTTAATAATAATTATTATTAGAACATTTATTTCAGCTGCGTATTAATTAAAAATAATTTTTAAGTGATTTTCTTAAATTAAAAGGTATCATAGTTGAATGTAATAAATGTTAAATTTAATTTTGATGATCCTTTTTAGTGCATTTCGATACGCACATGTGGGCGCCAAAGTGTCAAATATCACCTTACATGCGGCTTGATTTTGTAGATCGGCTTTTGCTGCGTTTGAGAATCCACATCGGATGCATCTGAGATGTAGTAAATCTTTGATCACGTGATTCTGTATACGTAAATATAATGGGATAGATGTGTCAGATGTGGATAAAAAAATGCTTGAGATATAAAAAATGCATCCGATGTGGATTCTCAAACGCTAGTTCAGTGGACTCAGCTGAGTTTTGTTTATAAATATGGATAAAAAATATGAAAGCATGATGTGACACAATTGTGAGCTGAATGTTCGATGAAGTAATTGAATTCTAGCTAGATGAAGAAGAAGAGTGTTTACTGTCAACCTGTGCTGTCAACGCTGTTTACATTTATCATGATTTGAAAATTTTTTTAGTTTTTAATTATTTTTGAAGCAAGGTCATAGATAATGCATGAGCAGCACGAGTAAGATACATTGATTAATATCAATGGTAACATATTAATAGTGCTTGTCATCAAGATGGCATCAACAACTATAGAATTTGCAGTTCAAATGACCTGCAATTCATGTGTAGATTCGGTAAAAAAATGCATAACCAATGTAGAAGGAATTGAAGACGTTCAAATTAGTTTAGACGAACAACGTGTGGTAATTAAAAGCAATTTACCTACCTTAAAACTTCTGAAGATTTTGGAAAGTACCGGCAAAAGGGTTGCTGTTAAAGGTTATGCTGGAGGTCAGGCTGCCGTTTCTATTTTGCAAGCTGGTAACCCCAATGTTAAAGGAGTTGTTCGTTTTATACAGCCAACTACAGGCGTTTGTATTGTTGATGGTACTGTTGATGGACTTAATACAGGACACTATCATGCTTATATTTATGAATGTGGAGATTTATCAAATGGTAAGTTCCCATGAATAAGTAATTCTTAATCACCACTATCCTTACATTTATTCGTTAGTTAGTACATAATGCAGTATTGAATGCCCTAATCTTGTAGTTGAAGGGTCTGGAAATGGGCCTGTTCCAGCTAGTTCTGACAATTGGAATAGTTGCCAGGTTATATTTAATTATTTGGAACCAGGGAATAAGCATATTGAAATAACTATTTTAGTTTTAGTCATCTATTTACCAATTTTTAGATGGATTAAAAATCCCATAAAAATAAAAAAATGTTTTAAAGATTTTCAAGTAATATGATTGTTATTTTTAATGACAATACTTAATACCTTGCAATAGTGATAATTACAAAACTCAAATTTGTGTCAAATTCAAATAGTAGATGTCAGTGCAGAATGGTGTGAATATGTACATTTGTAAACCCATCAACTACAAGATTACCATTGAATGCTATATAAACAATGTAGGTACAGCTAATCCCAAATCAATTAAAAACTCTTAAGAATCTCAATTAATTTGAATGGTAAACACAAACTAACAATTTAACTAACCTAAATTTCCATTCATCCAAAATCAATGTAAACCCCCAATTGAAAATATTGTTTCACAAGGTAGCACATTCCGCTCTTGCTAAAAAGTTCAATACATATCGACAGTTAAAAAATTTAAAGAGTCAGAAGTTTAATAGAAATTTAAATAGCATTTAATGGGATTATATTCTATACTATCTAGACATCAAAAAGATCAAATTTTTAACTAACATCACTAGCTTATTTGATATACAGTGCTTTATTAATTAAATTACAGTGATTCCTAGCTCACTGCTAATTTAATTATTTATAATTTAACTATTCTGAAAATAAAAGCAGTATCAAAATATAAACATACTAAAACCCAGCAAAACTAGAATAAAGCAAAAGGCTTCTTCGAAATTTTTCTTGTGTGAAAAAAGGGTTAAGAAAAAAAATGCAAATTTTTACAAAGTCTTAAAAGTATACATATCCCGAGACATATCCAAACCTCTGAAAAAGAAAAATCAAATACCTTGTTATAATATGTCAAATCATTTTTATATTAATGACCACTTCACTGTTTCAAAAAAAGGGACCTAAGTTTTATAGAAACGACAAACATTTTAATGTTAAGATCTATTCTTTTCAGCTTGTTGATTTTGAAACTTTTATATTAGCTATTTATGCAACCATTAAGAAATGCCTTATTTTATGTTATGAGTGAGTATTTGTGGGACAAGCAGAGGGATCCTGCAACATGAACTAGTTGTAAAAAATGACATTTCTTAAGGGTTACATACTTATAAGATTTTTTCTAATTTTGCCTAAATTATAAAATTGTGTTTGTTAAAAAATGACAAACCATTAATTTTTGTACTTCCAATCAAAGAATTTAAAAAAAGAATATTTGGAAAGTTCTAGAAAAAAATGTGGCATTTTATATGGATAATTTAATATATTTTACAGAGTACAAGTGGTTATTTCAAATAGGATTTAAAAATAGAAAATATCAATTAGGTATATATGTTTTCACTCACTTAAAGAATTATAATAATATTGCACCAATATCATATTTGTATTGTTAGTTGCATAACTTATAACTTACATAGGCATATTGACATATTATTTAGAATCATTACTTGTTGTTGAGTGGTTTTCTTGTTATAGCATGTTAGTCTTCAAGAAAGTGAGTTGTTTTGTCCTGTATTGAGTGGATCAATGTACTTTATTATTTTTGGTAGATTTAGGATTGAAAATAGAAATCGAAACAGAATTTTTACTAGGTTGTAAGTTCATTGACAAGCTCTATTTTTATAAAGCCATTTATTCCTTTGATATAAACTTTTAAATTGATTTTAAAACCAAAAATGGTCTATTTTTTTTAATAAATATTAAATCTGAAGCTAGTGGGGGTAGATGGAATCACTTTACAAATGGTGTTAAAACTGTGTTTCCCTGTTGTTGCTATTTATGTATTACATAATCAATTCCTGTTTAGAGCTTGGATATTTTCCTGACTGCTGGAAACTTCATTAGTGTTACCTTTACCAAAGATAGTTCATCCAAAATCTTTGACCGTTCTATATCACTTAATACCTTTACTTTTGAAATTATTAAAAAGAGTAGTTTATTAGCTTTGCTTACTCCAAGAAAAATAATGTACCGACTATACAATCAGGTTTTCAGAAAGGCCTCAGCACAACTAAGGTTTTAGCTTCCTTAACTAACACTATTATAAGAACAATTGACGAAAACAAAAAAGAACCTTTTTGATACTCCTCGATTATTCTAGTGTTTAATATCTTGAATTATCAGTTACCAGTTGTATAATGTTTTTATTATGATTTTGATGAAAAACTCATAATTTTATCAGAACATATTCATCTAATTGTGGCCAAAAAGTAATAGTCAAATGTCGGTGGAAAAAATTGTGTCAGGAGTACCTCAAGGTTCAGTTTTAGGTCCGTTGGTTTTCTTGATATATACATATGATCTAGCAAAAAATATAAAATACTTGAATCCACAATTCTTCACTGATGACACCCAAATTAGTAACAAATTCATACCAGCCAACTATCATCTCACCGAAGCTGAGATAAACTGGGAATTGAAACAGATTCACAACTTCTCTGTAACTCCTAAGCTTCTGCTGGTAATAAATCTAGAGCACTTTTATTTGGAACAAATTCTCGTGGAGTCTACCTCAAGAAAATAAAATAAAAATACCAAGATGTGAGGGTGGTGTTAACCCTTCTACAATTTCCATTGGGTTACTTTGATTACTGAAAGTAGGGTAATCTTCTAAAATGTACTTTGCCAAATTTCATTAAATTTGTTTAACTTATTTTTGAATAGTGTACAAAAATTTGATTTTTTGAGTAAACTTGGAACTCTTCTCACGGACAAAAGATACATTTTGGTCTGGATTTTGGTATATATAAATTAGGGAGGAGTATATAATTAGATGCAAGTAGAATGAATATGCAGTCTGTAAAAATTGAAATATTTTTTATTAAAAAATAGGCTGAGCGCTTTCAACTTACAAAGCCGCCACCAAAGCCTTGTATTTGTTATTTTAATCCACAACTTAATGTTTCCTTTGATTCATCCCATGTGGAGGATATCTTAGACGTAAGTTTTAACATCTATTAATATATTGTTAATTTGTAACGCCTTTTAGGATGACTTTGTAAGCCGAAAGTGCTTAGTCTAATTTTTAATAAAAAATTGTTCAATTTTTACACACTGACATATTCATTCCACTTGTATTTCACTAGTAGTGTACACCACTCCCAGTTTGTTTGTATAATTAATTGTTTTATATAGTTTTTGTTTGTTTGAGGAGTTGTAGAAGGAGCTTATACTAAATCTCGCCTCTCACTATGTAACATTTAATTTCATTCCACTTGTATTTCACTAGTAGTGTACACCACTCCCAGTTTGTTTGTATAATTAATTGTTTTATATAGTTTTTGTTTGTTTGAGGAGTTAGATGTAAAAGGAGCTTATACTAAATCTCGCCTCTCACTATGTAACATTTAATTTTGTTTGTCAATAAAGACATTTTAATATTATCCTATTAAACATGATAAAATTAACTTTAAAAAATAATATTAATTTAATCAAATTAAATTTTGAGCAAGTTCAATCATTGACAATAAAGGTGCATAGATTTACGTACAAATTTTACAAAAAAATGTGCTAATCACTATCTACAAGTCATTAGTGGAATCAATTGCAAAATATTGTATCACAATATGGGTTATATGAAGAGGCACTTTATCCTCTTAACCTTTGGACGCCAGAGGGTCGTGTATCTGCGAAGAAGCTGGAGGGGGTACATTTTGTACCCCACTTTTTTTCCGGGTCTATAACACTCAAAATAAAAAATTATTTAAAAATGTATGCTTCTTTTGATATTTATTGCAAATAATTTGTAGTGTAACTCAATTAAGGCTTTCCATACATAAAGGTACAGCAATACAGCTAATGTTCTTATACAAAGCACTTTTTTATTATATAAAAGAGAGGTAGGATATAATGCTGGTTTACATATTCAACCAGCGAATTGTAAATAATAATTAGTAAACTCCTAGTCATAAATTTCCTTAATTCATATAATTTAAAAATTAATCTTCTTACCTTGAGATTTTAATGACGTAATGTGATCAACCCATTTCAAATTTTGATCAATTATGATACCGAGGTATTTTGTCATTTATTTGTATGTTGAAAGAAGTCCTTTGTAAATTACATTGCTCTCTATGGATCTACTTTAACACAAAAATAGTTTTGTGGCTATAAGTTGCTATAACCTATCGTCTCAAAACTATTAATACTTTAAACATAGTAAGTAGTAAAATGAGGGGTAAAATAATAAATTAAGGGAAATACTTAAAAAGGGCAGGTTTAAAGAGTATTATCACAAGAAAGTATATCCGTTCTGTTTATTTATCAAGTATTGTTTGAGGTTACTTTTTAATACATTTATTGTAGTTTTTTTTTTAATTTCTGTAGGCAGTCTATTAAATTTTTTAAACCTTTAATAAAAATTATATTTTGGGAACTTTTAGTGATGGCTTGCCGCCGTACATGAAAGTCAGATTGGCTTCTTGTATTTATTATAGTTGTGATATTGCGAATTATATTGAATTTTTTCAAATAGATCTGATGCGATGGAACTATGTCATTTTTATTTTATAAATAAATATCAGTCATATACTGAACATAATTCTGAACTGAAAGCCAATTTATTTCGTTTAACATAGTTGCAATACTCATATCCTTCTGTCCTTTATTAATAGAATATAAATAGGCGAAATAAGGAGCCCAAATATTTTACATGAGCAGGCTTAAGAGGTAAAGGTGCCAATTATTATTGAATAAATTGCTCGAACAAGTTTTTAAACCCTAATCAAAAGGCGATATAGAATGGTTTTAAAAATCAAGGCTTGTGAAAATCATCACATGGTTGACACTAGGGAAAATGCCAATGCTTTACAAAACATTCAACGTCCTAATACTACTATCGGCTTTCGGTCTTTCGTTCCAAGTTAAACCATTTCTCGTTTTTATTACGCTACGAGTTTACCCTTGTGGGCCTCAGTCTCGATAAGGTGGGAACCACCATTTTAGCGTCTCTCGAATTTTAAGTTTATTTTATAAATTAGTAAAAGTCAAATTATTTTTAAATTAGTTATTTTATCTTAATAACCTTAAATAATTTTTAAAATTTGTAGACTTTCGTTAGTGGGCCGTAGAAAAAATATACTGTACAACTACATATTCAAACAAAACTGTTGAACTATGTGTCATTTTATATTTTCAGGATGTGAAAATATTGGCCAAGTTTTTAATCCTACAAAAACCACAGATGGGAAAATTTATGGAGACATTGGTACAATAGATAGCAAAGAAAATAACAGATCACAATTTCGCTTCGAAAATAATCAGATCAGTGTAACAGATTTAATTGGTAGAGCATTTGTAGTTACTGAAGAATCTGCTTCTTTGGAGAAAACTAAAAAAATTGCTTGTGGTATTATTGCTAGATCAGCGGGACTTTTCCAAAATCCAAAATCAATTTGTGCTTGTGATGGAACCACTATTTGGGATGAAGCTGGGAAAAAATCAGCTCTATGAAATGAAGCATTTATATGGATTTCAAAAATATTGTGATAACATTTGTATTTCTAGATATCGACTAAAACCTAACGTCATTGACTGTTAGAGGGGTTAAGTTTTAATTTCAATGATAGTTGTGTACTAGTGATACCTAATATAAGTATTTATTTTAATTTCTTTTTATTTACTAGTATTGAATATTTTGTTAAATAAGACATGGCATTTACCTTAGGTTTCTGAGCTTTCAAAATTTTTCTAATTTTTAGGTACGTTATTAAGGACATCTAAAGAAGCATATCTTAAATAAACAACTTTTGTGTCAAATTTAAATTTTTTTCAAGAAAGTTTCAAAGCATTTAATTTTATTGTATTATTACCTATCTTATTAGAAAGGCATAGAGTTAAAAAAATTAAAATAGAAATACCAATTCTTCACGCTATTATTTATGGTATTTTTTTATTTTGACAGAATAGGTTAATTCTTCAAAGACAATTTATTAGACTTCTCATACATTTTCCCGTAAATACTGTTGCCTGCCTATATTTTATTATTGATTATAGTTAATAATAAATTAATATTTTACTTGTTTTACAAATCCATGTACTTTTATTAAAACTAACATATATACTTTTTAATTACGAACTCTATTAAAAATTTTATTATCAGTACCTATAGGCAAAAATAGTCCATTAGTAAATGATTGGCTGTCACGCATGGAGCGAATAACACCTGATGAAAATATTATCGTAGAATATCTAAACAAAATGAATTAGTATCCAATTCTGTTATAATCGAAGCCACTGGAGTTCAAGGAAACAGAAAATCATATTTGGAGTATTATCTTTCTTAGATAAAAAAATACATTAGTGATAAACTAAATCCTATAGTACTTAAAACGCAAGTACATACCACTTCACTACGATTCTGCAAGTCAGGTTTGGCAAAGAAACAATATAAAAAACATTTTTTTTCCATATCAATCCTTTTTAAATATTTTTTAAGAATGTATTATTTTGTCAAATTAACGGTTAAGCTACAATAATATCGCCATGATTCAAATGGTAACACAAAGCACAAAGAATGTTCCAGCCTCTTTCCTTGCGAACTATACTACAATTTCAAAATAATAGACTGCGGAAAAATTTCAGGATTGTGTAATGGAATGCTGACATCTGTCATCGCTCCAAAAAATGCAAGTTTTTCTTCTAAATTTCACAGAAATTGTTTTAGACATTCTAAAATATACGTAAAATAGATTTTATGTATAATCTCATTTTTAATTATTAAATGGTGTGCACTGTACTGTTTGGGCCGCCTGAGGTCACCGTCTCCTTTTGTTGTTTTAATAGTCTTGAAGATAGGCATATGCCTAAAATATTAATTAACAAGTTTGAGAACAGCGAAACTTTTTTGTCAACAGTATTTTGATTAAAATATATGTTAAATATTGTGCAGGGGTTTGGCAACACCCTGTATATATCTTGTCTGCATAGTTAACTTAATTCCAAAAATTATTTGTTTTTTTTTTTATTTAATTCTACTCGAACTAACTACATTATCTGGATTCAGTCATAAGTAAATTCAAACTTTTCTCATTTAATAGGTCACCTATAAACAAAGAAGGTGAAGGTGAAATAAACAAGAATCTATATTTCTTAATAAAATGTATTTTGTTCTATAATTTTTATATTATCATTGCAAATGTCATTTTACTCTCCTGGCTCACCTAAAAATAAAAAAAGTGTAAGAAATTGAAAAAAAGTATAAAAGTTTTATAAATGGGTATAATCATTCAAGATTAATTTGAGTAATGAGTCCAGAGTATTATTACACCTACTCCTAATAGAGGACTTCTATACAAGGGAAGTGCAACCAACTTGACAAATTTTTTTTGACACTAATGACATAAGAAATCGTCAGGCTGTTTTTTTTGTTAAATTTTTTGTTTTTCTTATCTAGTTTCATGCCGTTTAGATACCATGTTGTACCCGTAACGTAAAAAAGACTTTGTTTTAGGGTATTTTACATTTAAAGGTTGAAAACATTTGTCAATATCAGCTATCGATAATGTCAAAACATAAGCTTAGCATTGCATTTTATTTTTTGTTGTTAATAGTCTATTTGTGTTTCTCCCGCTTTCTTGAAACATTTTTTTTTCATTTGGTTTTATTTATGTCGATTGCAAAATGCTGCAGCTACGAATACAAGTTCTATCAATATACAACCAACATACAATACTAGTTACGTTATGCCTATCTATGGTTACGCCTGTGTTCTACCATCAACATAATTGACAGCTGACAATGACAAAATGTTTCAACCTTTAAATGTAAAATACCCTAAACTAAAAAGTCTCTTTTACGTTACGGGCACGGCATAATAAACAATCGGCAGGCTAACTTGTCTTGGCGGCAACGCAACGCGCACATCGCCATTTTGGGGTCCAACCTCTCAATCACTGTCGTCGTTTATATCGACAAAAACAAACAAGTTGCAGTAGCACGGAATCAGTAGCGTGTATCTTAAATTTATTTTGTTTGTGATGTTTGTATGATGTAGTTATTGTTATTTTTTTAGAATTATAGATATTTTTTACACTTTTTATATAGTAGTTGTTTTCCAGTGTTAATTTGTTAACTTTTAAGTGTTTTACTATGTCTGGGGAAAGTTGTGCAGCAAAAAACTATATGAATAAACTGTATTAAAAGATTTTTTCGGTTTCTTAAAGATCTTATTGATGTATGGTATACTTTTAAAAAAATCCTAGTTTATGAATCAGTTTGTCAGTTATAAAGCTATTAGTAAGATGTAGGTAGGTGCCTAGTTAACGTCACGTAAAGTTTAGCGTCAATTTATATTTACTTATGTAGGTATATTTTAAAGTAAAATGTTATATTTTAAACATCTCCCGTATGGAGTTGACAAAATGGAAAAATCTTTATTTTTATTTTAAGGAAAAAGTCATTATAAAAAAATTCTGTTTGACGAAAAAATAGGTTTACTATATTAATATGTTAGGTCAGGTGTACATGGTCTTAATAAATGAAGAAACTTAAAATTGACAAAATGAAAAAATCTGTATTACCTTATTGATTTTACGAAGAAAAGTCACAGTTTTCCTTTCGGTTTTCCTTCATATCTTTAAAAGGAAACTTTTTCTTGTAATTTTCTTCAACAAGCAGAATTTTTTGTACGGAACAATTTTTTTTTCTGAAAAAAAAAAAAATGAATATTAATCGTAATTGTGTTATTCCCAAATATTGAAATGCTTAACATAAATTTAATTCTGATATTCATTTTGATAATTATTCTAGATATGCGAATAACAAAGCTTTATAATCTTGATAAATCTAAAGTATTTTCATTACAAAAAGCAAGAAAATCTTAATTAGCCATTAAAGAAATTATAAGTAGTAAATTAGTAATGAGTCACAATCAAAATCATGTGTTTTAAGCAGTGCTATTAAAAATGTAAAATTCTTATATTTTGTCGAAGTAAATTCAAAAGCCCGCCAATTTTCAAGCTAAAACAGCCTTACATCTTTCTATATTACCGACTGATTATTAATTGCACAAAACTATTCCATATGTCGCTGAAGGTAAACATGCTGCCAAATTTCTGTGAGGAATCTGCAACTATTAATTATCCTTCCTCCATGATGGTAACTGTGTAAACCCTACATCGGTCCAAATTCAAAGGACGTTCAAAAAATTGCAATGTTCAAATTTATTACATTCTGGAACTGAAAACTGCGAAACAGGTGGGGATGCTTTACTTGTAAGGCTACATGAAATTCGTAGGACTAGTAAGGATGAGCCATTTTCCAAAATCGCGTGTAATGGTGGCAATATTGTCGAAAATGTAAATATAAACAAGCATATTAATGAATTGCATGCACAAAATATTAATATTTTTTAAGAAAATTTTATTATATATGCGAAATATGTCACCATTCAACCATAGAATTCTAAGAATAACGCTGATACCTTAGAAACTCAGTTATGTGCCGTATCGGATTACAACACTTGTTTTATGCGATTAACATCGTAGCAATATTTTTTTGTAATTTAAAAGTAAAATAAATTTTTTAAAAAAGACTTTCGGCATTGTGGAGAATTATCTGGCGCAGTCAGTAGGATTCTCAGAAGTTTACGTATCGAACGTAAATTTTTCGTTTCAACGATTGACTGAATTGAACCTAGTATACGTGTTGTGTTGGCGGCTCCTTAAAAATCAGGAAACCGGCTCAATCATCGAACCAGTGCAACTCAGAACTAGACGAACACCGGAATTTGTAACAAAATCGTCCCGATTCACGAAGATCTCATCAGAGAAGACAAAATCGCAGATCTGAAGGTCATTTTCATATTAATGTAAGTACAACTTATGGAAGATTTACTACAAAATTTAAATAGATTAAGTATTGATTCTCCTTTAACTGACTCACAAGAAAACCCTAAATTAGATAGTAACGAAAATTTAGATAGTAACAAAAAATTAGATAGTAACGAGAATTTAAATAGTAGCGAGATGCCTCAAGAATTTAAATCACAATATTTAAGTTGTATTCCCGAATTTGATGGGAATCCATGCGAATTAAGTCGATATTTATCTACTAGTGAATCTCTAATTGGCAATTTTTATGATTTCCAAAATCAAAACAATTTCAAAAACTTTTTCTTGTTAAATTCAATCATAGGTAAATTACGCGGAAGTGCTAAACAAGTTGCTAATATAAAAAGCGTAACTACATGGGAAGAATTAAAAGCAATTTTAACTACTAGTTTTGCCGATCAGAGAGATGAAGCCTGTCTCAACAGAGATTTAGTCATGTTAAGACAGGGTCCAAATGAAACTCCAAAACAATTTTTTGACAAATGTTTAGACATTTTGAATCTTTTATTTAGTTATGTCGAAGTACACGAGACCACGCTAGAAGCGAAAAATCTTAAACGAACATTATATCAGGAACTAGCTTTGAAAACATTTCTATCTGGGTTAAAAGAACCCTTGGGCACTACAATAAGGTGTATGAAGCCTAACTGTTTAACTGAAGCTTTACAGTATGTTATAAAAGAACAAAATAATCATTATTTTCAAAATTTCCCAAATCAAAATTGTACAAGACCACAAAATAGAATAAATCAAAGCAGACAAATACAATTTCCACAGCAAAGAAATAATTTTGTTCAAAATGTACCTTTTAATTTTCAAACTAATCAATTCAGGCAAAATTCATTTCCATCTCAACCGATAAATATTCAACCTAGAGCAAATGTTCAGCAACCAAGATATTTTACAAACGCCCAAGTTTTTAAAGAGCCAATAAATACAAATGTTTTCAAGCCGAATCCTAATAATCAAGTTTTTTCTAAACCAACGCCAATGAGTGTGTCAACTAGAAATACTGTAAACTATTCTAGACCCGGTCCATCAAATTTCAATAGGCAAAATCAAAATTTTAAACCCACTCCAATGAGTACTTCCACTCGCAATTTTAATTATAATCAGCGGCCAAATTTTGTTGCCGAAGAACTTTTTACCACAGAAATTGACCAAAATAATTTTTGTGATAATGTCAATACATATTATTATACTGATCAATTTGAGACTAATCAATATCACCCAAATGATCAGAATTGCGATGAAATTTCGAATATCGCGAACGTAAATAATGAAAATGTTCAAGTAATGCTTCAACCGTCAGAAATAACTCCATCAATAATATCCATTAATACCATCGATTCGAATGAATTGCCATATATAATATTTCCCGAATATGACATCAACATTCTTATTGATTGTGGATCCACAAAATCCTTTTTAGACCCAGATATTGCTTATAAATATTTTCCAAATTTAATAAAAAAAGATCCAATTCATAGCATCACAAGTTTTTCAAACATCATCTCACGAATTTAGCGCTAGCATTCCAGCCTCAAAAATATTCCAATTACCAGAAATTACATATCTTAAATTTTATTTATTCAAATTTCATAATGTATTTAATGGACTTATTGGATTAGATAATATTAAATATTTACAGGCAAATTTAGATTTTAAAGACGGATATTTGGTTACTCCTTACAATAGAATTAAGCTTTTATTTCACCATAGTAACAAAGAGCTCAATTTAATCGAAATTCACACTAATGAGGCTCCATTCTGGGAAGGGCTACGCGAAATACCTAAAGAAGTTGACATTAATTCGGAAATCAATCCAAATTTATTCTCTAATCTCAAACAAACAGATATACCTAACACAGAATTCACAAGTGAATTACTATACTGAAACTCTGACTATTTATGTCAACCTGACAGCAAGTCCTTCACGAAACAATAATATAAATGACCAAACAATCAATAATAATCAACAAAACGAAAATTTAGACAAATTATCAACACAAATTCAACCTGATATTGAACCTCAAAATAAATTTATAATCGATAATGATGAACTAAGCGACGACAGCAACAATCACACAGTACATTCCAATACTGTAAAAGTTTCTATCTTTGAAATACCTGTTACAGATACAGCTGTTAACTATGATTCAAAAAAAATAATTATTTCAATACTTTCCCCTGCTAATTCCAAAATAAAAATATTGTTTGAAAAGAAGAAACCTATAAATTTACAAGTACCACAGAATAAATTTGAACGCAATATCATTGACTTTATAAAAAACTACATTAATCCCGATTCACAGTACTATTTATATTTCAAAATTGCCGAGTTATTTGAACCGTTTTTAGTAACCCTACAAAAATATTTTAAATACTCATTTTTGGAATTGAAAAAATGTACCAACAAACTAATTCATATTACCGAGAAAATAATTATAAATAAATTAATCCAAAATTATCACGAGGGTAAATCCAATCATAGAGGAATTGATGAAACATATCAAAGAATGAAAGATAAATATTATTGGCCGTTTATGAAATTATCAATTCAAACATTTATTAACGATTGTGAAATCTGTCAACAAAGTAAGTACGAACGTCACCCCGTTACAGTCAAAATGAATGTAACACCAACGGCGACGAAACCATTCGAAAAAATTCATTTAGATACCTTCACTATAGAAAATAACACATTTCTCACTATCATTGATACTTTTTTAAAAATATGCTCAAATTTATCATATAAATGCACTCTGTAGCACCTAAATCGTTAATAACCTTATTTCCTTTTTCTCACATCATGGGGTACCCACGCAAATTGTAGTTGATAATGGAACATAATTTAAAAATTCTGTTATGTCGGAACTATTAGGACTACATAAAATTAAAGTACATTTCTGTTCACCCAATCACCCTCAATCTAACGGTAGTATCGAGAGATTTCACTCAACACTTATTGAACACATTAGATTATTAAATACAAGAGGTTTTCTTAAAACACCTATTACAACTAAAATAATTTATGCTATCCTTGCCTACAATCATTCAATACATTCAGCATGGAGGAAAGATTATTAAGAGTTGCCGTTTCTTTGTAGAAATTTGGCAACATGTTTGCTTGCAACGACCTGTGGGGTGGAGGAGTAGAACTAATCTTACTCTGTCGGTAATGTAGTTACCAGCAGTATTACCATCAACTCTTACTCTGTCGGTAATGCAGTTACCCGTAATTTTATATTTAATTTGAAAATTGGCGGGTTTTTTAAAGGAGAATTTACTTTTGCAATTATTTTCTAACTAATACGAAATATAGCCATACAAAATTTTGATAGTAATTTTTTTAATTTTTTAGTGAAATAAAAAACATGTACGTGTAGCTCAAATATGTTCCTCTGGAGCCACTTTTTCAAAATTTAATTAAATTTTGATGGCAATAAATCGCAAAATTTTGTTTTTATAAAGATTTCAAAAATTGACAAAATAATTAAATCAAATTTCAGAATAGTGGGTGGCTCCAGAAAAACAGACATTTCACTTTTACCTGAAGGTATATATTTTTCATTCACTAAAAAGTAAAATTAAACTATAGAAATATGTGTGGCTCTATTTCGTATTGTTTAGAAAAAGATAATTGCTTAAGTAAATTTTCCTCTTAATTATAATTAAAATTTTCCTTTTTTATTAGCTGTTTGTAACAATTATGAAATGCCCAATAAAAATGTAAAATTCTATGACAAATAATTATGAGGGATAAAATCGAGGGGTAAACCGCTACCAAAATTTTGTACACCGGACTTCCAAACTTCCATGCCTTCTACTTACTTTCCGTGGACTTCTACGGACTTCTATGGATTTTCTTGGACTTCCAGATGACTTCCTCTAATTTAAACATGACTCCAATGACTTCCAAATGACTTCCACTGACTAACCAGATGACTTCAACTGACTTCCAGATGACATCACTTGACTTCAGGATTACTTCCAGTGACTTCCACAAACTTTCAGCAGAACAATATAAATAACTAAAGGATTGCTTCGTTTAATTCTGTTTTATTTGATCAGTTTGATAATTCAAGGCTTAAACCATCATAGACCCTAAAGTCTAAAAGATATTAAGTTATGTGGAAAGGTATATTACAAAGTCCACGTCTACGTAGATGAGGGTGTAAAATTAACAGAACCGCTAGATTTCTTATTATCACAACTAAGGGTTTACACTCAGTGGGTTTATCTAAGAAGAGGTCACTAACACTTTTTTAGCTAAAATAAAGATTGTATTTATCCTTACTAATTTTTTATTAAAGTAGATACAGCAGAAATTTATTTTAAACAAAATTGACAAAATGTGATCATTCAATTAATAATAAATTATATAAGGCGACACTAAAAGTAACGTCTATTTTCAATTGATTCTCTGGCATGCTAAAGTGGGAGGTTATAACCATACCGAAGCCGACGATTTTTTCATTTGGTCAGAGTATGTGTCTGTCCTTCATTTGAATGGTAATTTTATGGAGAATTCAACAATATGACTATTAAATTCGTTGATTTTTTAGCGCCCTCTAAATGGATAAAAAACTGTTACGTTTTGTAAAGTGTGACACTTCATTTGAACGATATTTTTATTAGCGATTTATGTACAGCGCAAATTTATTATTTTAGTTCAATGAGATTATAATTTTTGTATATCCATACGTTAGAAATCTGCACCATTTTTCAATGATTAGAGTTCATGTAGATAATATTAAAAAAATTATGTTTTGTTATATTGTGAATTAAATTCCTAATCAAAATAGCATTCAAATAAAGTGCCACACTTTACAGTACGTAAGTTTTTTAATCCCGCTAGAGGGCGCTTAAATAAAAGTTACCCAAATGAATAGTCATGTTGCTGAATTTTATAAATTCTAGGGGTTTAAACCATGAAGGCTAAAAATATTTATTAAAAGTGTCCCCTTTGAAAATAAGATTACCATGTCTTTTCGATTGTTCATACTATTTACTGGAAGGTCTTTGCAAAAATATACTACAGATTCCTTGGACCAAAATAAGCCGATTTAAGTAAATTTAACTCAGTACAAAGTTGCTCAGTTTGGTCGCTATACATATTTCTTATTTGTATTCACGTTTTAGTAAATAAATTTTTCTCTAAAACCTACACTCTAAATTATTAAATTTTAAATGTGCTAGTAATAAAAAAAATCAAGTTCTACGCCAAAGGATTAATATTAGTGAATAATTATTTTGATACATTTTTTTGTTAAATAAAACTGTCAACATAATAAATTTAAGCAGAATCGAATGAGCCGTTTTAAAATTATAAAGAAGAAACGATCTTTGTACTGAGGTAAGTTTACTTAAATCGGCTTATTTTGGTTCAAGAAATAAGAGCCATTTGCACCACTAGTAATTAAAAACTAAGCGTTAAAATGACATTATTAATGTCATTTTAAGCTTGGCTTATTTCTTAATGACCTGTAGTGTAAAGAGACCTATGTGGTATGTTTTTGTAACTACTTTTTGCAAACATCCTGCATATTATGGGTGGCAAGATTTTAAGTTGACACCCTGTATATCGATTGTGTTTCACTTTAAAGTTGTTCTGTTCTGTAACTTTAGACTTTGGAAATTGATATATTTGTTATTTTTTTTTAATGTTAACAATTCTTTTCGTATTAAAGCAAAATAAATTGAATAAAAGGTACTTACAAAAATTTATGTTAGGTAGAGTTATACAATAACTATTAGGAGTAATTATTTATAGTTGAATAAATATATATCCTCTTCTTTGATAAAGATATAATATTAAAATAAGGTTAATTTTGTTTAAATTATTGTGCTCCCTTCTATATTTGTTTTTTTCTTAGTGTATGTATATATAATATACTTAAATAATAATTTTCTGCGTACGCCCATGGCACCACATAATTTTAGTCACCTGATGACCGAGGCGCATGCGCACGTTCAGGAAATCTTAATAGACTTCACATGACTTATATATACTTCATCATGACTTCCATGGACTTCACCCTGACTTCCATGGACTTCGTATGACTTCCATTGACTTCATCATGACTTCTATGGACTTCCTCCTGACTTTCAAGACTTCTCACTAACTTCAAAGAACTTCCATGGACTTCCATTTATTTCCAAGGGACTTTCTTGAGTCTGTACACCAGACTTCCTCAGCGGTTTACCCCTCGGATAAAATAAACATCATACAAAGTTTTATATAATTATATTTACTAAAAATTCCCAAGAAAAATAAATAAAAAATATATCAGAGATGGCAATACAAAATAGTATATTACATTACGAGTGTGGAAAGTGACATTTTTCACACGAGTGGGAAATATAGTCGCACGAGGCGCAAGCCGAGTGCGACTATCACACGAGTGTGGAAAATCACTTTTCACACAAGTGATGTACAATATTTTTCCTACGACCACAAAATAATGTCATCAAAAAAATGTAAAACCAAGGTTATTATTACTATAATAATTAAAATGTATTTAAAAAAATAATCAACAATAATCGTATTTATTCAATTTTCATATTTTCTAAACAAAAAAAACTAAAAAAAAAAATAAAAAAAAAATAAAAAAAAAAAAAAAAAAAAATTCTGCCCCGACAGGATTTGAACCATAGATTGAACGCGGTCGAAAAATGACAAAATTGATAAGTTCGACGTCCTAACCAGCTGAGCTAACAGCCCTTGTGTCAATTGAATGATCTAATCGGTTATGTATTTAACCAAAATAAAGAGCAAACATTATTTTAAAATTATTTTAATAATAATTGTTAAAGATAAACATCTAGGATCTAATTTACAACAATTTCAATAATTTAACAATCATATCGATTTTAGTATTAATATGGATATTACATAGATCAAAATAGAAATTAGCTTACAAAATAATATCAAAAAAATGTAAAACCAAGGTTATTATTACTATATTAATTAAAATGTATTTAAAAAAATAATCAACAATAATCGTATTTATTCAATTTTCATATTTTCTAAACAAAAAAAACTAATAAAAAATAAAAAAAAAACAAAAAAAAAATTCGGCTCCGCCAGGATTTGAACCATAGATTGAACACGGTCAAAAAATGGCAAAGTTGATAAGTTCGACGTCTAAACCAACTGAGCTAATGGGCCTTACGACATTTGAATGATCTAATCGGTTATGTATTTACCCAAATTAAAGAGCAAACATAATCTTAGTTATTTTAAAATTATTTTAATAATAATTGTTAAAGATAAATATCTAGGATCTAATTTAAAACAATTTCAATAATTTAACAATCATATCGATTTTAGTATTAATATGGACATAACATAGATCAAAATAGAAATTAGGCGTTTGACATTTTTTGACAACTACTGGAGTGCGTTTAGAAACCCCGCACGGCGCGTCTCACAACATACATTAGAATAGGGTCCAGACGCGCCGTGCGTGGTTTCTAAACGCACTCCAGCGGAAAGTAACATATTCTCACTTGGGTGGAAAGTAAATTCTTAGTCATACGCATGTGATATAGGACACTTTCCATAGGACTATATAGTGTGATATGTGTCACTTTCCTAAGTGGTCGTAGGAAAAAATATTTTTCATGCACTTCACCCTCATACAAGCGAGCTTATGCGAAGCAAGAATGTCTATTATTATTATTATTATTATTATTATTTACTATGGCGCTCCCGGACGTCTTATAAATGATTCTTTAAGAAAGTTACTCTAATATCACAAACATTACATTACTATTTCAGTACGTTATCTATCTTTGGCTAACAAAAATCAGAAATTGCATAACAAATAATTAATTTACTTGATATGAAAACTAATGCCTAAGTAAATAAATTTTTAAAATAAACAAAAAACAAAACAACAAATTCTTCTTGAATCTTAGGAAATCAGACAAAAGCAACCATCCATATAAACTGAAACAGAAAAAATTAAATGCAGTAACTTCAAATCATTTTGTTTGTCTTTTAGACATTGCAGCAGCCCTCATACTATCATTATAATACTTTCTTATTATTAATAGTAGGCAAGTTTCAACTAAATGAGAAAAGACGTATGTTTTATGTTCTTTATATGTAAACTAGAGATGGCTTGTGGCCTAGTCTGTGAGGAAGCTGGCTCATCCTATATACTTTATACAAATATATATTTCTATTATGTAATATTTCTGCTTTTTGAATTCTTATAGACATATATTTTTATTAAGTATTGCTGCGTTTGAAAAGTACCTCATCGAGCAGAGCGAGTAGATTTTTTGGGCACGTGACATCGAGCAAACCATATCAATGGAGGAAACGGAGCGAAAGGGGTGGTATCGAGTAAAAAAAGCAAAACGAGGTACTTTTCAAACGCAGCATATATAGGGTGTGCCTTTTAAAAGTAGTCTCCTCATAGACTAGGCCACGAGTCGCCTCTGATCTAAACCATTTAAAATCAACATGGTCTGGCAAAAAAGTTTAATTTTTTGAATGTTGTCAATATGACCCAAAAGTTGTGAAACTATTTCAAGAATTTTTGAAAGAAATACAATAACATTTCTTTGTACATAAATAAAACGTCTTTTATCATAATTTTCTTTAAAATAAGTAAAAGTATCGATGGTCTTCTAACATGTCTGTAAATTAACTTTACACTTTTTGCAGTCAAAACTATTAAGTTTCTTAATAAACCCTGCAACATAACTAGTGGCCTGACTCAAATTCTGCTTCATTTTTTAATTTTATATATATTATTAAAATGAACTTTATCCTCACAGGACTCTGTTTGGAGGTGTGATAACAATATTACTAAGTACTACTATCTTTGGTGTATCTGGTTTTGAGGATGCTAAAGCAAGGTAAAGCAAATCTTTTAGCAGTCTTGAACGATTTGTGTTTGTAAACAATTTTGTATCAAAATATGATTTTCTCATAATGTATAATGATTGGGGTTGTAAGTGGAATGTTTAAAATACGACACCATTCCGTTTTTTGATCAATATCAGAAGGAAATTTAAAAATGTTTGTTCTTAAAATTTACGTTTGGAATGGGCCTTATAAAATGTACTATAACCATTAGAAATTATGCGTTTATAATGAATTCTGCCTAGTAAAGACATGTTAAAGCATCAAAATATCTTTACTTGATTTTAAATAATCCTAAATAACTTATATCTAAAAAAATAAAAGTAGTTCCACTCACATGTTTTCGTCGACAACCAAATCATGACATAACCACACATTTGTTTGATTTTGATGTTATTTGTTGACAGCGCGCGCGGGGCCCGCTATAGCGGGCAGCCAGCAGTCATGCAGCGGACAGAAAGCCATCTTCACATAGTACAAATAACTAAGTGAAGGTATGTTTTTTTTAGTTTGTTGTAATATATGAAATAAAATTTTTGAAACAACACTTTTTGTGTGTTACTGAACGAGATGTTATTAAATTAATCAATGTTCTTACATTTTAATACAATTTTGCTATTGTAAAACGGACTTCAGAGCACCCAAGCGCGGAGGAGTATGCGCAGAAACGTGTTTACGTATTGTGCATATGATATAAACCCCCGTGACATTCAGTCACAAAATTAAAACCAATAGATATTATCAACGGACACGTAAGTTCCAATGATCCTTTCAATTTAGATCTTGACAAAGTTCTCATAAACGATTACATAAATGATCATAGAGAACGCTCAAAATTACTATACTCCAAAATTAACGAAAACCTAATCGAAGAGAAAGAAAAACGCATACAAAACGTAAACAAAACACGAGATCCCCCGGAAATATTCGAGCATAATCAAAAAATATTTGTAAAAAATCACAAAAGGCAGAAAACTGCTAACAAGTTCCGCAAGGCAACACGCATAAAGAAATTAAGCACAAAAAATAAAACTGTATCCACTAAAACTCAACCCAAAATACACATGGATAATATAAAAGGCCCCCTCAAAAATACTTTTAGTTTTCAAAATTAACTATTGTCAGGAACAAATAAATCATATTGCTTCATTTATAGACAGATTACCTGAACATTCACTGCACATTAAAGATATTATCAGTCAACGATTGGTTAGTATAATATAATTTATTCCGTAGTCTAGGATATTGAAAATCCAATAACATTTAACAAATTAGAAAATACCTTAATGATTAAACATTTGGCAAAAAAAAAATAATAATTTAGTTACATATCAAATTTCCAAAATTCTACACATTCCAATAACTTGCAGTGGCGACGCGTGACTTTTTCTAAAGTGTTACCAAAACCAGATGTGAAAAATCTTATTTAAATAGTTTATTTTGAACCTACCATATATAAGTTTTTGCTTATTTTAAGTATTTTATTTACTTTTTTAAATTATTTAAAGTAAAAATTGCTGGATTGGGGCACTTTATATAGCTCATCGTCTTATGCTATGACTAATCCAAGCGTGTGGGATAAAATAAAACAAATGACTACTCCCAAACAATATATATATATATATATATATATATATATATATATATATATATATATATATATATATATATATATATATATATATATATATATATATATATATATATATATATATATATATATATAATAATATATAGAACAACAAACAAACAATAAAAAAAAAACCAAACATACTATTCTACTACAAAAATAATACAAACGGGAAAAACATATTTTGAAAACTATTGTTTATATTTTAAGTCGATTCGGCGATTTTCTTTATTTGCAAAAATGTTAATAACAGAATCGTAGAAAGAGGGTTTTGCCATTAATCCATTTAAAAAGCGTTTCTCAATGGAAATTAAAGAAAGTGATGACATTCGATCTTGCAATTGAGTATTTCTTTGGCATGTCTTAATCCGCTTCATTGCTGAAAAACTTCTTTCAACAGAGGCGCTTGTAGCTGGAATTGTTAAAAATAAATTTGCCAATTTAAAAGCTTCCGGAAATGCACTATCAAGCTCTGAAGATTTTAAATATTGATAAAATGCTTGCAAATTTTTTTGAACATAATCTGGATCATTATAAAGAACTGTCAATTCTGTTTTTAACTTTACCGTGTCAAATTTTTGTCCATATAGCTTTAAAAGTTGATGAAAGGCGCTATCTGGAAATTTTTTTGCATAATTTTTGAAATTGTCAAAATCATATAGTGCCAGACATTCTAGATGCTTTAACTCAGAAAATCTGTTTTTAAGTTGAATAATCATGGTGTCAAAAATTTCAAAAAAAAGTCGCCGATAAGACGTCTCTTTATCATTGTTAATATTTGTAATTCGTTGCCTCTTATTGGGTTTGGATACATCGTCATTTACAAATTTCTCTTGTTTTAACCACAGACTTTCAAAATTTTTCCGCTCTAATTGCAAAAATTCTAGAAATTCATTAACTTTTCTCGTGCAAAATCCAATGTCATACATTTTCTTCTGTAAAATATCAAACAAAATTTCTGATTTTGGTAGAATAATCTCAAATAAGTTTAAAAAGAAATTAAAATCAAATTCTTGCAATGTAATGTAAAAGCCTTTCGAACAAATTCGTGTCTCTCCATCCCATGTTGCTGTGTCAGTATGCATCTCTTTAAATAGTTCGAGAAGCTCTGAACGAATACAAGAAACAACCTCAACGAGTCTACCAGTATAAATCCACCTGGTTGATGCTACTTTGGGTAAACGTTTTTGTACTAATTTATCCAAAGCAGCGGCCCTATTGGACGATTTTGAAAAAAATGCAGCAAGCCCTGCTAAAGTTTGAAAAAAAAATATTGCACTCTCTAATATGTTCCACTGATTGCTGTAAAACCAAATTGAGTCTATGGGCATAACAATGAACAAAAATTGCATCTTGATATTTATCTCTAACCAGTTTTTGTAGGCCGTTGTGTTGCCCGCTCATTACTGCCGCACAAATGTAGATATGGCTTCAATAATATCGTTTTGTATGTCACTTGAAACTCCGGAAAAAACAGTTGACGTTTCTAGATGTTGGCAAAATTTTTGATCTTTTTTGGCAATTAATGTTAACAATTCCCTGTAATTGCCCCTATTGTCAGAGTCATCCCCTTCAAAATGACCCCGAAACGGTAATTCTTGTTTGGCCAAATAACATACGGCATCTATAAGTGTGCTAACGATATATCTATTGTTTTTAACAATTTCATTATATTTAGCAATATTTGCCTTAAAAGCTTGGTTAAGACAACTTTCTATTCTTGTTTTGCCAAACTGGATCAAATTGGCTACACATCTCACATGTAACGGAGAAATTTCATGTCTCCTCTTTAGAACTCTAAAACTATTTAAATCGTTGACTCCGCTGCTAGTCCACCCATTTTTTTCTGTAGAAAACAAAAGACACGGCCAACAATACAGTCTATTTTTCATGCAACCACATAACCAAGAATTTTCACTATACCAACTAAATTTAAAATATCGAACTACTTTTTTTGATTCTTTTTTAAAATTATTTAAAATAGGTGTTGGTCTTCCATTTTCAATGATCTCCTTTTTTTCTGCAAAATGATACAAGGAGAATGGCTTTTCAAGTAGTTGATCGATTACACAGCGGCACTCATCCATGTTTAAAAGCAACTACTAACGAGTGAGTACTACTGAGCACAGACCACCCCTTTAAATACTGAGTAACCAAAACAAAAAATGGTAACAAGCGTACATAATAATCGCGGCGGCCCACGCTTTCGCGCTGTAGAATGCAAGTACGCGTCCAGATACGAGCCGGCTCCGACAGTAGCCGACGGACGAGTATGCGTATCCAGAAACGAAAGTGGTAACATCATCACAATATATCCCCTATAGTAGTGCATCTCACTTGTTAAAGAGTTGGCACTAAGTTTGCAGCGCAAGAATGCGTCTGTGTCTGGCCGCTCAACTAACTCGATATGGCGGTAAATTCAAATATAATTTAAAGGCGAAATTTAAATTTCCCGCCAAAATTGTAAATTTTCAGCCGCGGAATGGCGGGAATTTTTAAATATATTCATTCGGCAATAATTATTGAGAAGTATATTGCATGTTCGATTAAACGAGCTGTAAATCCAGGCGCTATTTTTATTTTGATAGCTAAAAATAATACTAATTCTTTTATTATTAGCTATTACAATAAGAGCAGCATTTGGATTAACAACACATTTAAAAGAACATGTAATATACTTTTCAATTTTACCTAAATCACTTATTTTTTACCTATAGAGGTTAGATCTGAAAAAAAATTGGCTCTGGTAAAAAAACAAAAAATTGTATAAAGTATTTTATTTGAAAAATTATAAAACTTATTTAATATATTTTAAAGACGAAGATAACTCTAGCCATATCCATTTTACTGAAAAAAAAAGGAAACTATTAAATGAAATCATTTAGTTATTAAGAGATGTTTGTGATAATACAGTGGCAGCTATCGAATGTTGTACAATACGTTTTGCTAATGTCCAAGTAAAAACTACAAAGAGTTAGCATTAGTGGGAGAAGGAATAGAATACTATGAACGTAGCCAGCCGGCTACGTGGGGATGCATCACACCGTGTGCCTGTTCATATTACACAGCACACAAGGCAACATTCATATTATTCGTTTCCTGATCGAACTAATGCGCTAACTCTTTAGTTTTATTTTCGATTCTAGCCAAGCGTATTGGAAAGTGTTCATTAGCCGATACTGTATATAAATGCTAAAATCAATAAGTGAAATAAAAAAATTTAGTTTAAATGGACATCTACTTCGAAAAAAGTAAATTATTATACTTGAATTTTAAAGGCTGTTGCCACTAAAAAACTATTATCTAGGGCTTGGATGACAGCCATAGGACTCCCTCCTTGAATCGTGTCCATAGGAAAGCATAAGATCATAGTTAAATTATAATATTAAGAGGGTAGGTAATAACTGAAAAATTATTACAAACTTACCTCAAAATTGGCACCTACATTAAAAGAAGGCAAAACGGAAACATAAAATTGTTATACTTGAATTTTAAAGGCTTTTCCCACTGGAAAAGTATTATCTAGGGCGCAGACCCTTGGATGACAGCCATAGATAGCAATCCCTCCTCGATTCCTCTTTTTCTGAGTTTGTTGTACGTTTTGTTTCCCATATTAAATAAGAAAGCACTTAATACAACAACACAAATCACAATAAATATCGCTGAAACAAAATTAATATTAAATTTCATAGAATAAAATATCAAAAAATTATCACTTGTCAACACTGACACTTCACTTATAAAAACTCAACGCTAAAGAATGAAAGATGATTCGAAATAGAAATTATTAACTGGTATCTCTTTCTTTTATAAGTATCTAAACAAAGAGAAGGAGTGGGAGTGAGTAACGCTCCGATCAGATTGTTTTGAATTCGTCGTCAACCAATGAACGTGCCGAAGTCAAAAATCAATAACGATACTAGCGCCATGAGACCTGTGTCTGGCCGCAGCGTAACTCAAAGCCATTTCTTGAATCCCAGTTACATTACTATAGGGGATATATTGTGAACATCATGCAGTCGAGGTCGAGGCGAAGGCTGATTCATTGAGTTAGAAACCACAGACCATACCCTTTAAAGATGGGCCACTCAACAGTGAAAAATTTTACTCATCTTTCAGCGCCATCCGTAGCGGTTGCAAATAGTTGAGTTAAAAAAAAAGAAGATAACTAATAATTGAAAATTTGTTCAAGATTTATTATATAGATGGCGGTAGGGCTCAATGAGCGCGGGTTTTTCAAACTCGGCCTTTCTAATAAACCACTACTAAGTTTTCAAAATTATAATTTTTCGTTCTTTTTTACTTAAAATGATTCAAACATTTTATTCTTCACTCAACATACTTAGATGGATATAATCCATTGGGTTATGTTTTGTGATAGATAAAATTTGAAATATTTTAAGTTAAAAAGAAAACGAAAAATTATAATTTTGGATGGAACAAAAAATACATCTTATTATGAAGTAAAACACGATTATAACCATATATTTTTTATTATTAGAATTAAAATTGCACGAATTCTTATTACAGTACACAATAATAAAGAAATATGAATATAAAACTATTACGAAGTTCACCCATGGTTGTATCCACTAGAAGTTGTAACGAAAGTTCCTGGGGAAAGTTGGCTCTGGCTGCTGTTGGGTGTACTTGTCACTTCCTATTGCAGTGTTTGCTGATTCGTTTTCATGTAAAAAATGAAGAAGAGTATCAGTTAAAAAATATAAAGTTCAATTTTATTATTTTTGTTTTGAGTCAATTTAAGCTGAGCTATTAATTTATTAGCTAGTGAGAATGAATCGGCATTTCTTAAAAATATATCGCAGAAGATTTTTCAATAAAATGAAGGAATTTGAATTTAGTAAGAATGCAACTTTTATTAATTGGAATCAATAAATTGTGAAGATACCTAGGTGAGGTAAGGTCACAGTATATGGAGCAAAAAATAATAAGAGTCGGCACAATATAAAATATACAATTATTGGTATGTTTGAAAAGTACCTCATTTTGAATTCGGAAAAAAATTGTATATAGGTATCTACTATAAAGTATCCATTACATATTGTATAATTCTAAAAAATACTAATAACACTATTTATTTCAATCTTCTTAATATTCACATATTTTATCTAGTTACTGAAATTGTATAGAAAAAGATAAAAGTTAGGTTAAGATTTTTAATTTTTCCTAGAAAACATTAGGTTACCCGCATTATTTTGGAAATTTATTTCACAAATTGGGTACTTTTAAGTAATAATATATGCTCTTAAAATTTGGCAAAGTATTTAAGAATAAAATACAAAAAGAAGTTTTTACTTGTAAAGAAATAAAATTGGAAATGTATTCCTTACCTGCGACTAACTTTATCCTGACAATCTGGATCAGCACAAGGACGAATTCGCACCATAATTATATATATATATGTTTAAAGCTTTAAAAATTATCTTCGAAAAACTAACCTAATAAAACAAATCAACCATTACCATTATTGCCATTAATAGCGTTTTTTTAGCTGTTGAAAGTTTTAAATAACAACTTGCGTACACTTGCGTTACTCTGAACCTGCTCTGAATACACTCTGAATCTGCTCGACGAATGCAACGAGCAAACTTTGTGTAAGTAGCGCCATCTATGGGTGGTGCACAGTACTACAACACGAGTAAGCATTTCCCTATTAAAGATCCCCTAGCCTGTTAGAAACTACAAACGCATAACCCGGACAGTATAGAGCGTATTATTTTCGTGGAGCTAATCTATTTACTGAATTACTATGATATTGCTGTTGGTAAAAAAAAAAATAAAATTATTTTACAGTACCTAGTCATAAACTATTTTCAAGATTTTTAACTGTTACCAATGGTAACAGTGGTTACATGGACGCTTCGCCACTGATAACTTGTTCTAATAATTTCTTGAAAAGAGTCAGTTCAAGGTAGTTTTACATGAAAATAAATATTTAGTTATCAATAAGTTGTACTACGATTGAATGTATATGTGACCATTGCAAGAAAACATTACCAAAAATATACTTCTGCAAACGATCTGGAAATACAAATGTTCGAGGCACCAACCTCTACTTGTCAACAAATGAACATCCCTATACAGCACTCCACCGTCACGAAATCTGGAAATACCAAAAGAAAAATTTAAAGGTCAAATTCCATAGTCAAGAAGAAGTAATCGAATGCATTGTCAATAACCCAAGAACTTGCTGAGGTTCAAATCCTTCGCTGACTCTCTGGATTTGAAACTTCGAGGGGAGGAAATATGTCACCATTCAACCCTAGAATTCTAAGAATAACGCTGATACCTTAGAAACTCAGTTATGTGCCGTATCGGATTACAACACTTGTTCGGTTGTTTTATGATAATGTAAAACCAGATTATTGTTAGCTTTTATGCGATTAACATCGTAGCAATATTTTTTTGTAATTTAAAAGTAAAATAAATTTTTTAAAAAAGACTTTCGGCATTGTGGAGAATTATTTTGCGGATTTTTAATAAAAAAATGTCTTAAAATTCAACGTTGCGATGTATGTACACAATATGCCTTAACACACGAAGACTTAGATATAAGCTCCATGTATTGTTATTATAAAGCATACAAAAAAAGCAAATAAAGATATTTTTGGCAATTTAAAAATGTCAAATAATAGTTTTGTATGTTTAATAACAAAAATTGAAATAATTTTTCATCACAATTTTGAATTATTTATCACTAAATCCGGCGTTTGTAATTTTTTTTTAGATTTAATTAATTCCGGATTACATTTGACGCTCCTTGTCACCGATTTCCATAAATATATGTTATTAAGGGTCGATTCCACCGTTGTGTTAAACGGAGATTAAAATTACATTGTTAATGTAAAAATGTAATTTTAAACTTCGTTTAACACAACGGTGGAATCGGTCCTAAGTTATATTTAAGGCTGCTCATATATTTCACTTTAAAAATATTAATAAAAATTTTAAGACCATCAATAAAAACAAGCTAATTATTTGGCGCAATCTGTGAAGCTTTTTTGTTTTAATACGGTCCTGCCTATCAATACCTTATTTTATTACAAAATTTTTGAATACGCTTTAATCCGACCCTGACTAAGACCCCCGAATGGCGTCGTCAAGGTCAAATTTTCTTAGTTTAATATTTGTATGCGATCAGCGGAGAGTGGGCCTGCCGATTGTTTTTTATGCCGTGTTACGGGTACAACAAGGTATGCAAATGGCATGAAAGTAGATGGGAAAAACCAAAAAGCAAACTAAAACACAGCCTCTTTATGTGACCCAATTTCTTATGTCATTAGTGTCAATTTTATTTTGTCAAGTTGGTTACACTTCCCTTGCATAGAAGTATCAAAATATTTTGCGAAGGCTACCGCCGCGATCCAACTCCCTTAATCTAAGTTGAAAGGTAACGTGCCGATGGATAAATTGTTGCAGGAGTACATGTGGCAACGTTTCCCTATGGGTACAGTAACATATGTGGAAACAAAGACCAATGAAAGAAGTGAGAAATATTTGTAATAAGAACCTTATTGTGAAAAATATTGGGAATACTCCAACATTTACAACAAGGACAAGAAGTTGGGTATTAAATATCATTTTAAGTACTCTGAGCATTAAATATCTAGTTACAAACTGGTGAGTAACGAGTGAACCATCCCTATCTAATCACAATATAATTGTGTTTAAGTTAGAAAGCGACACGGTTGAGACGATCCTTAGTAGGAATCCTAGAAAAACAGACTGGGACAAATACAAGATCACTCTAAAATAAAATTTAGAACTTATCCAGACTAACCAGGGGCCCGGACACCCACTAGCTCTGGAAAGCGATCTAGAAAACTGAATGAGGCATTACTTGAGGCATATAAATCAAGCTGTCCCATTTAACCAAATAGAACTAGTAGGGACGTTCCTTCGAGGAACATTCATCCGTCAAACTTAAAATCCAAAGTGCGGAAACTACACAAAGGCAGTTACCACCTACAATAGAAATAAAAAAAAAACTAAACGTAACAGCTCCAAGAAAGTTTACGAGGAGATTAATTCTACACTTGCGACAGCAAGACTGCACAAGGCTCTGAAAAAGGGAGAGTGGATACAGTTATGGCTCTGAAGGAACCAAATGAAACAATCACGAAAAGTGAGGAGAAAACAGATCACCTCTTACTCGAAACTCACTTTTCTGTGATCACACCTTTTTTTAATAAGGGACACGAGTAAGGTACGCAGTTAAAGTATCCAGGAATATTTCCTGCCCTGCTTCAGCGGGCACAAGAGGAATTACTAATCACACATAATCCGGAGCAGTCTGGACCTGGGATATATACCAGAATCATGGAGAGGGATCAGAATCACCTTTATTCTAAAAGTAGGGAATAAGGATACCAGACATCCTAAATCCTTCCGACCAATCAGCATCACATCTTTGTATTAGAAACAATGGAGAAGGCTGTTGATAATTACATCAGAACAAAAATCCTGGAAATGGTGAAACTCCAGCAAAGCCATCACGCGTACCGGGCAGGAAGATCTACAGAAACCGCTCTGGTACAGCTGAATAATGAAATCCAGGATGCATTGACAAACAAAGAAATGGTCTTGTGGGCCTTCTAAGACATAAAAAGAGCATTCAACAACACGCCACACGAATCTGCTAAAGGAGCACTCGCATACAGAGGAGTATATAGCACCACATACAGATGGGTGGCTCAGCTGCTATCTACGAGAACTGCAGAGATAAATAGGACAGGACACCATCTTCATCTGCACAAGCAGAGAATGTTTAAAAGAAGGCGTTCTATCCCCACTAAAGTAAAGCCTAACTTCTATGTAGATTGACTGACCTCGGCTACTCTGTCAAGCTTATGCCGACGACATAGTCATATTTGGAAGTTTGGAAATATCCTGTGTGATATAGTCCAAAACAAACAAGAATACACCAAAATATGGTGCGGGACTTAGTATAAACCCCACTAAAACAACACTACAGTAGCCTTTTCAAGAAAAAGGAATATCAATCTTATAAACGTAAAATTAGACGGAATAGATATAGAATGATAAAAAGAAGTAAAATATTTAGGCCTAAACCTGGACAACAAACTTCTCTGAAATATAGATGAGAAGAAAGTAGTAAATAAGGTCATAAAAGCCCTAATAGTATGCAGAAACGTTGTGGGTAAAAGAAGAGGATGTAACCCAATCACATTACGATGGATGTATACAACAGTAGTGAGACCAACCATCACTTATGGCGCTGTAGCCTAGAGTAACAGAACTAGTTTAGCTACTACCGGAGATAATATCTTAAAAATACAAAGACTAGCCTTTGTTTGCATCATCGACAGGTGCAATGAGAACCTGTCCTACATCCGCATTGTAGACGATTGTAAACCTTACCCCTCTACATTTATACAAAAAAGGACAAGATATATAATGAAGTAATCAGATGAAAGTCTAATAGCTTCATAACTGAAGATACTTGGTATATACCCCAGGATGAAATGATAAAGTAGTCTTATGGAAAACTTAAAAACCAGAGAGCTGGGCTGCAAGAAAGAATTGAGTCAAGTATCCATCGTCCTTGAGACCGAAAGACACGCCATTTAGTGGTATAAGGTTGGTTCCAAAACCGTAAAAGGAACTGAAATAGAAGGGTATGGGTCTAGAACTAGGCACACTGAAAATTTGGGTAAATATCCAAACATCTTCCAGGCGAAAATTCACGCCATTGAGAAGTGTATCCGATTCAACATCGAGAGAAACTATCGCAGACAAGAGATTATTTTCATATCCGATAGCCAAGTAGATTTAATTATAGGGCATTTTTTAATTTTCAAATTTTACTTTTCTATTTTTTATTAAAAAAATAGTGTTAAATGTTGTTCAGAGGTTTGGCAACACTCTGTATATATCTTGCCTGCATAGTTAACTTAGGAAAAAAAATGTATCCAAAAATTATTTTGTTTTTTTTTTTATTTAATTCTACTCAAACCAACTACATTATCTGGATTCAGTCATAAGTGAACGCATACTTTTCTCATTTAATAGGTCACCTGTAAACAAAGAAGGTGAAGGTGAAATAAACAAGAATCTATATTTCTCAATAAAATGTATTTTGTTCTATAATTTTTATATTATCATTGAAAATGTCATTTCACTCTCCTGGCTCACCTAAAAATAAAAAATGTATAAGAAATTGAAAAAAAATATATATATAAAAGAGTTTTACAAATTGGTATATTCATTCGAGATTAATTTGAATTAAAGCACTGAGCTCTTATGTAATAAGCACAAAAATGGTCTGGAGATGCCTAGAAAACTGAATGAGCTAGGCGAGGAAAGTACAGTTACTGTCACTTGGGTCCTGGGACATAACAGGGTAAAGGGTAAGAAGATTACAAATAGTCTCGCAATGAAGATAGTGAGTGAAGATTCTGTGAGTAGGAGAATAAAACCTTTATTCACATTCTGACTGAATGTGTAGCACTCCAGAATCCAAGAGCATACCAAATAGAAGAGGTAGATCTACCTAACTTGAAGCCACTACAAATCCTACACTTCCTTAAGAAGATTGGAAGGGTCGTTATAGGCATCGAGACTATTTCCTTGATGCATTAGCTACAGAAGGATGGTACACAATAGAGCTTTTAAGACTCAATGCATTAATACCCAACACAACATAATTTGGAGATGCAAAATAAATTACATTTTTTACCAATAGTCCCCCTCATCTGATTGCAAAAAGTCGTATTTACCTTTTTATCAAAGGTAATAGGTACCACGAGTCCCCCAAATATGTATTAGATAAAATTTAAAAGATTATTTTTTAAATCATTTTGTATGAAAACGATACAATAAACAGTTTCTTGAATAAGATTAAATAGTGCCGCGTTAGCATTAAGATTTAACTTATAGGAGCAATATGCATGAAGCTTTATAGACTCCAAGCCCATCGAGAATATTTATGGGGTCATTGGACCCAGCATGAATTACTTATAAATCAATACTCTCATGTGTAACAACAATTTTAGAAACAAGCCCGTCAATTCTTGTTGGTACAGATTAGTACATACATAAGCTAAACCTACCACCAGAGGGGGTAGTTTTCGGCAAAATATTTTTGTATGGCATTTCTAAAGTAAGTAGGTAATGGAAAAATAATGACCTAAGACCTAATGCGATAACACTTTTAGTGGCTGACATTATAGAAATTTGCAATATCTGTCTATTATTTCAATAATAAACTAAAACTAATTACACTTCTGTAGGGCGTCCCTTGATTCCTACTCCTGGGATTTTATTATCGTTCGTCCAACAGAGTATTATGGTTATTTTTATGCAGAATTTTTTTGAATTTAATAATATTTTTTTAGGTTTAAGACATTTTCATAGAAAAACAGTTCATGGAGAAACGACAAGGTTGCAATTATGGCGAAAAAAACGTGATACGACATAATTAGCATTAAAATGAAAATTAGGCATTCATATTTCTTTATTCCAAAATTGACTAACATAAAGCTCGTGGAATACGCTTAATGAAGATGATTCACTGATTCTCTAAAGTATAGTCAGAAACTTACCTTTCAGCCCAATCATTCCTGCTTCTCCATAGTCTCCTCTCCTTCCTGCTATACCGGGTAAGCCTGGAGAGCCTGGCTCACCAGTTTCTCCTTTCCGTCCTGGTAATCCTGGAGGTCCTACCAATATACCTTTTTGACCTAATGATTAATCTTTTTTATTCTATTATAAATACAAGTTTATGAGTGGGGAAGGGTGGGCTACCATGAGACAAACGTGATAATTTTGGAATTAAGCACTAATTAAAGATCTCCGTCCTGTAATTTTTCACAACTTGTTGTAAACAGCGTGTTTTTATGTTAGGTTTGTATCGGGTAAAGTTGCTTTTAAAATCTGGTGGGTTTTTACTGAATTCTGGCATAATATAAATATTGTCGTGCGAGCCGTTTTCATCTAGTGCGGTCCTGCTCAGTTCCGTTATCTATAGTCGATGTGGAGACGTTCAGGCACCTTCATGATATTTCTGGAAGATTACCGAATGCAGCGAAGACGGCAATACTCTTGCATTATATATCCCATATAGCACACGACATCTGAAAGACGTCTTTTTTGTGTCTTGGTTTGGTTTCAATGTCCTAGGACGTAATTAAGCCATAATTCAGACGTATTAATGTGAGAGCTCAAAGACGTTTTTAAGACGTCTTGCCAAATCTATGTAATAATGTGAAAACCTTCATAGTGAAAACTTAAAGATGTCTTAACATGTCTTTCAGTCGGACGGAAACTTAAATAATTCAAATCTAAAAGAAGAATCAAATGAAGTGAAGTTTGTCGTTTAACTTAACACTACATTCAAGCCCAATTACATAATTTGATTTTCTTTTACTATACGGAGAATGGTCGCACTGCGCAGCTTTCTGAGTGCCTTTTAAAAGGAGATAGAAAACTCCGCCATTTTGAACCCTTATTACGTGTTGCCTACATCTTGGCGCAATATTTTTAATAGGTACGTTTTAATCATCCGCTTCTGCTTCGGAATTGTCGGTTTTCTTGTTTTAATCTGACAGGTTAAAACGACTAAACCGACAATTCCGGAAGCAGAAGCAGATGATTAAACCGCACCTGATATTTTGCTTGCTGCTGTCAGTGTCAGTGAATATTATTTTTGAAGTCACAGTTTATTGCTAAAGAATCAGTTAGCTCACTCGGACCAGTTGAAAGTTCCAAAATAACATCCACTCCAGGGATACAAATTCAGGATACGCGGAAGTCTGCTGTTTTATTATAGGTGGTTGTCATATATTGTATTATCCGAGTTGCACAGTGTATAAACTGAAACATTGAGATCAAAAGTGCCGACGCAGAGTGAGCGATCTGATTCTTTAGCTGTAAACTGTGTCACAGGGTTCAAAATGGCCACGATCTATGTTGGGCGTGTCGGACCTCTCTCTTGCCTCGTATACCCAAGCCAAAAATTTCTATGGCCCAAGTTTATTGTGGATTATTGTTTATTTTATTGCGTAGGTACGCGCTTATAGCCGCCAAAAGTGTCATTGGGCTGTTTTGTGTTTGTGTTTAGTCTCTTTTTACTTAAATAATATGGGACTAACTTCTGCAAAGTATAACTTGTGACTATAATGCTCTTACTTAAATTTCTTTTTAAGAGCGACTATACAAAGGCAACTGCAAATCAAAAAGAAAGAGAAAAATCAATCCAGTTATGGCTAAAGAGGAGTGATCGAATGCGCTACAAAGAAAATAACTCTTAGTGGCCTGTGATTAATAGATATTTTATCAATAAATATTTTTAATTTTATTTTTTGCATTCTTTATAACCTGCAAGGCTATTCTACTAATTTTAATAACCAAGATGCACGATGGGACCCATTTTTAAATTCTTTTATATTATTATAGACAGGTTATAGAATTAGTAGAATAAAAATGATAAATGTTTTATTTATGGCTTATTTAAGTCTAACCAGACCATTATAAGCCATTAATAAGACATCTTAAAGACGTATAATTTATGGCTTCACAAGACCATTATAAGCTTTTAATAAGTCTTATTTATGGCTTATTTAAAGCTTCACAAGACCATTATAAGCCATTAATAAGACGTCTTAAAGACGTCTTATTTATGGCTTATTTGAGGCTTCACATGACCATTATAAGCTATTAATAAGTTGTTTTAAAGACGTCTTATTTATGGCTTATTTAAGGCTTTACAAGATTATTATAAGCTATTAATAAGTCGTCTTAAAGACGTCTAATTTATGGATTATTTAAGGATTCACAAGACCATTATAAGCTATTAGTAAGTCCTCTTAAAGACGTCTTATTTATGGCTAATTTTAAGCTCTAGAGACCAAAATAAGCCATTATTAAGACGTCTTAAAGACGTCCCCTTTTGTAACATCAGACGTCTTAAAGACGTTTCATATGTCTTATGCTAGACGTCTTTAAGACGACTTTGTGCTATCTGGGACCTCGTACCTATGAGAACTAGTGCGATGCGCAGTGTTTTTATATAAATATACGAATTTTACCATTTGAGAAGTGTATTCAGTTTAATATCGAGATAAACTCTCGTAGGCAAGAGATTATCATCATGTCCGATAGCCAAGAAGCCATCGAAACGCTAAGCTCTGGCGTAATCGGCTCGAAAATGGTTTGGAGATTCCTAGAAAAACTGAATGAGCTAGGCGAAGAAAATACAGTTCCCCTTACTTGGGTCCCGGGACTAAACGAAGTAAAAGGTAACGAGATTGCAGATAGTCTCGCAAAGGCAGAGGCTCAAACACCCTTTGTGCGACCTGAGCTGCTCTGCGGTATCAGCAGTAAAACAATATTAGGAGAGATTAAAAAAGAATTTAGCAGTAGAAGAACCGATTATTAGAACAATCTTTTGGGGCTGAAACAGGCTAAGATACTTCAGGGTGAAAATATAACCAGGAAAGATCGGAAGCCTATATCTACCAGAGCAAGAAAAGGGTCCGCATTGTAACAGGGATCCTTACCAGGCATTGTCGACTCAAAGGACACCTTAGTAATCTGAGAGTAGTAGTGAGTGCAGATTCTGTAAGGAGGAGGATGAAACGTTTCTGACCGAATCTGTAGCACTCCAGAATCAAAAGACACTAAGTATACCTAGGAGCATATCAAATAGAAGAGGGAGTTTTACCTAATTTGAAGCCACTCCAAATCATACACTTCCTTGAGAAGATAGGATTAAACGGGTCGTTATAGGCATCAAGATATTTCCTTGCTGAAGTAGCGACAGAAAGGGGTACAATAGATATTTTATATCGTAGTGTATTAACATAACGGTAACAAACGGTATTGTCTACTAATATGTGCATAGACATAAAAAAGCTCAACCTTCATACTATAACGTAAGTCTGGCGGTTGCTGGCTTTTAGTCTATTAAGAGTGGCAGCATTATAAAAAAAATATAGTCTACTTTCACATAGTCGGAGTGTGGCTGGAGTGAATAAAAATAAAATAAACTTTATGAGAAATGCATTGAATTTTAAGAACTTTGACATTTAAAGTAGATAAAGTAGCATTCTAAAAATCAGTAGAGTTCTACGTTAAAAGAAATTATCCAAGAAAATCAAAACCGAAAGTCGGCATACCATAATAGATACAACTTTCAGAAATAGCAATATTGAAACCCAGTTATCACGAATAACAAAAAAAATTCTTTAAAAATAAGATATATTTATTATACGAGCAAACTTCTACTCAGTGAAGAGTTTCCTTGTAATGCAGCGCCCTCTAACTTTTATAAATCTCAAAAAAATATAATATAACATACCTGCTACTACTGTAGAACAAATTTTCTCTATTTGTTGTTTTTGTTCATCCGTGAAACTGTGGGCTTCCTAAAATAAATATTTTTGACATAATATATTTGGAATTTGTAATATCTTATGAAATTTATTAAAAAAAATTTTTACCCAGATGAGGCAACCAAGCAAAAATGTTAAAAATATAAGTGCAGTCTTCATCTTTAATTAATTATTATAAGATAATTACAATGTTTTCCAAATTTTATAAACTAGAAATTTTTATCAGTTTTCATAAATATTTTTGATCCTGAAATCAATATTGATAACCCTTTACTAATTAATTTGTTTTTGTTTAAATGTACGTTCCTTTCACACGAATTTATAGGGAATATATTATATAAGGGGCCGATGGTACGAGACAGGAACAATGTTAAAGTTCGCTAAAAAACCAGAACAAAAATTAAGTTATATAGGATGATTCATAACTATTGGGACTTAGACTAAGGGCAGGTTATTTGGACCAAAATATGGCGATAGGGCCAAATATACTTCAATATTGCTGTGGAATAAGACACAGGGCGTTAAATTATCGTGTTTAAACAAAAGTACCAATATTACGTAGAAATTATGTTTACATCATAATTTCTAATCAAAAGCACTAAAAAGTTTCGTCAAAAAAAGCTACCACTTAATTTCATCATCAGGAATCATTCACGTGGCGCCTGTATCTGATTCCACAGCAATATTTTATGGAGGTATATTTGGTCCTATCGTTATATTTTGGTCCAAATAACCTGCCCGTAGCCTATGTCCCAATAGTTATGAATCACTCTCTATAAATCGCTATATTACTTCTCAAAAACTTCTCTTTAAAATCTATACTCTATTTCACCCGAATAAACCAATATTTAAAACAATTTCTACTCTGAGCGAGGTAGGTACCACCGTAGCAAGCAATTTAAATGCTTCTTTAGGCGACGAAAAAAGCTCGCCACACATTTGATTTTTGATGTGTCGGAATAAAAAGAAGCTATTGGGAGATAAATCTGGCAAATATGTGCAATAAGTCATTAATTGAGGTTGTTATTGGTCAAAAACTTGACAGGTCGTGTGAGCGCTCGCCCATTATGTCATTATGAAGAATCCGCAGAACAAAGTAATGTATGTCACTCAGCATTAACTGTTTCTTTATCCTCTAATGTAAGATACATAGGAGGAACATCTAAAAATTTAAAAAGAAGTTAAATATTGTCACGTTATACGTGTTTTGTTATAAAGATTGTTACAATTTACGTGTTTCAAATAATTATGGGACTATCTATGTCCCGGGGGTTAAATAACAAAATATATGAATTTGGGCCTCAATCACATGAACACTATTTAGCCTTAAACTTGGCTTTGTAGCCCTTAACTGTATAAGGGTTCTGCTCCTGCTGTAAGAACCTAACACGTCTTCAAACAAGTGCTGAAGAAAACACAGTGTTCTCAAAACAAGTATAATGTAATTACAACGATTATATAAAATGTCGACATACACAAATACAGGCTCAATATAATAATAAGTACACATAAAACGTAGACTTACCAACTCATCAATATTTGGGGCACACGTCCCAACTCTTGCCCGACTAATAAAACGCAATTTTTCAAAATACAAAATAAAGACTTTTAAATTAGGCTATGAAGATCATGAACTGGAGCTGCTACTGGGATTCTCCTACAAGGGGGACCTCCTATGGCGAGGATCCGTTCCCTGTGAAAAAAAGCCCCGTGCATCCCATAGACATTACCTTTATAACTTTCTCATAGTTTATTATTATTAAAACTAATGTTTAATAATTATTAAATAACCAACCTTGCACATTATTGCTACTTAAAACAAATTGTTGACATAATTAAACAAAGTTTTATGTACAGGATGTTATTTAAATAATCAATTAAAATTAGGAAAAATATGAATTTATACGAATCGTGACAATATCTCGGAATCTTTCTTGGTAACAAGCTTAGCTTCTACAACCATATAGAAAAAAGAACAGAAAACGTTGTTAGGGCACTATGGGGCTGTCTATGGATGGTAGTGAGCACATGGAGCTCAATCCAAGTTTGATGCATGGGCTTTAGTACCCGTTGTAACCTACTCATCAGTCATATGGAGTTAGTTTTTATTGACCATCCGTTTATCATGAATAACAGACTTTCTTACTTGTCTTGTTCATGCCCTATATTATTTGAACTTTTTTGAAGAGGAGAGTGTACTTAACTTGAAAATACCGAAAGTACAGCTATCTGTTATTGTAGTAACCCCTTGATCCAAACGTTTATTTAAAACTTAGCGTGCTATTTAGCGCAGCGACCGAAGAATGTTTTCGCGCATTTCGCTCAAAATTTTAAAAACAGAAACATATAGCTTTAAAACTCATCTTTTTAATAATAGTGTTTCGGGTCGCAATAAAAGCTTGGAGGGCCACATGTTGAGTATGGCTAGTCTAAACTAACTGAATCATTCCATAACTGTTTACTGGTTTACGAGATAAAGTTGATTGCTGTTAAGTTTCAGGCTCACATGAATGTATCCAAAAGATTGGTCATGGTCACCTGTTACGATGTTATATACAGACTTTGAACGACCAGATTCAAATTTTTTCGTCGAACTACTAGACACGTGTCTATTTCTATTCTTCTATCAAATTGGTCAAAGCTTCCTGCTATGCATGTGAATATGCAAAATGGTATTTGTATCTCCGCAATGTCCTAGGATGTCGTATACTTCAATAGTCATATTCCGATCTAATAAAATCATTTCACGCACAGCATCGATTTGGACGATGTGGACAGTACACTAAGAAAAATCTTGACAGCCTTTGCCACGGAGTGTTAGGTAAGTGTGATCTTCACCTCTCACAAATAATGTTACTTTAGTGTTATATCCCTTTTTTACAGCTATAGAATATAACAGGAAATTAAATACATAATTTTGTTGTCAAAAGCCATTTTGTTGCGATTTTTTTAAAATTACAATAATATATTTTTTGTTTCAGGTCAAGAGACAATGCATTGTAGACTTTCAGTCCAATATAAACATAGTTTCGTTGAACTAGAGTGATTCTACATTTGGGTAGTGTCATATTCTGATTTATACTAAATCTTGTGTTATACTGACGAGTTCCTAGATTTATTTCTCTTGTTTTGATTGCGTGTAGCCACGATTGTTTATAAAATAAGTTTCTGATAGACAAAATGTTACAATGTTGAAAAAGATTCTCAGTCGGGTATCGAAAATCTAATTTAAAGATTAATTTTAATATTCGTTTCTGAATTATTTCTAATGGTCTCAAGGTTGTTGCACAAGCTACTCCCCAACTTATAATACCATAAGTTAATGAAGATTGCACTAAAGCATAATAGGTTGAAATCAGTTCGGATTCGCGCATTATCTTCGATATCGTTTTGAATATAGGTATATAATAATGATTATAGTTTTTTAATCATGTTGTTAATTTGGATATTCTACTTCAAGCAGCCGTCGATTGTTATTCCTAAATATTTGGCACTAGATGACTTTGTTAAAGACAGTGAGTCAGTTACTATAGGGTTTAAGCTACTAAGATCATTCTTAAAGTGTGAAAATGGTAGATAAATGGTTTTTTCTAAGTTGATAGTTAACAGATTTTCATCAAACCAATGTATTACTTTTTTAAGTCGGTTTTCAACCGAATTTCGACTTCCACCCACGTGCTACCTTCAACAATTAGTACAGTGTCATCAGCAAAAGAGATCACTGTGCCTTTTGTTTTTAAGGAGAGTAATTCATTCAAATATAAGATGAATAAGATAGGTTTTAGCACTGTTCCCTTTGGGACACCATATGTGATTTCTTTGGTTGTACTCCGTTGACCATTTACCTCTACCAATTGCATCCTATTAGCAAGAGCCTTTTAATAGCGTATGTGCATTCTCTTGGATTCCAATATTATAAAGTCTTGACAAAAGCCTTTGGTGGCTTATAGTATCGAATGCTTTCGCCAAGTCGATAAATATACATGCACACTTCTTACTCTCACCTGGCTTTCGGAATTTTTTTAGTAACACAAGCAATGGCATCATTTTGTTGATTTTTGTTCTCTAAATCCGAATTGCATGTTACTTAACAAATTATTTTTTTCAACAAAATTGGTAATTCTAGTTTTAAATGATTTTTCAAATATTTTTGCCACATTTGACTTATAAGCCTATAATTTTCAACTTTGGTTTTTTCCCCTTTTTTAAATATAGGTTTAATAACAGCTACTTTAAACTGTGACGGGCAGATACCCTGCTCAATCATTAAATTAATTAAATAAGTAAGAGGGGATGATATTTGATTTATTACTTCTTTAAGCAATTTTACGGTTATTCCATCTATCCCTGGAGATACACTTGTTTTTAAGGAGGATATGTTCTCTTTAATTTATAGTTCTGTGACCGGCTTTAGGAAAATTGTATTTTTATTGTATACCGTGGCGCAGTCAGTGAAAGCTTCCTTTTTATTATCAGTTATATGTTTTGCCAGGCTTTTTCTTACGTGTATGAATAGTCTATCTCTTTCTTTCATGGAATGGATTATTCCGTCAGTTATCCACTTTTTTTTTTTGGGTTTAATTTATATAAACTTATTTGTAGCCAATTCAAAATTATTAGTTTGGAATACTTCAGCAAAAGACTTATCATTTAAAGAAGTTCTTAGTTTATTATAATTAATGTTATTTTTAGTTACAAAATTAGGTTTGATTTTTATTTCTTTTTTATTTATTAATGGATTATTAATTTGAAGAATTGTAGGGCTGTGATCTATGATTTTTGTATTATGACTGGGATTAAAAGATTAGAGTCAATAAAATTACTCTTAAAAAAGATGTGATCTAAGCAACTTTTCGAGTTTTTTTCAATTCTGGTATAATCATTGATAGTAGACTTAAATCCTAATTCGTATAAAACATTTAGATATTCGTTTGCTTCTTCTGATGGGGTTAATATGTCGATATTTATGTCACCTACAATTACTTCTGTATCTTTTTGTAAATAGTTAGCTAATGAATTTATAAAGTCCTCAGTTTTAATATCATGAGGTTTATAAATACATGTAATTCCCATGGTTTTACTTTCAATATTTAAAAATACTCGTATACATTTAATGCCAGCAATATCGATAATGTGTGTCTCAAAATTATAATCATTATTAATATAAACTAAGACCCCGTCAGTAATGTTGACTATACCTTCGTTGTAGATTAAATTATAATTTTTCAAATTAATTAATTGAGGATTTTCTAATATTCTTGTCTCCGTTAATAATATAATATCAAAAAATGAATTGTATTGATCTAACAAAATTTCTAAAGGATTGTAATTTTTCCCAACACTTCTGATATTGGTGTGGAAAATTGAAAATTAGTTTGAATTATGTCTCAAATAATTTTTGGATACATCAACAGTGTCAGCTACTAAGGTAGTAATCTCAGACAAATTGAACTCTCTTATATAAGGATCCATATTAACATTACACAATCTAAACCTAGAAAAATCTAATTTTAAATACTAATTTTAAATACTAATTTTAAATACTAATTTTAAATACTAATTTTAAATACTAATTTTAAATACTAATTTTAAATACTAATTTTAAATACTAATTTTAAATACTAATTTTAAATACTAATTTTAAATACGAATTTTAAATACTAATTTTAAATACTAATTTTAAATACTAATTTTAAATACTAATTTTAAATACTAATTTTAAATACTAATTTTAAATAATAATTTTAAATACTAATTTTAAATACTAATTTTAAATACTAATTTTAAATACTAATTTTAAATACTAATTTTAAATACTAATTTTAAATACTATTTTTAAATACTTATTTTAAATACTAATTTTAAATACTACTTTTAAATACTACTTTTAAATACTAATTTTAAATACTAAAGAGTTTATGTATATGTATATGTTTATGATATAAGTAAGCAAGGCAATTTCAAAAAAATAAAATAGAAAAATTAACAGTTTATAACACAGAAAGATAAATATATAGTGTTATTTGTTTAGAAAACGTTTCGGTCTTGTGTTAGTAATAGACGATGAAGAGTTAGTACGGGATTTGTGTGTTTTTTCTTTTCTGTCTTCTTTATCTTTTGTTTCTTCCTTCGTTCCACGTTCGTTTACATTACTTGTATTACCTTGTTCGATAGTTAGACCTTCTTTAACTTTTGTAGTATCTACTAATATTCTTTCTTCCATTCCATTATCATTATTTTCAGTGCTTAGGTTTATATTGGATTCCGTGATTGGGGTTTTCAGTTTAGACAATTCTATATTATCCTCAAAAAATGTGTGATTTGGTACAGGTGTATTAGGAGCACTATGAGGTTTGATCGTGTTCTTGATAGGAGAGATATTTGAATTGGTTTATGCGGGAAGATCTAACTTCTTTAAGTCTTCTACGGTGTAGACATTATCATTAATAATATTTTTCGTTAAAACAGACGAGTGTGTACGACCTTTGCGAAGCGTCTTCAAACTTTGGTTTTCCACGCTTGAATTTTACGAAACATTTATAAACCATAGTTTTGCTTCACCCTTAATAACGAAAATGATTGATTTAAAATCAAACTATCAACGGAATTATAGGTTAATGAACAGCGAATGTAAATAGTATGCATTAGGGCTAATAAGCACGCCAATGAGCTATTATGAACTATATGAAACAAATAGGGTTATCAAAAATACCAAAATAAGTTGTTATCTTAGGAACACATGAATCAGAAAGTTATAAATTGAAGAATATTAAAAGGTATTGATTATTCAATTGAAAATGAATACAAAAATTATATTATTGGTCTTAGTGGTAATTTGTCTTGCTACTGTAAGTATTTTGGAAGCTTTTGTATAACGGTTTTCGTTAAATTGTAATTTATTATTTATTAACCAATTTGGTTTGTACTTAAGAAAGAATAAAAAAAATTCTCTTAAAAGAAAGAATAAATAAATAGTATATTATACACAAAGGGACTGAAGTGGCATTTTTCACCCTGTGGCGAGACAAATCGTCGCTATTTTATGCACTTTATAAAAAGAAAAACAAACAAAAATTTTGAAATATATAAAAAAACCACTTAATCCCTGGTGATTAGATGTGCCATTAAGTCCTTAGGGATTAAAAGTAAATTTTTAATCCATCCAACCTAAAAATAGGGACTAAAATTATACTTTTACGCCCTAAAATGCATAAAAAAACAAATAAATACTCTGCTATATGAACCATCCCTTATATTATCATTTACATATTTTTTAATACACCACAACATACTGCATTTAATTTTTTTTCTTATTTCTATAATTATTTTAGGTAGCTTTTGGGTTTACAGATGAGGAAGAACAGGAAATAAAAAGCATTTGTTCCCGAGTAGGTATGTATAAAATCTAAACGATATGGAATGTTAAATTAAATACTGTGTGTCCCAATGAAAAGTAGCCCATTTCAAGAGCATATAACAAATCGTAGAAACGTGCGGTTTTTGCTGATATGTGTTATTTAGCTATAAGTTTTGCTTCAGTGACACAGAAATTATGTATTACCTATACAGGGTGTTTTTTAAAAATCTTCTGTTTTAAATTCACCGTAACCAAATTTTATCAAATGGAAACGGGCTACTTTTCATTGGGACACCCTGTATTATGTTTACGGTTGCCAAACTATTTATAGTAAACTTAACTTTTTGTGGATTTCTAAAGTAAATTTCTTTGGTACAGGTTTTTGGGCAATAGAAAACCACTAGATATACCAATCTTGTGTAAAAGTTCAATAATGTCAATATCCTCTTTGTTACAAGACATATTAAAAAAATGTATTAACAAAACCATGGAATGGTTTGAGGACCACATTTTAAAATAACACAGATATACATGGTGTTGCATAACCCAGATTCCAACCAAATGTGTTTTTTTAACCGAAATACCAGTATATTATTTTAGATTTGGATTACTTTTACTTTTTCCAGTCTTTTAATATACCTACCTAATGGTTTTTCAAAGTACTATAAAAGAAATTGTTTTTACTTCCCTCTATATAAAAGGGAAGTATTGTAATCGTGAAAAAGTCACCTTCCGAGATTATTTCAGATATTCACGTTTCAGGGTCCCTAGATTACGAAAAACAAGTTTCCCCATTATGTCGGTCTGTCTGTCTGTCGTCTGTCTGTCTTTTGGCGCGATAGCTCAAAAACGGCTGTATAGAAAAATTAAAATTTATGTAAGCAGATAAGGTTCTTTTCTGGCTCAAACCCAGTTATACTTCTGATCAGTTATATACAGAGTGAGCAGTTTTTAAAATAAAAATTATTTTTAAAAGTCGGCAGATTTCGACTAAAATAAGTATTTAAAAATTCAAAATGGCGGTAAAAGGAATCGTATTTAATCAAAAAAGGTACCACTTGAATGGAAATAATAAAAATTGTCCTTTTGGTTTGTGTAACTGGACCATTTTAAAAGCAACCAATTATCATTTTTCAATAACGGTGATCGTGACGAAGAATACCGAGTGGACACGAAGTGAGAATTCGGGTGGGATCTATAGGAACATCGATAGAGAGAGAAATGTGAAAGAGGGTTTTTGGTTTGGTAGTTTTAATTTTAATTTATTAAAATTTAAATGCTTATGAGTTCCCTGCTTTTACAATTTCCATATCGAGGGAAATTCTGGGTAAAATAATTTACCGCTTTTTTTATTCCATGGTTATTTTTATACATGGTAACTCAAGACTCGGACTCTTGATTTTCATGTTTTACTTAAGTGGGTCACCTTATTTATTGTATTCCCAGTAGAATCCTCTTTAATAAGCCTTCCTTTTTTATTAAGCATTCCCTATACCTTTAGTTAATATTTATCGACATTTTTTAACATTAAATAAAAATTCTAGGTGTATAATTTAAATTATTTTTAAATTTTTGGCTTTTCTGAAAACATATTTATTTAAAAAAATCTAATAGTTTTGACTCTACAGGTTGAGGCATAACCGGTGACCCACTTTGTATAGTACCAAAGTAACAAAATCATTCCCAAATGAAGTAATTTTTATTAAAAAAATATATGACAAGCGCAGGCCTCAGGTCTACAAAGAGAAGAAAACAATGGTGTTGATACAGTAAATATGAAGAAATACTATACAGTGAGCATCATAAGGCTTACCCCCCCTAACTAACTCGTTACTGGGGTCTTAATAGGAAAATTTTTGCATGATTTACCCTTAATTTCATCCCTTACTGGAGGGTAGCAACCCTTTCGAAAAATTTAAATGGCATGGGGTGGTGAGTGATAGCTCATTTGAAAGAGGGTTTTATTCTCTATTCAACCGTGCAAAAATTTTTGAAATTTGCTTCATTACGTGTTGATTTATTAATGTTTAAAAATAATAAAACCTCACAAAATAGGAAAGCAACTAGACTAACAGTGACCTTCTAATGGCAAAAAGTCTTACTTCACGTCTGAACCAAAACCGAAATCATGCAGGGCCGAATTTTAATTCTAAGGATGAGTGCGTTACGTTAATTTCCGTTATTCTGAAACAACAATTAGTCGAGAATTAATGAAGCAAATTTCAAATTTTTTTACACGGTTGAATAGAGAATAAAACCCTCTTTCAAATGAGCTATCACTCACCACCCCATGCCATTTAAATATTTCGAAAAGGTTGCTCCCCTCCAGTAAGGGATGAAATTAAGGGTAAACTATTCATACAAAAATGTACATTGTAGAAATCAAAAATCGACGTGTCTCGGTGATTTTCCTAACAAGACTCCAGTAACGAGTTAGATAGGGGGGGGGTAAGACTTATGGTGCTCACTGTATACCTAAAATATAGTGCAATGGAAGATGGAATGAAGGAAGTAACAAAGTATTGATATGGGTAAAAGAAACAAGAACATAATAAATATCTTAAGTGAACAATATTAACTATAAAATAGAAAATTGGTAAAAATAACATTTAGACAAATTATGGACCAAGTATGTGATATCTAAAAATGAGTCGATATTGGCTGTCACATGTAGGGATTCGGCGCAATGTGTCGTTCGAAAGACTCATTGAAATGAGAGTTGACAGCAAGGGCGTAGATAAGGGGGATAATGGGGGTAATTCCCCCCCCCCCAAGCCATAGTCAACATCAATATTTTTTTAAACATTATATTAAACAAAAATAGAGAGATAAAATAAATACAATAAAACAAAGAGTTTCTCAAACAGTTTCATAAAATAGTAATATTCCTGCAAATTGAAAATTAAAATTTATATACAGGGTCCCATTAGTTCGTAATTGTTCAATATTTCAATTTGCGTTATTGATAAGTAAACAAGTTTTAATAAAAGTTATATGGATTTGAAAAATACATATTTTAAAAATATTTTTGGATATACAGGGTGTTGCGTTTTTGCCTGACAAATAAAAATGTATGTTTTTAAATAGAACACCCTATATATTTTTTTTTTAGAATTGCTTCGGAATACTGTATTTAACCCTAGAATGTTTTTAAAAAATATTAGTGTTACCAAACAATTTATTTATTTTTAATTAGAGAATGATGCAGACCCCAAATTAAATCATCATAATTTAGGTAGGTTTATATTAATTTCAAAATTGTTTTAAAAGGAGACATAAAATACTAAGCTAACGAATAAATGTGATACAACTAGTTTATTCTATACATAGTGTTTTGAAACATGTCTAAAATATGGCTAATTTTAAGTTCAATTAACTCATTTTTTTTCAAACGCAACACACTGTATATTATCTTGGCATAAAATTCCCTATAAATTTGCCCATGTTACAATACCAATGTGTTAGTCAAAACACATATACAGGGTGTCCTATCAGTGCATAATTGATCGATAGCTGTTTTATTATTAGAAATACGAAGAAATGTTTAATATAAAAGTTGTATGACCATATTTAACAAATATTATTAAATATACAGGGTGGTCCACAAACGAGGTGCTGACCAAATCTATACTTTTTTGAAGCGAAACACCCTGCAGGTAGTAATACATATTTGATTGTTTTTACATCGTCAAACAATTTTAATTGATCTCATCCATTTGTTGTGTTGTATATAGGGTGTTTCAAAACGTGAGGTTATGATTTTCTCAATTTTTTAAATGGAATACCAAGTATTAATTAATTGGTGGTATTACGTATAGAGTATTCCATTTAAAAAAATGAGAAAATCGTTACCCCTCATTTTGAAACACCCTATATAAAGTCTATTAAAGTTGTTTGACGATGAGAACACAAATATAAAATGTATAAGTTTGGCCAGCCCCTCGTTTATGGACCACCCTGTATATTTAAGAATATTTATTAAACATATACAATTTGTTTTTCCTATTTCCAATAATAAAACAGCCATCGATCAATTACGCACTATTGGGACATGCTGGTATCGTTAGATACGTAAATTTATAAGGAATTTTATGCGAAAATAATATACAGTGTGTTGCATTTGATAAAATTGAGTAATATGAACTAAAAATTAGCCCTATATAAGACATGTTTCAAAACACTGTATAAAATAAATCAGTTCTTTCTCCTCGGAAATGGAATAGTCTACAAATATCAACCAGAAGTCCCTTTTTTGGGACAAATGGTGTGAGAAATATTTATTAATCTTAAGTTTTATGAAGTGTAGGGTGTACAAAAGGTTTTGAAGAAAATTGTTTCTTTAGCCCTTCAATATACGTCAATGGGTTATGGTAATTTATCGAAATAGTGTATTAACTAATAATAACGATTACCTATCATATACATATTTTTAAGTAAAAGTCTTTACAGTAAGGGAAGATATTTAGAAAATATGTATTTATTTAATTGACTTTATCACTCTGTAGAATGAAAACTGGGACATTTATAGGAAAATTATATTTAGTTTCTCTTTATAATTGATTAAGATCTAAGTCCCCAAAATTACGGTACTTTATTCTAAAACACCTTGTATAAATATATAAAAAATTAAAAACTTCATTATAAAACTCACTCTTTTTTCTGGAAATATACTTATGAACTCTAGATGTTGCATTGGTACCATATTCTAAGATAACACGCTGCGCATTCACCAATTATGTGAAAAGTGTTACCCTCCCCCCAAGAAAACAACCTAGCTACGCACTTGGTTAGCAGAGGTGATCACGGTACATCCATTATTTGGCAATTTGTACAGTTAGTCATGTTGGATTTGGAAGAGCATTTGGAGGAAAGTAAATGGGACCAAAATTTGGAAGCAAATGATATGCATGTTGTTATACTAACTCGTGATTAGAGACGGTAGTAATTCGATCCTGAGGTTAAAAGGTAAACCAGGACTAAAAATTTTATGGATGTGGTCAGTGTTCCTCCTGGTTCACCTTTCAACGTCAGGACGGAGTTACTACCGTCTCTTAACACGAACCATTATAACAACACACATGTCCTTCCAAATTTGAGTTTTTTTTTACATCTACATAAACAGGGATGTTGGGTCTCGTTTGCTAGTCCGTGGCGTTTCTTCAACATCACTAGCAGTACAAATGCCAAATTATGGATGTACCATCGATCTAATCACTTCTGCCAACTCTAATTTCAGTGAGGCCGAGCCTTTCCACCGACACATTACAGCGAATCCCTACATGCTAATTATAACTCCTTGTTTTTTTTTTAATAACTTAGTTACTCCCTACTTCTTGAAGGGTTTTAATGGTAATAGCTTTTAACAAGTTTGTTTAATGACTTTAATGTATTTGGAAACGTCTGTTTGTAATGTCTTTGAACTATATTCATTAGGCATTTAATACTACTAACTTTCATATGTACTGTATTAACACCATGGTTTTCTTCTCTTTGTAGATCTAATGATGGCCTAAGGCTGAAACCAGGTGTAATATCTTATTTTATTAAAAATTATTCTTTATTTTTGTGTTACTTTGGTAAATACTATATACATTTATCGTTAATTCTTACTCTGTAGAAAATGGAAATACTTTGCACCAGCAGTGGAGCACTTGATGACGTATCTTCAAAAAGCCGATGTAGAAAATACTAAAAGAAAAAACTTTACTGCCGTCTTAGTAGCGGTGGAAAACCTTCAAGTTTGGAAAATGAAATTGTAACAAAAAATGTTGTATTTACGCAAGGTGGCAGCAATCTTATTTGTTTGATGTAAATATTTTTAAGTTTCAAGATGGTGCTTTTATGACAGCATTTCCACACACACTTTTTTTAATACATCTTCATAGAAGGTATCATCACTACAGGGACTGCATCAAAATATTTCCATGTTCTACATTTTAAGAATAAACGAATTATTTGTAATTTTCACTTCCGCAAATAACACATCTAAAAGTGTCACTGGCGCTCCTACCAATAATAAAATAAAATACGAATACTCACTATCAAATGCAAAAAGTGATTTGCTGAGGTGTAATTGGAACTCAGTATGAAGCATAACAACAACAATTATTGATGATTTTAATAGGAAGTACGATTTACGTATGAGTAGAGACCATCAATAATGGGATTGGTCTATAGTTGTATTAACAAGTCTAATCTTAAACTCACAACTGATTTTTAACAACATTTCAGTAGTATCTTCACAGTTTTCTGTGCCTGAATACATTTCATTGAGGACCGATTGTTACACTTCGGAGTAAATTTACAATTAGGGATACTTGGCAGATTAGCAAACTATAACCCATAGCCTAATCAGCTAGTAGTTTCGTTTAACTTTACTCAGCGGTGAAAATACTGGCCCTAAAACAAATAAGTTTTAGTTCCAACATATTTATATATTAAAATCTAACACTTATAAATTTACTGACCACGCTCCTCCACACTTTTGACACTTTTCTTGATATCACGGTCCTGACCATAGACCAAATAATAGAGGCAGGCATTCGATTGGACATAATTCTATTCAAAGCGAATTATGAAAACTCTCTCTGGCTTACAGTAAAAAACTTCTGAGATAGATTTAGCTTTCTGGAAATGTACCTATGATTACCAATATTATTCATTAAAACTAGTGGGACTTAAAACATCCAACTGTTAAGAATTGTATCACAATGGTCCTTTAATATTTATTTAATTTTTCTAAATAATTTAAAATTGTACAATCACTATTTTTCTCAATAATTAATTTCTTTTAGTTCAAAAGGAGATGAAACCTCAACCTGGATTACCCGGTATGCCAGGACAAAAAGGCGAACCTGGATATCCTGGTATACCAGGAATACCTGGGATGAAAGGAGACCCTGGATTTCCCGGAGTTCCCGGATATCCTGGAGTAAAGGGCAAGTTTAAATATATCTATTTTATGTTACTAAATTAATTAAAAAATATATACTGATTTTTTAAATATTTTTAATTATTTGTTGTCTTGATTTATTGTTATAGTAAAGATAAAAACTTTTAAAAAGTTAAAATATTGTAAATTAATGCTTTTTAAAAAACTTCTATATAGAAAAAAAATGATGTTGAAATTGTTTTAAAACCATAAAGCAAACAAAAGAATCTGACATTAATACCTTTTATTTATCTACAAAATTTAATTCGAAAAAGGTTCAAACTTAATTTAAATTAAATTTTTTATTTAATGTTATGATTTTTGGAAAGTAAATGCTTTTAACCATCGTTAGAATTAAGAATAAATGTTTTTGAAAATAGTCCTTATTTTTAATAAAATGTATTAAAAAAGAAATGTTCTTGAAAAATAGGTATTTACGAAAATCTAAGTCATTATTTTCTTATTAAAAAATAACTATTTTTTTTTTTAGGATCCTCCTGTAGAAACAATGAGACGTAAACAACTTCTTACACAGATCAGAAAACCAGGCAAAAATGTTAAATATATAAATGTAATATTCATGTTTAATTAATATTTTTAATAATATAAGATGATGTTTATTAAATATTTTTATTTACACGGTTGATTAACTGATTGAATTATGTTTTTGAATGGTTGTCAGTTTTTTATTCAATAAAACATAATTCAAAAACAATATGTATCTTTTTTTTCCAAAATATTTAAAAGGTTATGGTTTATGGTATTATGCAAAAAAAATTATGTTGAAATTATTTAAAAATCATAAAGAAATCGTAAGAATCTGAAATTAATCCCTTATTATTCTACAAAATATAATTCGATAAAACAATAGCTATTTGTGTATTAAAGCACTTTGGAAGTTGAGACATAAATTTCTGCTCGAATTACACCAAGTTTTTTTCTACGATCACACTAAAATAAAATAAATAATTTTATTATATTAGAAATGGGTTACCTTCTTTCGTTATAATATTGGTAAGTCTATTTGACATAAACCTATTCTTCAAAGAGAAAAATGTTTTAGTACTTATATACCTATGTTGGTATTTATTTATGATTTAATTATTTACGGAAAATACTGTTGGATGATCTAAAATATTAGGAAGGCAATTAAAATATTTTAGATTATTCTATATTTTGTTTTAAAATACCAATTAGCTTTCTTTTATTCAATTCAAATAAAAATAGATAAGCATCTGCCAAATTTATTTAAAATGAATGCGTCAAATTTTTCACCTGAAGAAAAACGCATCATACTTCAAAATTATAACGATTTAGCTCTTAAAACATTTATTCACGGCCTCACAGGTCAGTTACAAAATAATGTTTGTTTACGAAACTCAGACAGTTTAGAACAAGGAATTGCATTTGTAATCGAAGAAGAAAATTTTCTTTATAGTACACAAAAAAGGAAATTTTTCAAAATTATAGACTTATAAATAAGGGAATTATGCTTATGATGGCCCCCTTCCTATGATGGCCCATACGTTGTATTTTTAAATCTCCCGCGATTCTCACTCAGTCGGTAATTTTACCACATCAAATAAGTCCATTGTAAGCTACATACGCAGTATGAAGTCAGCGTCAGCCATAAGAAAATAAAAAAAGGTAGGTCCTGATCTAATAATTTCGTTGCAAATATTAGTAAATGTTTATCTTAAAACAAGCATTTGGAATTGGATTTTACATAAAATGTTTGTGTTTATATTGAGTTAATGTTTTTGAATCGAAATTCAGGTTAGAGTAAACAAAACAAGTTATATGAAATTTAATAAACTGGTATGCACTTTTGCCTATGATGGCCCCATGTATTCTTTCATTTGATGGACTAGGGGGCCATCATAGGAATAACATATTATTATGCAATTTATATGTAAGACAGTAGGTAATGCATACTTTTTTATTTTTTTAAGATATGGCTACTAAAAGACAGCAATGGGATGAGGCTAACATGGAACAAGCTATTAAGAATGTACAGGCAAAAAAATGGGGTATAAGTTAGCTGCTAAAACTTTTAATGTCCCCAAAACCATGCTGAGGAGAAGATTGACCATGAACAAAGGTGCTCTTAAGTAGGGGCTTGGAGGAAAACGAGCCACTTTTTCTAGGGATATTGAAAACGAAATTGTTGATCACATCATCGACATGGAATCACGTTTTTTCGGTCTAACCAGCACAGATTTGCGTAGGTTGATCTTCGAGTAGCTGAAAAAAAAAATATTAGGCACAATTTTAACAAAAAAAGCAAAATGACTGGTTGGAAATAGGTCAAATATTTTTTAAGACGAAATCCCCGCATATCTTTAAGAAATCCTGAAAGTACTTCGTTAGCTAGGGCTCAGGCTTTTAACAAGCCTAACATTCGGGCATATTTTAAGTCATTAGCGTCGATTTTGGACAAAAACGAATTTCTTCCTGAGAACATATACAATATGGACGAGTCTGATTTGACAACTGTTCAAAGGAAGTCGCACAAAATATATGCTTGTAAAGGTCGCAAACAAGTTGGTGCCCTTAGCAGCGCAGAACGTGGTCAGCACGTTACTGTCGTATGTTCAATCAACGCCATTGGTTCTTACGTACCTCCTGTTATAATTTTTCCCCGTCAAAGAATGAAAGATAAGCTAATGAATGGTGCTCCACCGGGATGCATTTCGTTTGTACAGGAGAAAGGCTGGATGAGCAGCGAACTTTTTTGCAAATGGTTAAAACATTTTGTTAGATATTCGAAAGCATCTCTGGAAAATGAGGTTCTGTTATTATTAGACGGTCATAGTAGTCATAAAAGCCTTGAAGCCTTGCAGTATGCAAGACAAAACGGAATTGTAATATTTTGTTTTCCTGCCCACTGTTCGCATTATGTCCAGCCCCTGGACGTAGGATTTTTTCGACCCTTGCAAACTTATTACGGACAAGAAATTCAACTCTGGTTGCGGCAGAATCCTGGTAAAATTGTAACCCAGTTCCAAATAGCAAGTTAATTTAGTCGTGCCTATCTAAAATGTGCCATACGTACAAACGCTATTAATTCCTTTAGGAAAACAGGTATACATCCGTTTAACCCGGACGTTTTTGAAGATTGGCAGTTTTCACCATCTTTAACAACTGATAAACCTCAACTAACTCAAGAAGATGTCCTTAAAACTAAAGAAAACGATTCATTGTCCGAAAATGCTATGCCAGGATCTTCCAATCAAGGTAATAAGGACTCTCCAACTAATCAACAAGAAAATAGGGTTCAACTGAAAAGGTTTGTTTCTTTGCCACCCAGCTAGCACAAAAACATCCCATCTACGTTAATGAGCTGCAATTTTAGGCTCTTTAAGCTCGCATGCAATGTACTGTTAATGTAACCCTATCATCCCTGCAACCACCGAATATCCGCAACGGCAAGACTTTTATAGCACATCTCACAGAAGTTAAAAAGTAAAGTTCGGAAAACATCACACTAGCACTTTTACGGTACTTACCCTGAAAGTTGCTCTGAAACTTTCTATAGATGTTATAATGTGAATTCATTCTACAGCATTATACAGTGTGTCCACGGATGGACTTAACAATACTTGTAAAAATATTTATTTTAAATTTAAAAGTACTTCTTCATAATTTCTTTTGCTTGTTAAATAAGTACGATTAACGTTGAGAAATTATGAAAAAGACCTTTTGAACAATTTAAAATAAATATCTTTACAAGTATAGTTATGTCCATCCTTGGATACACTATATTCAAAATAGTATATTGAGGATATAGTAAAATCTGAAGAAAACAAAATAAAAAATTGTATAAATTTATTATTAAAAAGCTTTTGAAATCAAGAACCAATATCATACAAGTAGAGGTAGGTATTAATAATATAGGTAAAAAAAACACTGACAAATTGGACAAAAGTTGGTATAAAGGGTATATAAGGAATATCTCAAAGGTTCACTAGAATCGAAAACACTGAACGCTTGCACGAAAGAGTATAATAAGGTACCTATATTGCAAAGGTTCACTGGTAGCTAAAATGGTGCACGATTGTACAAAAGTAGTAAAAAGTGTATTTATATAAGATATATTTCAAAAGTCACTAGATTTTTATTAAGATGGCAGTTGTAGGATGCTAAAAAAAGATATTTGCCTACAACTGGTACTAGTCATAGTTTTAATATGATATAAACTGAATATTGATAAATGTAAAGTCATAAGGTTTAATAAAACAGCTAATATCATTATGCATGATTGTCATTGCAGGTTCTGAACTAAGTTTTGAGCAAACTATAAATGATCTTGATGTTATTTTTGAGAGGGACCTATAAGAGTTTGGAATGCAGATGTCGAGAAGCATAATTTGTTTTCCTGTATAAGTTATTGAACGGTTTGATTGATAGTGACAGCCTGGTACACTTTATTAGATTCCTTGTTCCTGCCAGACTTACTAGGCATATGAAACTAATTTATGTAAATGCTCATAGAACAAACTATGGACAGAATTTATTTGTAGACCAACTGATGTCCAATTACAATAAGTATTTTTCAAATTATGACATTTTAAAAGGTTTATTTTTTAAAGTGTCAACTTTTATTACACTATTGACTTCATTTTTATACTGTGACAATTTTATTAATTTCTTTTTTATTTTATTTTGATATTTTAACCATTTAGAACTTTATATATCAGTAGCGTACTGTAAACAAATAAATATGTGAACTTAATTACATAGTTTCTTCCGTAAAAATAACTTTGTAGATATTAAATTTACTTGTTTAATTATTATTAAGAAAATAATATATAGGTGTATAAAGAAAATAAAAAATATGCTCGTTTAAATCGTTGCACCTAGTTTTAGTTGATTTTTACTTACTTTATTTTTTAAATAAATAATAACATTTATTTTGACTTTTACAAATTTTATACTTAATAATGGATGTTCAACTTATACAGAACAATGTTTTTTAGCATGATATTCTGCTCTGAAAGAAAATGAAATAATCTCAGATGTTATATATTCTTCTTCAACCAATTCTGTATTAACTTTAGCTTCTAAAATTCCTGAGATTTTTACTAGAATTATAATCCAGCACAAAGGAAACCTAAAACACAATATTTTTAAAATTTATTTTTAGTGATTAAAATATTATTACACTAGGGCGACCATACTTACAGCAATTTTTCTGTATTGTAAAGCATTTTTAAAGTTTGTCCAGCAATTGGTATTGTGCAGAAAACGTACAGCAAAATGGCATAGGTATATATATCCAGTGAAATGCTGTATTTATCCACCAAAACGTCACTACTGTCCAGCAATGGTAATACTTAATTTACTGAAACGTAACAAATTTAAATGTTATTTATCTTTAGTGAACTACATGAGCACTTCTATACTGCTGTTCTAGCAAGAAAGGTTTTATCTGCAAAATTAGCAGTTTTTTTTATGTGGATTTGTCTACATTTTATCATTCTCGATACTAAAAAGGAATGTCTTATTTGTAACAAAGGTACTAAAATGTTAAAAACTTACACAAAAAAAGGTTTAAAAGATAATAAATATAAATTTTCAGATAGGACTTCTCTTGTTAGGATGGCAGTATATGACTTCTCTGTTTTTGTATTTTTATAATTGGGAGTAGGGTTGAGTATCGGTCAAAGGTATCAATACCGGTATCATGTGAGATACTTTGTGGTAGAGGCATCGATACTGTTCGATATTATGTTAAAGATATTGATATTTATAAGTTTCGAGTAACAAAGTATCGAAAAAGTAAAAGATTTTTGTTAAACGGCTGGCAACCCCCATTCAACAGGACGGAGTAGGGAACTTAACTAATAACAAGAGTGCATCTGTAAAGTATATTCTGTAGTCGACACCTTTTCTTTCTCTACTGGTACTCTACCTGGTACAAGTTATAGTGTCAATAACTGGCAATTTACCTTATAATTAAATAACAAAAAAACAGTGGTAACGCTTAATCATATTACCAAGTTTCACCACATGCAAAAACTAAAATATTTCAGTACAAATATTTGAACAAACCTTATAATCTCTGACCACACACATAGCAATACAATACTTGCTTCTAAGTATCACTATGGCGATAGTATTGGTAATTCAGTAATTCAGTGCCTAAATATCGATACTTTCATTGTTTAATATCGTTACTTCTATAGTATTAAGGCATCAATAAGATCCCTATTATCGTGTAAAATAAATATTTCATCATTTAATTGTATCTACTTGTTTACAATGATTTATTTTTTATTGTATTTGGAAATTGAAATTTTGCCATCTAAAACAACAAACAATAAATTAGAAAATTAGAAAATTTATTGAAAAGAAGAAAACAACTTACCAAACTTATTCAAACGTATAGTTTCCAATTTCTTTAAAATCTGAAATACGTACAAGAAAAAGTGACAAGTGACATTTTTTTATGTTTTGTTGGTTATGACAAACGAATGGCTACGTTCGAAAGTCCATAGTACTTCTCGTGGAAACTTTTTTAGCAAGTTACTTAATTACGTTGTGTTATCATAACAGGCAGGTTAAATACGTAAGTAACAAATAGATGTTTCGCGAGGTTTTGATTTCCCTCAACAACTTCTCATTAACGTTGCAATTACGTTGTATGGGTATGTTATTATGTTCCCTTAAAACAACATCGCCGAAAGGCTTGGTAACGTTATGTGCTAGCTGGGCAGTAACTTGCACTACACAAACTATGACTAAATCACTAGTTCTCAACGTATTATCCGAATCAGCTCTTAATATATCGATCAAAAATATTTGTCCTCCGCCTTTAGCCGCTGAAGTTCGGTCAATTCAACGAAAAGGTAGAAAACGCGGAAAAACAGGAATGTTGAATTCTACACCGGAACTTAATGAGCTTAAAGAAATAGCTCTTCAAAAGGCAGTCAAGTTACGAAAAATTAATGCGAGAACAGCGAAGCGACAAGTTTTTTAAATAATAAAGATTCTGTAAGTGATAGTGATGAAGAAAATCAAGGGATTCTTGAAAAATATCTGGACCAAGCCAGTTCGGACGACGTTGCATGTCTTTATTGCAATGAACTTTATTCACAATCAAAATCAAGGGAAAAGTGGAGTCAGTGTCAGGTCTGTAACTCTTGGTGCCACAATGATTGTGCGGGAGTTAGCCCTAGATGCAAGCTGTTCGTTTGTGAACTCTGTGAATAAATGATTAGTAATAGGTATTTTTCTGCTTGTGTTGCAACTTTTGTGATTTTTATATTTTATTTTTTTTAAGAATAATAAATAATTTATTTTACTTTAAACTTTATTTTGCTGTTTGTTTTGAGGAATGTGATCTTTATGGTATAAAATATAACAAACAAATGCCCTCTCATTATTTTTTATACCTACATATTCTAAGTGGTCCAACATAGGAAGACTCCGGGGTCCATCAATGGAATATATATTCCTATGTTGGACCACTTTAAATGTTTTTAAAAAAATACTGTCAAAGAGTAATTTATAACTTTAATCTAGAATACAATGCAGGTCTTGAAAGCCTTTATCAAGACCCGTAGAAAGAGCTGAACTGGCTAAAAAATATTAATAAATATAAAAACTATAAGGCATTATTCTTTAGGGGACCATCATCGGCATACTTCCCCTAGCAGAAATAACTATTCAAAACCTCAGCAAAGACAACCACCACAACCATTACAAAAATCATTTTATTCTTATAATTTTAACAGATTTTCTTCAAACTTTAATAATTTTCCAAGACAAGAAAAATTCAAAATCTAAATTTTTAGAATCGAAATCAATTGGTTCAGAGACCCAAGTTTAACAAATCAAATAATTTCAATATTCAAATTTTTAATCGAAATTCAAATTATATTAAAAAATCCAAATATTGGTCAATATTTGACTAATTTCCACCGAAATAGTCAAATTTCAAGAAATACCAATTTTTATAATACATCAAACGGTATCCCAGAGGCAATGGATACGTCATCTGGAAATATGCTTATAAATTGATAACCCTTGCAAAATATGCAAGATATAGAAGAAAGGCTAGTGTATATGTGAGTTTGTTTTGTAATATTAGATATATTTTTAGAATAATCAGTTTTGTTGCTAGTAGGACGCTTATTTAAAGTTTTATAACGTTCATTTAAAAATTCAATTAGGTCATCAGAAGTCTCTGAATCATCCACTGATGCCTTTGATTTCCAATCTCTGCTAGTGTTGGGATCTAGCTTGGATTCTAGTAAAAGCAAAACAAATGAATCCCAGTGTCCATTAGAATTTTCCAAATTATTCATGGGTCTAGTATTTTTATAAAATTAATCCAAGAACTGCCTTAAAGAGTTTGGAGAATCCTTCACTAAATTTGGCAAATCAAAAATATTTTGTGAGTATTGATTCTTTTTCTTTTATTTTCAAACTGCTTTACTAGCAAATCCCAAGCAACGTAATAGTTATCATCAGTTAGTTATAATTCAGCAACTTACCATAGACACACTTGTTATGGTAACGACTAAACAAAAACACAAATCCTGTGGTAAGAAAATGCATCGTTGGCAAGTTACAGGTCATTTAATTTTCACTTTGGTTTAGCTGAAATCGGTTACGGAGATGTCGTGATGTCGACTAAACAAAAACCTAAATCTAGTGGTAAGGAAATGCGTAGTTGCCCCTTATATTTAGATTAACTCAACACAATATCCTAATCTAAACTAAAGTGAAAATGAAACCATCTATAACTTGACAACTAGGCATTTTCTCACTACGGGATTTGTTTAGTCATTTACCCACAACGTAACTACTACAGAGGAAAGCCAGCGAAGCGAGCGCGCAGAACGTCGGCCAGGCGCGCCCTTTTTCCACCTAAAGCGTAAGATCACGCTACGCTCCTCCAACCCATCTCTTAACTACTACAGAGGAAAGCGAGCGCGCCCGGCCGACGTTTCGAAATTTGCGCGCGCGAATTTCGAAACGTCAGCTCGGCGCGATCTTTTTCCAACTACATCATAAGATCATGCTACGCTCGTTCCACCCACCTACCAACCACTACTTGGCAACTACGCATTTCCTCACCACGAGATTTGGGTTTTTGTTTAGTCGGTAGCATAATAACAATGACATATATAGTTTAAATAGACTGCTTATCCATACGTAAATAAAACGATGAAAAGCGGGTCGAACTGGGAGATGTTTTCTCTTTGTCTAGTGCATGCAATGTTTGTGTTTTGTCTCAATTTTGAGTGCTCACTGGTAAACAAACCTTTCACAGGACCGGTTTTAAAGAAAGTTTAGTCTAGTTGAGATTTTGTTCTCATTGTCATTACTCAGTGGGACATTTTGTTGAATTGTTTATTTTATTTAGTTTTAATTATACTTATGTTCTGTTTTAAGTTTTTTAATTATTTGAGTATAAAAACTTGTTTTGTTTTTAAATTTAAATGGTGAATTGCTCTATAAAGGGTTGTAAGACCAGCTACAGAAATATAAAAAGTAACATTTTATTTTTCACGCAAGTGTCAATACAAGTAGGTACAAGGTAAATACGTTTATAATAATTTTATGAATTATAATTAATTATAAAAATAATATTAATAATAAAGTATTTATTGTAAATACAATTACATAAATATTATATTCAAAGGCCCGAGGCCTGGGCTTTACAAGTACATTTTAAAAGTTAGTTAGATACAGAGAAGTATCGTATAATATAAACTCAATATAAATAGAAGAAAAACGGACATAAGTACCAATACAGAGAAACAAACACTTTTATTTTTTGATAGATTCTTTCTATGTGAATTCTAGCTCTGGCAATTTTGGCATTAAGTAAAGCCTCTTGATGGCTGAACTGATTTTTTTTATTGAGGAAAGGAGGCTGTATAATTTGTATACCTTCAGCTTCTATTATGTTTCCAATAAGAAAAACCTTTGTTAAACATTTTACTATCGAGAAATGATTCACACACTTCAAGTATTGATCTTTGTTAAAAAATGTCTATTTCTGAAGTTCTACCACCATATGCTTCACTTTTGTAAGTAATGAGACCAGTACGTGACACTCCAGTCAATATTTTAATAGTATGCCTCTTTTTGTAGTCAGAGTAATTTTTTAGCCTACAACAAAGGCATTTGGCTTGCTATATTGGGATTTCGGTACAATCAAGTAGTAGTCTTACTTACATAGAGGCACAATATTTAATATTTCTTGTTTTGAACGCCTAATTATACCATACTAAGAACTTCTACCAGTTTTATTAAAAACTATTAAAAAATTTAATGATAAAAAGTTTCATTCACTCCAAATAAAATGGATAAAACATTATATCTTGCATATCAGTTTTCAACTTCATAAAAGTAAATATAACTTGATCCTTTACAGACATAACTGATCTCCTTTTTCCTATTCTTTAGAAACAACAATGGTGGCTAATAACTGGAAGGATTGCAATCCTATTAAAGTAGATAGTTCTTTAGCACTAACAATTCTATTTGAAAACGGATCAACTAAATCACCACTCTTCACTTGTGTTGAACAATCGATCCCAATTTTCTGCTTTTAAACAAACTTTTGTAAATTAAGCAAAGCTCTTCAGCAGCACACAAATCTTCATTATCTGCTTCAGTAGTAGATATATGTTCAGTAACTGCAAAAACACATTAAAAAATCACATTAAACATAATAATTATAAGGGGGGTGGGTGGCTCAGTGGTAGAGTCTCTGCCTGTGGATCCAAGGGTCCCAGGTTCGAATCCCACCGTTGGCCGGGATTTTTTTAATTTAATTTAATTTTAATTTTTTAATTTAATTAATTAAAATAATTCTGATGCCTTGGTAGGATTCCCCACTCGACCATTCACTGTTGGGTTCTAATTAACAGTACTGTTCCTAAAGTGGCGCTGGGAAACAGTAACAAAGCCTACATAGAACACGAGGCGAAATAACCTTAGCAGTTGAAGCTGATGACACAAAAAAAAAACATAATAATAATTAACCAAACATTAACTCAACACTTAACATTCTACTAGTACTGGCAACATATCATTATTAAAGACAGTAGCCATATTTCTTGTTTTAGCTGGATTACTTTTCTTTTTATTAATAGTCGCTTGCTTTTTACCACTAATCTGAACTAACTTACATCGACTAAGCTTAGTTGTACGTTCTTTTTGTAATTGTAAGTCAGAATCTTTCTTTCCACCTTACCGATGCTAAGGTACACGGATCTTGACGTCAACTAAGATTGCATTTTGTACCTAGTTCATTTTACTATGATGTTGATCAGATTTCCACTGATGGAATCTTATTATTATTCATCAAATCATTCACATTCACCGCCAAAATAATCCTTAATTGTCTAAAGGGAACAAACTTTAGAATGTGAAAAAGCTACTAACTTTTAGTAAAATCGTTAAATAGTTCATTCAATTTTTGCATAATATCTGCTTTTATAATGCAAAATAAATTTTAAAAGAATAATCAAGTGTCCGAATAGTGCCACTATACAGTGGTCGTGGTCTAAAGTTAGTTATATACACATGAGTGTAAAATTGTTTATATCTATGTGGTTAGATCTCTTAAAATGTTTTGAAAATTGGGAAACTAGACGTTATGACTCAAAATCCTTTTTTAAAATACCTTTCGCAAGCTCCTGTCTTGAAATAAACATACAGATAATTTTTTTTTAATTCAATTCCTATTTTGATGAAATATGAGTTTTAAACTCATTTGGGCCAGACCTATTCTGCCTGGTGAGCACTCGGCAAGCCAAGCAATATGACCCACTTTTCGTCGTCTTGTTTATATATGGACGAGCAGTCTATTAATCTATATATGTCATTGCATAATAAGCGTTTCCATGGCAACAGTTTTTTCATAACTGATTTCGGCTAAACTAAAGGGAACATTAAATAATCTATAACTTGGCAACTACGCATTTCTTCACTGCCGGATTTGGATTTTGGTTTAGTTCTTAGCATGACAAGCGTTTCCATGAAAACAGTTTTTCCGTAACTGATTTCGACTAAACTAAAGTGAACATTAAGGACGGGGTATCCCTGTGTATTAAAAGTGTATGTGTAGACCAAAAGTTAAATCGACAGTTTTCCGAATATGTAGTGTTTAAAAATCTAATTTTTGGCCAAATTAAAAATAAAGGTCTAACTTAGGTCACCTTACTATTGAAAATTAATAAATTTATTATTTTCAATAAAAACCAATCGTGTAAAATAACCCCCTTTTATTTCATCTCAAAGGTGCCGTGTAGATTTATTTTAACCTCGATGTCAAACAAATAATAAAAAAAAAATGTAATACGACCTAAGTTCAACCTTTACTTGGAATTTGGTACACTCAGAATATTTAAATATTGTATATTTTTCAAAACGTGTAGATTTGAAATTTATAAGTCACTTTCTTTGAAAAAACATGTCAAAACGAATTTGGACCAAAAATGGCGTCTAATTTAACTATAAATAAACCCCGAGAAATCAATAATTACTTCATGTAATGTAATAAAGATGGTGCTCCGATCGATAATATTTTGACTAGTATTTGATTATTTCCGTTTATATTATGTGTGTTTACGGGGGATAAACGAGATGATAATACTGCCTCTGATACTGTTTATATGATACAATTGGAAACGACCTTTTTTCATCGGCACTCTTTTTTCGCCGGTGACCTTTTGACACGCGCCTATTTGTTATGTTATGATTATCGGTTATTTATCAACTAAAAGTATAGGAAATTAGTACATTGTGAATGATATCATTTTAATGCTATTTTTGAAACTAGTTCAAAAGTTGCATTTAACGATACTCAATGTTTCATTTTACCGTCAGTTTTAGTTTGACATATCCGTCATTTTAAGTTTACAAAGCTCAGTTTCTATTCGAAAGTAAGAGAAACAGTCAAAATAAAATGCGAAAAACACTTTTTATCAATTTCGTTTATGTCAACTGAAAGCGACAATTGCTGAAGACGTAACAAATAAATTAGGTCAAGAAATAAAAAAATCTATACTATAAGTAACATACCATATATTATACCTGTTAAAATAAATCAAAAATAAAAGAACGTATCGTTGACGTATATACTTTTCCATCTGTGATTAGTGATTACCAATTGCAAATTACGTATGAACATGCTTATGCGCAAAAAACCATTATTTCAAGTACTTGTATGATTAAAGTCCATTAAATTATTATTTTTATAAATTTGCTAATCTTTGCACTTTAATTTTCATTATATGGGGTATCCAGACATTTTAATCCTCGTCCTCTTCTATTTAAAATTATCTCAGGTGCCATATATTCCGAGTAAAATTTTTCTAATTTTTCAACCATATTTAAAAAAAAAAAAATGGGTTGAAAATTAATTTTTTCAACAAATAGTGGATTTTCATCTCCAGTATATACTACAAAGTAGCACAATTTTCTTGGAGCTATACCTAGCTGTCTTTGAATCTAAAAGTATATAAAATCATTATTAGAAAATCAAACATAAAAAAAATATTAATATTGTAGTATCATTTCTAGCACATTTCTTAAAAATCATGAATTATTTTAACATATTGAAATTTTTCACCTGGTAAAAGTAGTTATGGTTTTCTTTTAAATGAATGTCACCATCTTCTATTTTTAAGCATGGAAATGGGTTTGAATATTAGGTAATGTGCGCCAATAATGTCAAATTATGACAATTCGCAGAAAACGTCAACTTTTTATTTAGATTTTAATGTGCAAAAGCCTACCTACTTTGGATATTAATCGTAGAAAAAATATATTCAGAATAATGAAACATTATTATTAAATAACAAGTTTTTTTATTGTCAATTTAATACGTAATATTATTTTTTAATTGCAAATATTTGAATGTTAAAATTATAGCGTTTAATTTTTTTATTCAATGACGAACTCGAGAGTGATAGAAAAAAAATACTACCTACCTTTAATGCAGGAAGTCGATGTCAATTTATCCAAAAATAAAACTGATTAAAATGTACACTAGGACACTTGGCACAAATAAATAAATTTTCTATTAAAGAAAATAACACTTATTAAAAACAAACAGCACAATAAAACACTTCAGAAACGTGTAATGTAATTTTGAAAACTAAATACCCGTAAACTTGTTTGTAAATTTATAGACTCTTAACTCCTTCCCCCAGCCTTCATTAAGTATATTAAAAGTCGTGACGTCATATTGGCACAGATATACGGTAATGTGTTATTGACAATCAGGGAAATAACTACCTAAGTAAGATAAGATAAATGAATGTTAAATACCTACTCATAATATCTATTGTAGGGTTTTTGTACTTTAATAGGATAAATATTTATGCGGGTCTGGAAATTCCAGGAAATGACAGTCAAAATTACCCAAAAACATTAGGTTAGTACCAACATCAGATAACAGATAACTTCGGTGTTTAACCAATTAATCACAATTAATATTCTTGAACATTCAAATGACAAAAACTTCCATCTTTAACCAATGAGAATATAGTTTTCATTCGATACTTCAAAATCACAATTTATTAATTAGGTAGAATAGTTTTAAAATATATTGCGAATTGCAACACGTCAATAAGCGTCCCACTCCGACTCAATGTGACGCAATTATTGTCGCAATATATTTTGAAACGACTCTATATTCGTGACTTGAAATTATAAACATCCCTCGTATTACTACCCGTATATAAACCAAATTATTTATTTTAGGAAATATTTATATTTAATGTAAGGCAAGATATCGTTTTGGTTGTTACCATCTACATTCTTTACTTTGGTCCAGGAAACAAAGTCAATTTTCGATAAAAATAAAATTTAATAAGTAGGTAATATTTTATGAAACAGTACAATAAAAGTATTGAAATAAAGTATGCTCATACTCCAAAATGAGTCCTAGAGTTAACATTTTTATAATATTATAAATGGCATATAAAACGATTGGACCGTTTTCACAATCGCGAAATAATTTTTTTTTATTTGGTGAAATCCCGGCAATTATTGAAAAATAGATTTTATGTTCAGGACTATTATTATGATTCTTCGAACTCAGTCTACTAAAAACCGGTTTATAATACAATATCCCCTAATAGCTAGTCGGTCGATATTTATAGTTACTTAAAGATTTCTGTAATAATTTGCACTAATTCAATCTCTAGTCGGTAGGTAACAGCACCTCCTTGATTGAATCTAAAGTGACATAATTTTGTTCAGAAATTCCTAGGAGACGCTGTCCTTAAATGATCTATAACTTGGCAACTACGCATTTCCCTACCACGAGATTTGGGTTTTTGTTTAGTCGGTAACATGACAAGCGTGCCCATGGCAACATTTTTTGCATAACTTATTTCAGTTAAATGAAATTAAACAATAACCGTAATCATCCACAACTTGGCAACTACGCATTTCCTCATCATAAGATTAGGGTTTTACAGATAAAAACCAATGTAAATAGAAAAATATAAATGGCGATTCTGCAGATAGAAATTAATGCAAAATTGCCGTACGTTCGGTAAAATACCTTTGAAAAGACAACTCAAAAAAAAATTATAAGAACTTTGCTCACAACAGATATCAAATTGAAAAGACTCACAACTATCTCCTTCTTGACGATCTAATGTTAATCGTCTATGTCTAGAACAGCAGTTTTAAACATCCGGCATCGAAAGGACCATGTGGAGTTTCCTGGGACGATTCAATGCTTAGATCGTGGATCAAGAAACGGAGTAAAATAACTAGGTCAAAAACTGTTGGGTAGAAAATATATTTTTCTCAAAAGAGTACAAATTCAAAACGAATTGTCTAATTGACGTAATACAAAAATAATAACTAAAACAAGTTAAGTAACTATAGTTTTAACAAAACAGGATCGGCTCCAGACTGAACAAAAAGTACGTACATAAAACGTATGGTGTTTACTGGGCTATGCCTATTGACGATTTAACGTTAAAATCGATAAAATCGACAATGTTCGGGTTGCGGTAGTTATAACCGCCAACTTTGTTTTCTTGAAAATTTTAAGTCACTAACCATCAATCCATAATTTTTTTACTAAAATACATACTTTTTTCAAGAAACGAAAACGCTACAAATAAATACAAATTGAGGAAATAGGGACAGCCCTCAAAAAAAACTACGATGTCATTTATGGTAGGATTAGGAAGGTTTTTACTCTTCCATGATTTCAGTTGGTGTAATCTTTGCTTTGAACAATGACGCTTCAATTAAAATACCAAATTTTATAAAAATCGAACGAAGTTATTAAAAAACGCATTTTACTTAAACTTTGAAGCTTCCTCACAGACAAACGAAGCACTTTGTGATATAGATAATTTTGGCTTAATCAAATTATTTTGATCTTACCAACATACAGTAGCTCTATATACACGGAATTTTGGCCTGCCCTGTATATACCAATTCAAAAACCATTAAAAAATTTAATATAAATAAAAATTTCCTTGGTTTAATCGGTCATTGTTTTTATTTTCAATCGTTTAGCACAGCACTACATATGTTTCGGAAATTTATTTTTTTCCATCTTCGGGTGCAGTCAAAATTTAAAAATACACAAGGGGACGATTACAAAAGGTTTAAAAAAATTTAAAATAACAGAACCCCATCTCTCTCTTTCAGCGTGTGTCCATATTATCCTTATTCAAGTAAAAAAATGTAATTTCCGCCCCCAAACGTCCTCGCGTCCAAATGGCACCGCGCTCAAATGTCCGGCTCCGGAAAGATGTGATTAGAGTGATATATCAAACGTACCCTTACGTAAACTGAGAATAAAGAAAGATAATTCAAAAAAAGGATGAAGTCTTTAAATAACTGATATATTAACTGCTATATCAACAAAATATGATTTTTACATTTTTTTAGTATGTTATCGAAAAAGTATAGTGTTCTGTATAGGTTTGAGAATGACATTGCAGGCGGAGTGCTCAATCCCTTGAGTGCGATATTGCATCATATCCTTATTTTTGTTATACAAACTACTGTTTCCCCAAAACAATGGATATTAAATATTTACTGGGATAGCAGTTAATAATTTAACTATTAAACGTAAAAATAATACTTTATTTACATTATTAATTAATAATTAATAGATATTTTTTTAAATACTGTCTCTTTTACTTTAATAATATTACATAATGAAATAAATAATAAATAAATGAGTTTACAGAAAGATTAAGAAAATCATACAACAATTTAAAATAATTGATGTATTTAAATATACTACAGGGTGGCAAAGTAAATTTGAACCAATTTTAAATGCCTCAAAAACTGTTCCAGATACACTGCATACACTGGAAACAATTAAAAATAATTAACCAAATATTATACTCCACTACACTACATTGACCACATTTGAGAAGCTGACTACCCTTCTGCTTTAAAAAATATTTGTTTTTTTTTGTCAATTTTTATTACTCGGAAAGTCAATCTTCTCCCTTTATAAGAAGGTATAATTTGCTTCTTAATCTTCTGTCTGTATACAGGCTGGTAAGAACACTTGCTTTCAGCTTTTGAGCTTCGCGACAACGGTTTTCTATAGGAGTCCTAGGGCTCCTCTAGCTAGTTTGTTTTGGACGCGCAGGCGCATAATCTAGTGGTGTTAAAATATTAAAGTGATTGTGCCTATGTCTACCCATCTAAAGGGGACAACGGGGCGCATTATTATAAGTAACCGACAATCCGTGCATTTGCCAATTTCCGAGGCGACCCGATTAATGTGATATTAAGTAACCGACGAGTAGGGCTTATTTGTCGGGTACATATAGGTACAGTTCATCAAATTTCTAGAGGTGTTCGACGCCCAGACAGAGAACGCGCTACGTGTGACTAAGATAGCTATTGTACAGTCTGCTAAACAAGTTATTTTAAATAGTTTTTAATATTTTTAGGTAATTAAATTTTAAAAGTGTGGAATAGTTTAGGGATTAAATTGGTCTGATTGGACTTTCTTAGAACGTTTTAAAAAGCAGCTAAAGATAGTATGTAGAATTGAAAATAATTATTATGCCATAAAAGGTGTTTTGGAATTCCTTCAACCTTTTGAAATTGAGTCAGAAAATATAAATTTTATAGGATAGCGGAAAATACCTATAATTTTTTTGTAGGCCTTTGTAAATCGTGGAAATAGTTTATTTATTTTATTTCTACCTTATTAAGGAAAATGGTACCTATTATTAATAACGGTTGTTTCTGAAACATTACTAAAATTTTCGAAATTTTGTTTTTCTACAAAATAATAAACTATACTATTTAGAAAAAAATTTCTCTTATAATTTTATAAAAAATAACAGGGGAATATGTACATTTCTTGATCTATTAAACAAAACGATAAATTATCTCGACGAATGACACCATGTTCTAGTACGGAAGCTAGCTTTACATTTTTGTTGGTGGTTTCATGGGTTCCATATAAATTTTTTGTAATTGTAGTTTACACGTACATATACCTCTTAACACTTGTTTACTTTATTAAAAAAGTGTGTTGTTGTGATTTACGTCGAAATAAGTCAAAAACAACTTGAAACCTTATATAAAATCAAAAAGGAGAAACGGAAAAAAATTGAGCCTGTAAATGAACACAACTCAGAAACAAAAATAGCTATCTAATAATAAAAAAATAAAATTTGATTCTTGTGCAGCTTCATCTATATCATTAACTGTTTTTGGTTTTTTAATGGTTTTTCTTGGTGATGAAAATTTCGATATCTCACGGTTATCGATTCTTTTTTTCTCTCCAGAAATGCGGACGACAGTGTTTTTAGATACTCCTGTGGCTGCAGCAACACGATCATTTACATTTTTAAATGGTATTGAAGGTGAATTAAAGTTTCCTTCTCTTCTCATAAACTCTATAACATTGGCTATTATTTCGCGAGATTGACTGTTAATCACGCGGCCTCTTAATTTGCTATTAAACTCCATACATATGTTCTATTAAACTGTAATGAGCAAAAAACACAAACGAAAATAAAAGAAATGTTTCAGCGAAATTTACATCTGACATTTACGTCTGAATGAAATAGTGAAATACTTGATGCGCAGAGTGTACTTTCATTGCGTAAATCCGTCGGGATGCCTGTCAGTAGTGCTTTCTCTGTCTAGCCGTCGAAAGCCTCTAGAAATTTGATGAACTGTATTTGGTGAGCTATCAAAATGGTATTTAGTAACCGATGATTTAGCCTGACTCATCGGTCACATATGTATGACCAGTGCTGCGTAATAACTTAATAAAAATACAATGATTAATACAAATGCCTATATTACAGTCCTCCGAGCAATTACTAATAGAGGGAGCGTGAAAACGAGTTTGTAGGCAATTGTTGTGTTAGCAACATCTGTAGAGGAAGTGAGGAAGCGGGCACAAGGGGGAAGGTAAACATCCTTCTTGTTCAGTGGCGTATCATTTATCTATAAAAACACACATTGTCCAAACGTTTTAATTGTAAAAAAAACTAAAAAATTTGCTAATTATACTACTTTTAAAATGAATACCGTCTTATATGTGTCTAATGCAGGAAAAGAAACAAAATCACTGTAAAGGTATAATTTTTTCAATTGAAGAATAAAACCTTAAAATCAATTTTATTATAAATACAGGAGCGACTAGTTTCGGACTTACAGGAACATCTTCAGGCCTGTAATACAATAATCTTTAATTATTATAATAGGTTGGTCACTTACGAATAACATTAAAGAGTATAAGTCACATAAATGGATCAATATCGTAGCGTTACAGCATTATAGAAATAAACCTGTGAAAATAAAAGAGCAGTGCAAACGTAACTAAAAATAAGAAAACTGAGTACGGAATCTACAAGAGAAGAGGTGAGAATGAGCAATTACAAATACATTTAAATTGCTCGGGATAAGAAATAAAGCTGTGATAATGTAAAATAGTGGTATAGTCCCCGTCAAAGAAGGTCTGGATATGTTAAAGAGGACGGCGTTTTCTCTGTAAATCTGGAGAATGTAAGGATGGAGGGAAGACGAATCTTGCTGGCTCAGTTGTAGATGGCTAAAAAAGGAGCGTGTAGATAAAAGCTCCAGTAAATATCGTCACTTTCGTCTAATTTTTATTCTCACTCACTGTTTCGGCTTTATCTACGAAATTCATTTTTAAAAGGAAATAAAAGTAATCATTCATACAAGCATATAATAAAACAACATGAATTCATTATATTTAATAAGCTCATAAACGTTTTTTTCAATGAAAAAAACATATATGTGAGTATAAAAAAATATATAAATAAATAAGATTGATATCAAAATCAATTTGAAAATACAACAGATAATAAAATGAAATAAATTAATACAAGTACAAATAGAAAGTTAATAACATACCTTCTAAAAGTAACACATTTTAGGTAGATAAATGTTTAAAGAGTTTAATTCTGAACATAACTAATCTAACGTTTTTCCCCTTTTTAATATTATGAGGGTTTTTGTAGTTGAAATGAAAATTATAATTTATTTTGGTCCTAATAAAAATTTAAACATAGGTTATCAAAGAGTAAAATTCATAATAGAACTTCATAATCTTAAATCGTTATCAAAAATTATTAATGGTAAAACTTCGAACAATAATTAGATTCTTAAACAAATTTCTAGTTTTTGTTTTGCAGAAGACTTTTTTGCCTTCTTCGGTTGCCTCTGCCACTTTTCTTTTAGTAGTTTCGAGGAGAATTTTCCTATGGTAACCAGTAGAACCATCAATTGGTTGGTAAAATTTTGATATTTTGAGTCTGGTAAGTCTTGTTAAACTTTCTTCTTAGGGAGCTATAACCTTATGGAGAATAAAAATTTAATGTAAGATCAAAAGCTCTTAATTCAGAATTATATTTGCAAATGCCGTTTTAATAATATTTTCAAAAGTTCTTGGAATCATTGTTAACAGAAACCTGCAAAAAAATATATAATTTTATTCCTAAAATATAAGATATCACACAATGCACATTCATATAATATCATTGTGCTAGAAAAATACTAAGTAGTTACTGAGACAATTTAAAAAAAGTATTTCGAGAAACTCAACTTTTAATGTCATCATTGTACTTAACTTTTTTATTGCTAAATTATTAATAATGTCATTTTGTGTAGTTCGTTGAGATTTTTATAATATATATTATAAAAACCTATCGTCAATGTTAATGTGCCAAGTTTTTTTAATAATTATGTCCTTGTTATAGTAAAAACACATTTAAACACATTTTTAAAGTTTTCTGGATTTCTGCTTTAAATTATCGTACAATTGAACTGACTAATTGTGTGTTTAAGTAAAGGTATATCTCTTTTTTGTTATAAAAGTGTTTGTATATTGTTCTAACTTTTTAGGTAATCAGAGAAAACAGTAAGACATCTTAATATATTCTATTTCACCAACAAAAATGTAGAATAATTAATCTCACATCAAACGAAAAAAGTAATTTTAGAATGTCCTAATAGGTTTTAACTTAAAAACTAAATAAAATGTATATTGCAACTGTGTTTAAATAAATGAATGTTTTTATACCTGACTATAGCACCAGACAAACATTTTTTTAGATCATAATGATCTACATAACTCAAAATAGTCAAAATCCACATTATTTAAGTTGTTCTAGTATTGTTTTAGCATAACGATGTTAACTCCAATAATAAATATTCACATTTTTTTGGGACGTTTTTTAAGGAAATTAAATGTGATATTCTTGTTTAGTTTAGTTCATTAGGTAGTGATTTAGAAGCAAATTATGTTCTATTTATAGAATAAAAAATCACTCATAATATTTAAATATTTATACATATTTATATTTTGGACAGGAAGACTATTTTATGTTTTTGGCTCTGAATACTTTTCTTAAGAATTTTAAAACCTTCCTTAGCTCTTTTGGGATATTCCATGCATATCTTAGAAGTTCATTTTGTTTAAACCTAAAACAAATTAAGTACAAAAAATGAACATTTAAACAATACACAAAATTAGTCTTTTAGATTAGTTAAAAAACAAAAAAATAGCTATGCCTTTTTCCTTAAACATTCTTTTTGAAAGAAACTTAAGTTTCTCTACTTACTTGCTGTTTTAGTATTTTAGTAGCAGATGAATATAGTGTAGAAGTAGTGACAGGATTGATTATTATACTTCTTTCGTCGAAATTGCATTTTTCTTTAATATTTTCCTTCCCTGAGATCTATAATAAAAATGTTCATTAGCATAAAAAGTTATACAGGTGGTCACTTGTTGAATTCCTATATTTTGGAACCATGTATTTCTTTCTCACATCAAGAAAAGGAAACCTAAAAAATAACAATAAACTTAACAAAGATGTGATATTAAAATAATAATAAGTAATTAACCTTTACTACAATCATTATGAGACGGATGAAGACGAACTTAGCTGGAGTGTACTTGCTCTTAATTTTAATTTTTCGTTAAGAAAATAAGAAAGTTTAATTGCAAATTAAAGGTGATTGCCTAATGCACCGCCTCTGATAATTTAATTTGTGTCTGTACTTACTTATGATATTATCTTGAAGAAGCATTTTCAACAGGCCTTTTACAAATAAAGCATGTTTTCACCATATTATTAGAGATAATAAATCTTAAATATACATTTACAACCCTTACAACGTTATAAATAATAATATTTTCCGTAAAATACAAATAAGAAATTGACATGTTTTAGAAAGTGTCAGAACTGGCGCTCACAGAACACTTCTGGCGCTGTCAAACTTGGCAACGCTGATTAAATAAGCCAATTACAGAAGAGGTATTTTCCCCCTCGGGGGGAGTAGATGTTGCTAACAAAATTTAGCGCGGGGAAGGGGGGAAGACTCCCTCTAGTAGTAATTGCTCGGAGTTACAGTCAAAGTAGAATTTTTCATTTGTTTCTTCTTGAGTTACTTCTTCTGCTTTGTATCTTCTATTGACTGACCTTTTAAAACACAGGTATTCAAAGAATTGGTCAACTCATACTGGTAAACACTAACCTAATAAAAATGCGTGGGAAAACCGTCAAATTGTAAATAGTTCATAATATGGACTATATTGTATACAATCAACTCTAAAGGTCCAAATTATCATGTAAAAACACTTTACAATACCGTAATAACACTGTGGTTAGTGTATACTCATTAATTCTAAATTTACAACCATACTTTTTAAAAGCCTACTGTCCTATGATGTAAAACAAGAAAAACTGTTTTTAAATTTACCTCAACGTCTTCCTTCGAATAAATCTAAAATTTGTAAGCATTATCTGTTATCTTTTTGTATTGCACACTGTTCGTAAATTCCATTGTAAAATTGTATTCTAATTATTGATATTTTTTATAAAAATCAAGACGAAAAAAATGTGATCTTCTGTGCTACGTGACCATTCAACAAACAATAATGTAGAATCAGTAGAATGTAGCCGACAAGTGAATCTGACTCGTCGGTTTCTTAATATCACATCAATCGGGTGGCCTCGGAAATTTGCGAATGCACGGATTGTCGGTTACTTATAATAATGCCAACGGGGCTCACTGGGCCAGGGGTGGGAAACTGGTATGCGCAGGCCTGGGATCAATCAACCACGTCCGCGTGGCGCTGCAGTCGGGTGGTGGGGTAGGTGGTGGGAGTGTAAATGACAGGTGAATATTGATTTTTGTGGGGGTGTCATGGCGTCTTGGCTTAAACCAAACGTGAACTTTGTTTATTTATATTGGTGACTGTTGTATTCAGTTGTTTTCATTTCCAATTTGCTTAATTGATTTAGTTGACCACTGTTAATAAGCTTGTTTTTCCATTATAAATTTGTGCCTTTTCCGCTGTTATTTTGTGGTTTTTCATAAAGATGCGTAATTATAGAAAATGTGTACCGAATTGCCTTGTTGTGGACAACAAGATGCATCGCCTGCCTCAGCCTACGAATTCACCCGATTTATTTGATATTTGTGCACTTGCTGTTCGTTGTCCAAGATTTAATAATAAAACAAGACTACAAATTTATTCCGGTAAAGGATCCTGAGGTGCGAAATTCACAAAAAAATTTTAAACACTCAAAAGTAACTAGTTTCTATAGTAAATTTTCGAAAAAAAATTTATGGATAAAGCAGTATTTTTCGAAAAAAATTAAATTAAAAATCCCAATTTTACAGGTTATAATCACAAAACAATTACTATGACAATATCTGACGTTTCTGTCTTAAAAATAACAAACGTTGCCAAGTTGTTAATAAAATCATAAGTTTGAGGATTATTTAAATTTATAATCATACATTTTTCGTTTGGTTTAAAAAGATAAGTACGGTAATTATCGTATATAAAATGCAAAAATTAATACATCAACCAAATTAATTTTAAAAATGCAGCTCAAAAAAACTACATACAAAATTAAAAAGTGAAATTAATTAAATCACTCAACATGTAATACCTAGACAACTTTTTTTAAATTTTCTTTCACTCAAAACGAAAAGACGACTTCCGCTAGCGTGGCGGCTTCGCCGCCACCAAAAAATTTTAATCCATACCTGGCTACGCCTACCGGCATAGACTCCAACGGCCTGGACACAGCTCAAATTGAAATGAAAAGTCTCACATAACACATTATATTTTCACCTATAACTTATTTTTTTCTCATTCAAACAGAAATCTTAAACTTGGAAATTATCAGTTATAAAAATCAACAATATAGTATGGCAACGTTGCAAACTCGAGGACCTTGTGTGTCAAGAACTGACAATTTCATGAATCACTTTATTTTAGGTTTTATGGAAGGAAATGATGAAAAGTTAGGTTAAATCAGTCAAAATATTGCATTTTATTATAATATAAATAAAAATAGCAAATGAAACGTATTCTTCCATATTTAATTTCAGTTAAAATATTATAAAAAGTAAGTTACTTCAATATATTAATGCTAAAATTATGAAATTCGCGCCTCAGGATCCTTTACCAGAACCCAAATGGGAAATGAAAACAACTGAATACAACAGTCACCAATATAAATAAACAAAGTTCACGTTTGGTTTAAGCACTTTAAGCCAAGACGCCATGACACCCAGACACCCCCCACAAAAATCAATATTCACCTGTCATTTACACTCCCACCACCTACCCCACCACCCGACTGCAGCGCCACGCGGACGTGGTTGATTGATCCCAGGCCTGCGCATACCAGTTTCCCACCCCTGCCTCAATGTTTGTTTTCTTGACTGGGGACTTTGGTTAATTCTGCTTCTACACGAAACGTGCGTATTTAAATAAGGCTTGCAGCCAATGATCGTTTTCTAATCTTTATGGTCTTTTACAATGTAAGACGTCTAGCTACATTATGCGTCCCCAAACCATCAGGTGGCGCTCAATTCATAGTTTGATGATTTAACATTGAGTTGCCGTTCTATTCTTCTCTTTTCTTTTCTTACCTATGGGCATTGTTTACTATGCTACAACGCATTCATGTTGTTGCAATGCGGTAAAGAATGACTGAACAGTCGCTCTCTATACCCAGACAAATCTTACTGCGATTCAGCACTAGCAGGTGTTCAGACGTAGTAACTATTAATGGATTAAACGACTTACCTGAAAGGAAGTTTAATCCAAATTGTACGAACTGCTGGGCCCTAGGGCTGCCATACCTCCCGATTTAGGCGGGAGCCTCCCGATTTCTCACACTCCCTCCCGCTTTTTAAACTAAGCTATAAACCTCCCGATTTTTCAGAAATTTCCTAATTTTCCCCCGAATTTACATTAAATAGATATTAAAAAAGTTTTATTATGCTAACGATACTATCAAATTATCGATCATTCCACCCATATCTACAAACGTTGTAATCTCTACAAGCGCCATATTTTATATGTATGGAGGCGACGGGCGGAATTGAAAACAAAACCTAAACTGGACGATTTCATAAAAATTTTTGATGAGTTTGCCATTGGTGTAGATATTGACTAACTTTTAGAAGAATTTGTAAAGTTGTCATCATATATGGAAAACCCACCACTAAATTTTAAAGACATTTAAATTGACCATCAATGGGTTTATTATTTTAAGAGCCATAGATCTCCAAATTTTTTCAAAATTTGCTCTTATGTTTTTCTCTTCCTCACTCAAACGCAATGAGTGAGAGCATTTTTTGCCTAATGTTTGTAACCTGGAGGAAAGAAAGAACTTAGAAATTCTGCTCTATCTGAATTAATGATCAAATTTAATTATACTGAAATTTGCCAAGAATTTGCAAAAAATTTGCAAAAGGAAGGAAAAAGTCTTCTTGGTAGGGTAGGAAACAGTTCAAAATATTTGTAAATTAATGATGCCCGAGACAAGACGAGACGAGAGAGTGGCCTCTTTCATCTCGTCTCGTCTCGTAGGGCGAGAGAAAACTGTTCTCTCGTCTCGACGAGAAGGCGCTTTTCTTGCTCGAGAGAGCCTTTCTCTCATCTTGTCTCGTCTCGTTTCTCTCGTGATAAAACAATATCAAATTTAAATTTGAAAAAGACGAAACATGAAAAAACGGTAAAATTTGTAAGACAAAAACAAAAAATTTTTAAGTAATTTGCGCATTAGTACCCAAATTTGGCAATAAGAAACACTTATGTCTCTCTGTCTGTCCGTCTGTCACAGTCGTTTTACAATTGAAATTTAAAGTAATAAGTGGCCCAGATTAGGCGTTAACTAAAAACGAAAATATTTTGTCTTGTAAGTCAGTTGGGGAGAGGTTAAATTGGAAGTTAGAATTTTTCTAATGCAATCCTGCGATGTCATATGAAAGCATTTTGTAGTATGTTTTCAAAATGAAAGAAGATAGAGACAAAACAAAAACGATGTGAAATTAGAGGAACATTATGACATTTTTGTTATCATCTCATAACCAAAATATCATGTTTCACTTGAGACGCAAAATAGAGGGCGTTACTATCTTTAAATTTTCTAATGGAAAGTGAAGTCATGTAATACCTCATTTGAAAGATATTTTGATTATATTTACGTCCAAGCAAACAGTTTTATTTTTCTTTTGTTTTTACAAAAATTACATTCTTGATATTTCTCGTGTGCCGCAATAATCCTAGAAATGTTAGATAATGTTAAAAGTGAATTTTTTATTTAGCTTTTTTTTGCTAAGAAGTTATGAAAAATTCATTACGTCAAGTGGTTTTTAAATCACCTATGATATTCTTAATTTATTTATTTTAGTAAATACAAGAAGCGTTTCCTTAGTAATAAACAATAATTGTTAATACGAGAGTTATCAAGAATGTAACTTATGAGTAAAGGCCCAGAACATGTCTGTATAAGAACAAAGTACCAGCTACAAAAATTGCCATTTGTGCAGTGTTAAATCCCTCTAACAGTTAAAAATTACTTAAATTTATAAAAGATACTGACATTTATTGTGTACTAGCCAAAATGTTAATTATCCATTATATACTATTGTAAAAAAGAGCATTTATAAGGTATTATACCTTTGGTAATGATCCTTTGAGGTTGAAGCGGTAAATAAAAAAAAATAACCTACTTTATGAATTTATTTAATGTAATTTCTATAAAAACATAAATCTGTTTACATGAACGTAAAAATATAGAAAATATTTTTCAAATAAGGTATCACATGACCCTACTTTCCATTAGAAAATTTAAAGCTAGTAACTCCTTATATCTTACGTGTCTCAAGTAAAGTGCATATCTTTATAACAAAAATATAATCTCTTGAGTTTTATCTCGTTTTTGTTTTGTCATTATCTTTTTTCATTTAGAAGTTAAAATAGAGGAGGGTACAATTTTGGTCCCCACTGTATATAATACATTCGTTTATATTACCTTTTCTTTGACAGTTTTTCGAAAAAATGCTTAAACATTTTCAACTTATCTTCAAAAGTATCCTCAGAAAAGCAGAATGGATTAAACATAAGAAATGATTTGTAATTTTAGAATAGGAATTCGACTTTTTTTTTGAGAAGTTTAACTATTTTAATGTAAGCATTTTTTGTTGATTTATGTATATTTTTTATATATTTATATTTGCGTGATTCTGTAAACACACACAGAAGCGAAGCAATAAATAATTTTTCAGTATTCTTTGTACTTACAGAAAAACCCACGGAGCTGGAATTATATGTTTTAGTTCAAGTGTGAACCCACCTATTGTTAATTTTTTAAGTGTTTGATTATAGGTCCAAATGTACAGTTGTGACATGAGGATTGCCTATAATGATACTAAAATTAAGAATAGGTACTTGTATGTTGACTTATTTGTGTTTTATTAATCGGTCACAAAAGATAGCAGGTGGGCATTCAGACTTCTCAAAATGGTGAATAATTTAATTATAAAATGTAAGCATAGCAATTGTTGTTGATTTTTCAGCATAAAATCTATGCTGATTTCCTGTTATAAAATGTACCTTTTCAAGAAAGACAAAAGACGATCAAGAAGTGCCCATTGAAAGATTTTAGATAGACCACAGGGAATAGCAACAGGTCTATAGTTTTCCATTTGTCTACGATCATTTTTCTTGTGCAATGGTAAAACTTTTCCTAATTTTAAAGCTTGAGGAAAACTGTCCATCTCAAATGATAAGTTTACCAAAAATGTTAAAGGTTCAGAGAGACTAATACTTGTTTTAATACAAAACATCGGCTGGGGAAGATCTTTTGTTCTTAATTTTCTTAAGTAATAAATTTAATAATTCTGAGTGTGAAAATGGAGTGTGGAAGAAATAATCTTTATTTGATGTGATTCCTTCGATGTTACTAGTAGACTTTGTTATTATTTTGTTAAACAAATAACCAGGAGCATTTTAAAAAATCTATTAAACTCTGCAGCTATCTCCCGTGTAGTGCTGCCGCGAGACGAGAGATTCACGTCTCTCGTCTCGTCTCGACGAGACGAGAGAGACATTTTCTCTCGAAATTAGAGACGAGACGAGAGAGTGTCTTCTATCGACGAGAATTTCTCGCTTCTCTCGAACTCTCTCGAACATTTTATTTTTTGCTTATTTGAAATTTTCAATTGTTTGTCGCAACTTAAAATTGAAACCTATCAGATATTCAAAAAGTTAAAAAGTTAACTATAACACACGTATTCAATATACATATTAAACGGTAACAAATAATATGTGTGTAATTCGGATTTTGAATTAGTAATTTATGAAGAAAATATGGCATTTATTTAAAATTCAGTTTTCTATCAAACTTTAAACGAAAACGGTTATATTCATCTTCACTGATTACGAAAAATATTGTTTACATAGTTCTTGGAATAATTTTTATGACTAGAAGATAAAAATTGTATAAAATTATTTCCAAGCAGCTTCTGATAATAAAAAAACGGATCGTTAAAAATATATATAATTTTTTTTTTTCAATGATTAATTAAAGTTTTTATTTTCCAACTTCGTAAATTGCTAATAAAAAATTGAAAAATTGTTTTTTTTTCCAACGGGGATCTATTTTAACTACATAAAATTATAAGTGTTACATATGGTTGAACTCGTATTGAATAGGAGATTCCAATAATGACTGAATATACAGGGTGATGAATTTGATAAACCGAAGTGACTAATAATTTAAGAGAAACGGCAAATCTGGCAACATTGCAAATATTAAATAGGGAATCACCGTATCTCAAAATAGATGTACCCCAAATTTTGTACAATTAGGACTAGCAATTTACGAGATAATTGGCCGTTTCCAGACTTTTAGGCCACTCTATATACAATATACAGTGAAGTATTACAAGTGTATTCAAAAAAGTTTTATTCAAATGAGAAAAAATTTATTTTACATTTGACAAAAAATATTCTTGATAAAAAGTTCTGAATCACTTACAAAACCATAATCAAGCCTCAAATTTATAAAACGGTACATGGTATAAAGGAAAATTTAAAAATAATAATAATAATAAAGCACTTTGAAATTTCAATATAAACCAAAATATTAATTGAAAATTTTGATAGAAATAAAAAAAAGAGGAAAAATTTATTTAAAAGAAAAACCTATAAGCAAATATTTTCTCATAAAATTTAGCCACAAATTAACCATTCATGATAAATAAATTGCACTTATTTTTAAATGATTTTAATTTACCCTATTCAGTAAATATTTCAATCAATGACAAGTGTGTACTTATTAGAAATTTCTGAATTTTTATTAAATTTGAGACTTGATTATAATTTTGGAGGTGTTGCAGCACTTAATAAGATTTTAATTTGTGAAATGTAAGATAAAATTTTTTACATTCGTATAAAACTTTTTGGGTTTTTGGGACAAAATTTTGTGTCAGGTTTTATTTTGTACAACTACAAGAAATATTTTATATCGCGAATTTTATTCCGGACAACAGGCAAACAAGTCATTATTAAGTTTTAAAAGTAAATAAAAAAGTTTTACCAAATGAAATAGCGCAATAGTGTGTCGTACCGTACTAATTAGAGTTGATAGGTATCTTGATAGATTTAGCTGGCGGGCGCTGATATAAAGTATCAGTACAAATTCTTTCTTTGTATGGAAAACTATTCAACAGACAGCAATCGTGATAATTTTCGTTCAGTCAGATTTTTCTGCGGATACTCTTGGAGATAAGTTGGAAATACAGTAATGTTTTTTCTTTTTTTCGAAAACGTGTTATATGTTTTTAAAAGCATTCTTCAAATAACTTTTTCGTTTGAAATCACACGATGGCATCACAAAAATTCTAACTTCCAATTTAACCTGCCCCCCCCCCCCGAACTGACTTCCAAGACAAAGTATTTACTTATTGAGGTAACGCCTAATTTGGGCCACATAACTGTAAATTTCACGTCAAATACTCTCCGAGTAAAACGACTGTGACAGACGGACAGATTCCATAAGTGTTTCTTATTGCCAATTTTGGCACTAATAAGACAAATTACCTGAAAAATAATTCGTTGTTTTTGTATTCAAAATGTTTTGTCCTTGGTAAATCTTTTTTAAATTTAAATTTGATATGTTTTTATCACGAGAGAAACGAGACAAGAGAAAGGCTCTCTCGAGCGAGAGAAACGTCCTCTCGTCGAGACGAGAGAACAGTTTTCTCTCGCCTTACGAGACGAGACGGGCCTCTCTCTCGTCTCGTCTCGTCTCGCGGTACCACTACTCCCGTGGATCATCTTATAACATCCCGTCCTTTTTTATGACAATAGTTAGGACGGAACTTTGCCTATTCGTAATTTCTGATACAACATTCCAACAAGCCTTGTCTTGTCTTAGAATACATTTTTGGTAGTGTTCTTTTTTCTTTGATTGTATTAAAAAGGAATGATTTTTCTTACGTTCTTGATATATTTTGGTAAAATGAGGATTGCATTTTTTTAATACAGTTTCGGCATCTATCCAACTTTTTTTTCTGGAAAGCAAAAATTAAAACTATTTTTAAAAATGTCATAAAAGTACGAAAATGCATCATCAAGGGTACTAATATTATTTAAAATTGTCCAGGCTTCACTGGAAAGAGCTTGTTTAAACTGCGCTATATTATATTCCCTAAAATGTCTTTTCGCTACATTTATTTTTGAATCCTTTTCTTAATTTTTAAAGAGATTGAAATTACAAAAACTGAACGATGATCTGAAATTTCGTTATCAGTGACACAACACGTAACATTGTATTTATTTAAGTTTTAATTCAACCTGGTTTCACCCCATAGAAAAAAATCCTCATATAATATTAATAAGGTATTAATAGATATTTATACAATTTTTTTTAAAACGAAGGAATCAATTAGAAATAAATTAACATTATTAGTTAAAATGTTTCTCGACGGTAAGCTCTTCATGTACTATGTGCATAATATATAATTAGTTGAATATATTAAGAAATTATTTAAATAATTTTGTAGGTTTTGCCTTTAAAATTCTTAAAACCAAAGATTACTCAAAGTTATTCCTTTGGATGCCAAAATTGTTGCTCAGCATAATTTTTTTATGGCCGAGAATAAACAATTATCGTCTACAAATGACAATTTCCTGTTTATTATTAATGTCAATTATGGCATTCATAGAAATAGGCCTACTGACAAATTTACCAAATATTGAAATACTCGAAAAATTTATTTTCCACTTGTTCTTGGTAATTGGAACCTTTCAAGTAAGTTCTTTGAAGCGAAAATTCTTTTTATTTAACACCCAGCTCCAGTTGGTAATGCATGGCAAAATAGCACATTTCATGTTCTACAATATAATTTTTTTAACGTTTGATTTAATCATCCACATCTTTTTGAATATACCGATGTATAAAAAGTAGAAAAATCCAGGTCCAGCTTGGCTAAAAATGCAGAAATTCTTTCACCAAGAGGAACTTAGTGATATAGAGAAAATATTGTTACGCAGGTTTTTGGGATCTCAATTTATTTTAACTCAACTTTTATAATAACTATACAACCGATAACATTGACATATAACGTCTATCATAAAACTGAAAACTGTCGTCAGGATCATCGACTTCTATAGTTTGCTTGCTCGAACCTTCTCGAAATGTCTAGATTTTTCTTGACAAGTAAAGACATTTCCATACATTTCTGGACCTTTGCTCTAAGTTCTGGAACATTCTATCTTCTTTTACTCGTTCTTTTACTTATGACGACCGCAGCACGCTGTATGGTGATGGGTGACATATTTATTCGCACGTCTCCTATAACAGTTGCAGGCTACTGCAGGGTGCTGCGAAAAAATATTAACTAGTCCCAAAGAAGTACAATGCGAAATAAAAATGATAATGTAAAAAAGCTCCCTGGATTCATCTGATCACAGGAGAGATACTAAAGACATTACCACTAAAAGGTTTAGTTAAACTGACCAATATAATAAACGCAGCATTTAGATTTCAACATGTTCCACCACTATGAAAAACTACTGAGGTAATAATGATACACGAACTAGGAAAATCCTATAATGAAATACCATCATATAGACCAATCTCGCTTCTACCTGACATATCAAAACTATTTAAAAAATTGCTCTTATATAAGAAGAATAAATTAGATAATCAACAAAAAACAACTTATCCCGTCCTATCAATTCAGATTTCAGGATAAGCATCCTACGATTGATCAGATCTATAGCATAAAAAATAAAATTGAGAATTCCTTAGAAGAAAAAATTGTTTCGCAGTATTTCTTAAGATCTCAAAAGCCAAATAAAGTATGGCATCGATGCCTACTATATAAAATAACAAAAAATGTTCAACTACTAGAATATCTATCATAGCGAACATTTAAAATTAAAATGGGAAACGAATTAATTCTATGAACTCAAGTCAATAATTGCTGGAGTTCCAGAGGGAAGTGTTTTTGGGCCAGTATTATATTTATTATGTACCTATGACATTGCAGAGATAGAAAATATAAAATTAGCCACATTCGCTGATAATACTACTCTTTCCTAAAACTAATTTATCCATATAGAACAGATTTGTCTACTGCAAGTAAAAAGATGCTTACTGATTCTCTTATCGTGATACGTTCTATGGTTCTTTTTTACGATTAATTGATGAGAATCGAATTCAGAAAGTACATATTAGCTTAAGGATAATCTATGGCATAAAGAAAAGACAGAGGATTTTTTATAAATTGAAAGAGACGAATTGGCTAAATATGTTCAATCTTTGGAAATTTCATTCTCTATTTATTTTATAAAATAGTAAAGACCAAAATTCCCTCATACATCAAAAGATAAAGTTTCGGAACGGTTCACCATATAAATTTAAGGAAAAAGAATGCCATTACTATTCCATCTCATAATAAACAAATGTTCAAAAAATCATTTAATTACCAAATCGCATTGATAGTCTGATCAAATGGTAGTTTTTCGGTAACATGAAAGCGGTAGAAATTTTCTCAATGGAATTATATGTTTTTTGGGGTGCTGAACACGATTCTGAAGTTTGCTGCCTCATAGCAGTGCCGCTTCATGTCAAAAAATGCAAAAATCCCCGAAATTTTCGGAAATTTTCGGAAATTTTCTGGTTTTCCGCTCATATCATCGAAACGATGCTTCGTACGGAAAATGTTAATCTACTCAAAGTTTAAGAACATACAATTTTGCGTCGAATAACTTCCCTAACTTTTAATTTGGACTCATTAATCAGGTAGATATCGTTAGTCTAAAAAAGCCAATTTTCAGCAACTTTTGTGAAAACTGCATGAAACTCACTTTTAGAGATTTATGATGTAAAAATAGCCACTCTACGTGAAAAACTCATAGAAGAAAAGTTGTAAAGCATCAAATTTTGCGTTCAATGAGCGCCAAAATTTTAAATTTATGTCAGTATGTACGCATGCACTGATCATTTCTCTATTTTCCCTCTAATTGCTTATTTGACCAATATGCAGGGGTCCAATATTAACAACTCTGCGCCGTCAATATGAACCCCCACCTATTAAACCCCTCCTTCCAATTCTAAATTAAAGTACCAACTCCCTCTCTCTCGCTCAAACTCCCTTCCCAACCCTAAATTCCTTCCCCCTCTTTTTATTGCAAGTCTGACTTGAGGATTTATAAGTATTATGTTGATGTAATAAGAAGTAATAAGTACCCATTTACAAAAAAAAATATTTACACATTTATTATATTTAGAGTTACAAGATAAAAGAAGTAACTTCTCATTATATATTTAAGGAAAACTCGTCAGCTGGAAAGAAGAGCAAGTAAGTTGAAGTATAGTGTGAAGATGCTGTGTAAAAAAATACCTGATAGCAATGTCCATTTTATTTGACTCTCCTTCATTTGGCTGAGACTGTGGAAGGTCCGGGCATAGGGTTTTCAATGGATGATTATGGTCCAGGCTCAGGCTCTTCAGTACTCGGAGTGGCAGGCTGAGATGGCGATTCTTCAACTGAAAGCAATGTCATTGAGTTTGTGTGTTGTAAAATAACGCATAAATTACCTTCTGAAGTCTCACCTGTCTCTAACAGTGGTGCATCAAACGGGGGATCGTCTTCTTGTTCATCGAGGGCGGTTCATTCATCGACGTTGGTGCAGAAATCGACTCAGTTTGATGCAGATTTGGGTGCAGAATAGACCTGCGCGCCTGCATCCACAACACTCATCACAGTCAGTGTGGCATTTGTCTGATATTTGCTGCATTAGTTTTTCAGGAGCCGGGGGTTTCAGGATGGTATATGGGATCAGACCATTTTTGGTTGACTTCCAACCCCCTTCCAATGTTGCTGGAAAACTTGAAGGCAGATGTCACGTACTGTTTGTATCGCAGCGCATTGTTAGATGGTTAGCCCCGTACAAGGCCACTAAAAAAATGTTTCCCCAGCAGCAGCAATTGGCGTTGTCTGGGCTGACATATCCAAGAATTTCCCAACGGTCTCTTCAAGGTCTGAATATTTATAGAGAGTCTTCAAGAATTTAGGCTTGCCTTGGTTATATACAGATGATGTCGAGTCGCATCCACTCATCGCGTGCAGAAATATCATGTACTTGGCAAGATTTTGTTTCACTGCAGACTGTGGTTGGTACAGAACGAAACTCACACAATTCACCGTTGATTTTAATCAAGGCTAGAGGCAAACTACAGAGCGTTTGGTGTGATGGCACACGGAAAACTGACAACTGTGAAACGGTCTATCTGTTTTCAAATTACAGTCGTCTAAAAGTGAGGTTATTGCATTTTGCACAAAAGTTTGCGAAACTCCTTCATATTGGTCAAATAAGCGCTCAAAGGGAAAATTAAGAAATTATCAGAAGATGCGTAGATACTGATCCAAATTTAAAATTTCGATGCTCACTGAACGCAAAATTTGATGCTTTACAACTTTTGTTGCACGAGTTTTTACGTAGAGTGGCTTATCACAGACGCCTAAAAGTGAGTTTCTTGCAGATATCACAAAAGTTGCTGAAAATTGGCTTTTTTACTTTCCTATCTGTATACGTATTGGGACGGGCTTCTTCGAGATAAGGAACTTTCCGAGATGATTTCCATTTTTTATGACGCTCTGTTTTCCGTAATTGAGTTATTTGTTCCCATTAGGAAAGTTTCTACGAAAAAAATTCCACATTGGTATTCCTCGCAGCTTAGGAGCTTGGTTAATGATAAAAAGGTTGCTCACAGGATTTATAAACATAACAGGACTACCCATAATTATGAAATATTTAGTCAGTTAAGAGCACACTGTAAGCTTTTATCCAGAGAATGCTATTCAAATTATATAAATTCTGTTGAAACCTCTATTAAGACTAACGTTAAATCATTTTGGAATTTTGTTAATAGTAAAAGAGCAAATAACAGCATACCTGATAAAATGAATTTGGAGAACTCTCTTACATGTTGCGGCAGTGAAGTAGCTAATCTGTTTGCATGGCATTTTTTGTCACTCTACACCACACATATCGTAAATTTAAATGATAGCCAAATTGAATCTAAATTTAATGTTTCTTCATACTACATCCCAATTTCGACCATTTACGATAAACTGTCAAACCGTGATATAAAAAAAGGGCCAGGCCCTGACACTATTCCTCCCATCCTACTAAGAAATTGCAGCTTCATATTGTCTCGCCCTCTCTTTCATATTTTCAACAAATTAATCGACACAGGAGAGTTTCCCGATTACTGGAAACTTTCTCATGTTATCCCAATATACAAATCGGGTAGCAAATTTGACATCAAAAATTATCGACCAATCTCAATTCTCAGCATAATACCTAAATTGTTTGAAAACATTATAACTGATTACCTTACTTATGATTGCTCCGGCTTCATAACTGAAAAACAATATGGTTTTTGTGCTGGAAAATCAACAGAGTTAAATTTAATCACATATATCGACTTCTTGTCAGTAGCCTTGGATGAAGGTTTACAAATCGATTCCGTCTATACTGACTTTTCCAAGACTTTTGACAGGGTTAACCATATTCTCCTACTTTAAAAGATCAACAAATATGGTCTGGGTGGGGTATTACTGCAATGGATTGGCAGCTACCTAACTAATAGAACCCAAATGGTTAGAGCAAATCGACACTATTCTAACTTATTTTAAGTAACCTCAGGTGTTCCTCAGGGATCACATCTAGGCCCCTTACCATTTAACTTATTCATTAATGATATAGTTTATTGTTTGCGCAATAGCAAAGCTTTATTATTTGCAGATGACTTAAACATTTTCCAAATTGTTAAAACCCATGATGATGCCCGTAGAATTCAGTCTGACCTCGATAACTTATCAGAACGGTGTTCTTTAAATGGCATGGACTTGAATGCCAATAAATGCCATATCATGCGTTTTTATCGTTCCCACCTACCTTCAACTACATTTAACTATAACTTAAATGGTCATATCTTAGACTCTGTTTATCAAATTAAAGACCTTGGAATTATTCTCGATCCTATTTTAGGCTTCAATCAACACATATCTGCTGCTGTCAACAAATCTATGAAAATGTGTGTGTGTGTGTGTGTGTGTGTGTGTGTGTGTGTGTGTGTGTGTGTGTGTGTGTGTGTGTGTGTGTGTGTGTGTGTGTGTGTGTGTGTGTGTGTGTGTGTGTGTGTGTGTGCGTGTGTGTATGCGTGTGTACACCTACAGACACCTGTATCCACCATAACTCATGAACCGATACACAGAAATACACCAAATTTTAAACTTAAGCTATATTCCATCGTCCAATGAACTGATTAGTTTTTGGGCAGAGTCGGAACATCTGGGGGGGTACTTTATGGGTGATCATTTTTATATTTTATAGAATATATCTGTTATTTACGTTTGGAGAAGAAAATTCTTTAAATAAAAGTTACTTTTAATATTATTATCTATAATTTTTGCTTTATGTCAAAATTTCCTGAAATGGTCCGTATTCAAGAAATTTGACAAAATGAGCAAAATTCTGATTTTTATGAAAATTGCGATATCGATCTCTATAATTTTTGTTTATATATGATTTTTCTACAATGGACCGTAATGGAAAAATTGGAGGAAGAGTGCTAAATTTAAATTTTTCAGTATTATCGTTTTCAATAAATATCTATAGAAAAATGTTTCGAGGTAGATGTATGGGAAAATGTATATATTTAGTTTATCCTCTAAATATTTATAGAGGTGCTGCAATAGGTTGTACAAAATAACCGGAAAAAGCCTATAGTAACTAGATAGGAAAGTCATGCGTTGGACACATCAGATTTTTTGACTGACGATGGCGACCTTATAAATCGGTCTAATTTAAAATTTAGGGAGGTTTTTCGACGCAGAATTTTATGCTCTTCAACTTTAAATAGAATGATATTTTCCGTACGATGTGTCGTTTCCATTATATGAGCGGAAAACCAGAAAAACTTCAAAAATTTCGAGGATTTTTGCGTTTTTTCCAACTGAAGCGACACTGCTACGAGGCAGCAAACTTCAGATTTGTGTTCAGCACCACAAAAAAACATATAATTCCGTTGAGAAAACTTCTACCGCATTCATGTTAATTACGAAACAGGCATTTTTGGACACCATTTGATCAGACTATGAACAGTCATCTTCTTGAAATACCAAATTTCAGTCTTTCATTAAGAGCCTTTAAAAATATATATAAAGACAAATTTTTACTACGCGAAGAGACATTTTAAATTTTAAGCTGTATAAATTTTAATATTAGTTTATATAATGTTCCTTTTAATATAATTATGTTTTAACTATATTTTTGAGTTAATCTAAAAATTTATTTTTATTATTTATATTATTTATTTTTTTCAATGCGAATGAGGTAGAATTGGTCTTATGCCCTATCACACAGCCTTCTATTTGCCTAATTACTGTAATTATTGTATTTTTCTTTATATTTTTATTATTGTGCATCCATTATCGACAAATAATAAACTATTATTATTATTATTATTATTATTATTATTATTATTATTATTATTATTATTATTATTATTATTATTATTATTATTATTATTATTATTATTATTATTATTATTATTATTATTATTATTATTATTATTATTATTATTATTATTATTATTATTATTATTATTATTATTATTATTATTATTATTATTATTATTATTATTATTATTATTATTATTATTATTATTATTATTATTATTATTATTATTATTATTATTATTATTATTATTATTATTATTATTATTATTATTATTATTATTATTATTATTATTATTATTATTATTATTATTATTATTATTATTATTATTATTATTATTATTATTATTATTATTATTATTATTATTATTATTATTATTATTATTATTATTATTATTATTATTATTATTATTATTATTATTATTATTATTATTATTATTATTATTATTATTATTATTATTATTATTATTATTATTATTATTATTATTATTATTATTATTATTATTATTATTATTATTATTATTATTATTATTATTATTATTATTATTATTATTATTATTATTATTATTATTATTATTATTATTATTATTATTATTATTATTATTATTATTATTATTATTATTATTATTATTATTATTATTATTATTATTATTATTATTATTATTATTATTATTATTATTATTATTATTATTATTATTATTATTATTATTATTATTATTATTATTATTATTATTATTATTATTATTATTATTATTATTATTATTATTATTATTATTATTATTATTATTATTATTATTATTATTATTATTATTATTATTATTATTATTATTATTATTATTATTATTATTATTATTATTATTATTATTAATAACTGTAATAAGTATATGGCTAGAAGACATAATAAATACTAATATAATATAAATATATGGCCCAGTGGAAATAACTGCACAAGAAGAGATGCTAGAATATTATATAAAATTAGAAGCGGTTTTAGACGAAGTAAGGGAGGAAAACGACAATATATTAGCAATGGAGGATTGGACGGCGGAAGAAAGGTAAAGACTCCAATCGAGAATGGGCTGGATGGAACTAAATGAGACAGTAGGGAATAAGAAGATATATGCAACAACTAAACAGGAACTAATATTGACAAAGATCAACAATTAAATTGATATGGTCACTTAGTAAGAATGAAAACAGACGGAATAGAGAGAAAAGTAATGCACATAGGTATATTAAGAAAAAGGCAACGAGGATGGCCCAGAAGAAAATGAATTTACCAGATTAAATACATAGGGTAAAACTTTGATAAACGTGAAGTACCTAACTATATCCAGGAAGAGAAAAGAATGGAAAAAATGGGTCCAGGAAGAGAATGAATCCCGATCCGACGCCTGAAAAGCATTAGAGAAAGAAAAAGAAAGATTTTTTTGGTCAAGTAAACTTTTTATTGATAGGGTTGAGTTATTTACAAACCTTAATTAGTAACTATTGTAAGTTTTCTATTTTAGGAATAGAAACAAATAAATATATAATAGTTTGTCTGGTCTCTTCTCATCGATTCAGTCATTTTATAGTAAAAGATTACTTATTTATCTATAACAGTTTATACGGTATATAGTTTGATTTTTTGTCTTTTAGTCTAACTTCAAAATGATAGTTATATGGTATTTCTCACAACCCTTGAAAGAATTGTTAGACGATATAATGACGAAGTTTTGGCCTTACGATTTGATTGAGGGAACTACGAGCGAAAAGCTTAAAAAATTCTATTTTACTATGATGGTAATTATGGTACCGTTGTTAAGTATTGGTATACTTTGGGTTACGGGATTTCTACTACCGCCTCTTTTTATGGAAGGAAGAATATTACCATATCCTGTACAGGTACGTTTAGAAAAGATACAAAGGAAAAAATGCATTTAATTACCAAATAGTACTCTTTTTACGCCCAGCACCCAGTCAGCACACATAGTCCAATGGACATCCATTTTAGATCCATAGACTTATACGATGTACGTAGCCCTTTTTGGATAGATGATTAAGTTTAGTAAACGTGAAACGGTGAATGTCTATATATTTGTTTTCCAATAATTTATTTAACGTCGGTGTATTTCTAACTACGAGGTTTAAACACCGACGTTGGTGAGCACGCTACCCCTATAGATAGACAGTGGTGGTCATATCCTTTCGCAAAGGAAGCGAGGGAGGCGTCTAAGGCCTAGATTATATATATTACGTACAGTGGTGGCAATATCAAACGATCAAACCTTCTACACTGCTTTTCTTGGGCACAGGAGATGAAAGTTTGTGGTACTAACGTTGCCAGTTACCCTGTGACTCGACTTGTGAATGGCAACATCGATACTGTGTCATTTCTTTTGCTGTTTGTGCGAGAGTCATTTACTATTCACTCCATCACAAACAAATTTAGGATCAAAGGATTGATCTTGCCAGTACTGTATCATTATGTTGTGTGATAGCTCAAATAAAAGTCAGGTATATTTATTTACCCATGCAGCACATATTATTTCAGAAGTGTATTAGAAATATTTCAAACATATAACATTTCAAGGACAAGTTTCTGAAATATTTTAATAAGGATAATTTCCAGACCGTAGCAGAATTTTATATAAATAAAAATTTCTTTGGTGTATTCGGTCTTAATTTTATTTTATATCGTTATCATATCACTACATATGTTTCGAAAACCTTTGTTTCCATCTTCGGGTGCAGTCAAAATTATAAAAACATTAAAAAACACATGGGGACGATTACAGACAATTTAAAATTTTTAAAATGCCAGATACCCCATCTTTTTGATTTAGCGTGTGAAGGTGTATTCAAAATAATATTAGTTATAATCGTACACCAAGGAAATTTTTATTTATATGAAATATTTTAGTTAAGTATTTCACTGAAAATGTTTCAATCAATTTTCAGCTTAGAACATATTTTACGTTACTATAAATTATGTCAACGGCTGCATGGGGCTGATGATAAACGCAATAAGAACTAACATACAATATCTAAAGATTCAACTGAACCGAGATTAGTCCATAGAAATAGTATAGAAAGCCGATTCCATATATCAAAAATGAAACCATAAGGAGAAAATAGTGTGTCGGAGCTCATGCGTATACCGGTGCTGGCTCGAACAGGACCGGTGCAAGTTTTTTATTGATCGAACAAGTAGTTGGCACGATGTTTCAGTCATATATTTTTAGAGATGATTCTATATAGAAAACGATGAAAAAAATCTATGTTAAGGTAATGGTTCTGAAAGTGCTTATTAAAGAAAGATATGGCATAAAATATGAATTAGTTAATTTTTGGCAATCAGTACTGTAGTCACGAGATTTTGCTTGTGATTTGACATCTTATTTGATTTAGTATCATTTGCTACAACTATGTTGTTTTGAACTACTTAAAACATTTTCACTCGAACGGCGTACGTGATTCAATTTAAAAATACTTTCCAGAATAAAACAACGTGTTCCAATTTTGACTTCGTTTATTATTAGACACCGAAGTTATATACAAAAACGTTAATCCACAATCTAAATTAGGTACTATCTCAAGAAAATCACTGTTACAATTAATTATTTAACCAAAAACTAAAATACTTTTTAGATACGTAACCAGAAATGGACTGGAACATTTATCCTAATATTGATTTTCTCTCTCCCTACTTAAAGCAAGTAACTAAACGTATATACAGAATGGGTGGATTTTGTTCGTACTTAACATTACACTCGCGCACTGACATTTAACCTGGATTAAATATAACTATACATATAAATATTTACAAACGAAGATACTTTTCCAAACAGGCAATCATTAGTACTGTAGTGCTACAACTAAATTTAATCTGGGGAGTGCAAAATAGGGGGCAGTTGCTTTTCGCCCAGGAATATTATGTTCGACATTTTTTTTACATTTTGTCAGCCGAGACTATCAGCCGTATGCATAGTCGATCACCAGCGACTTGCCAGAGATTTATTTCGGCGTATCGCCAGCGATTCGCTGGCGATCCGCCGGCGAAAGCCCTAAAATCTGGCGACTCGCCGGAGATTGTCACCGGAATGTCATTTCACGCAAGTTTTTATTTTCTTTTATAGGGATTATCACCGGTATCTCTCGCATTTTATTCATGATTCATTTCTTAAAACTCAAAAAATAATGAACGAATATCAAATTTTTCCCTATAAAAGAACATGAAAACTTGCGTGAAATGACATTCCGGTGACAATCTCCGGCGAGTCGCCAGCTTTTTGGGCTTTCGCCGGCGGCGATACGCCGAAATGAATTTCTGGCGAGTCGCTGGCGATCGACTATGCATACGGCTGTATGAGTCGTTACTTACAATTAGACAGAAAACCTTTCATGTTTACCATTTTCAATATAAATTAAAAAATACTACTACATTTACGTGGTACATATTTTATTTTAATTTTGAACCCTTTCAAAAGGGTCTTTCGGTTCCATAATAAAAATTAGTCGCTGCTTACTAGAAACATTCTATACAGTCTAAACCAATTTATGGATTGTTTTCGATCAATTTAATGCAAAGATTTAAAGTTTTTAGTCGATGATAACATTCCACATCAGCACATTGCAAACCTATTTTATAAATAATAAGAATAAACTTGTAAATCATTAATTTGGTAGTTATCTCACTTATATGTTTTTTTTGTGTATATGTTCCATCGCTATCATAAATAATAGAAGTTGCATCTCATTTCAAATAAAACGAAAATAAAAGAACTGTTAGAATATTTTGGATGAAAAGATCATAATCTGCTTACTATTTTTAACAATTTTTAACAAAAAATAATTCATTGTTTAGATTTCCAGATATAAATCTTGTAATAAATAAAACAACCTCTTAATACATTGATTACATTTTCATTAGCCAATGTAAAAATGTCTTTTATTGTAGCTAGGATTTAACA